>CM060676.1:155736717-156124217 GCA_030686995.1 Artemisia argyi
CATTAGACGTTCAACGGATGAGTCGATATGTTATGGTTACACATTAGACGTTCAACAGATGAGTCTCTATGTTATGGTTACACATTAGACGTTCAACGGATGAGTCGATATGTTAGGGTTGGACATTAGACGTTCAACGGATGAGTCGCTATGTTATGGTTTCACATTAGACGTTCAACGGATGAGTCGCTATGTTATGGTTACACATTAGACGTTCAACTTATGAGTCGATATGTTAGGGTTGGACAATAGACGTTCAACGGATGAGTCTATATGTTATGGTTACACATTAGACGTTCAACGGATGTGTCGCTATGTTATGGTTACACATTAGGGTTACACATTAGACGTTAAATGGATGAGTCGATATGTTAGGGTTGGACATTAGACGTTCAACGGATGAGTCTATATGTTATGGTTACCCATTAGACGTTCAACGGATGAGTCGCTATGTTATGGTTACACATTAGACGTTCAACGGATGAGTCGATATGTTAGGGTCGGACATTAGACGTTCAACGGATGAGTCGCTATGTTATGGTTACACATTAGACGTTCAACGGATGAGTCGCTATGTTATGGTTACACATTAGATGTTCAACGGATGAGTCGATAAGTTAGGGTTGGACATTAGACGTTCAACGGATGAGTCTATATGTTATGGTTACACATTAGAGGTTTTACGAATGAGTCTATTTGTTATGGTTACACATTAGACGTTCAACGGATGAGTCGCTATGTTATGGTTACACATAATGGTTACACATTAGACGTTCAACGGATGAGTCTATATGTTATGGTTACACATTAGACGTTCAATGGATGAGTCTATATTTTATGGTTACACATTAGACCTTTAACGGATGAGTCGCTATGTTATGGTTACACATTAGACGTTCAACGGATGAGTCGATATGTTAGGGTTGAACATTAGACGTTCAACGGATTAGTCGATATGTTATGGTTACACATTAGACGTTCAACGGATGAGTCGCAATGTTATGGTTACACATTAGACGTTCAACGGATGAGTCAATATGTTAGGGTTGGACATTAGACGTTCAACGGATGAGTCGCTATGTTATGGTTACACATTAGACGTTCAACGAATGAGTCGATATGTTAGGGTTGGACATTAGACGTTCAACGGATGAGTCGATATATTATGGTTACACATTAGACGTTCAACAGATGAGTCTCTATGTTATGGTTACACATTAGACGTTCAACGGATGAGTCGATATGTTAGGGTTGGACATTAGACGTTCAACGGATGAGTCGCTATGTTATGGTTGCACATTAGACGTTCAACGGATGAGTCGCTATGTTATGGTTACACATTAGACGTTCAACTTATGAGTCGATATGTTAGGGTTGGACAATAGACGTTCAACGGATGAGTCTATATGTTATGGTTACACATTAGACGCTCAACGGATGTGTCGCTATGTTATGGTTACACATTAGGGTTACACATTAGACGTTAAATGGATGAGTCGATATGTTAGGGTTGGACATTAGACGTTCAACGGATGAGTCTATATGTTATGGTTACACATTAGACGTTCAACGGATGAGTCACTATGTTATGGTTACACATTAGACGTTCAACGGATGAGTCGATATGTTAGGGTCGGACATTAGACGTTCAACGGATGAGTCGCTATGTTATGGTTACACATTAGACGTTCAACGGATGAGTCGCTATGTTATGGTTACACATTAGATGTTCAACGGATGAGTCGATATGTTAGGGTTGGACATTAGACGTTCAACGGATGAGTCTATATGTTATGGTTACACATTAGAGGTTTTACGGATGAGTCTATTTGTTATGGTTACACATTAGACGTTCAACGGATGAGTCCCTATGTTATGGTTACACATAAAGGTTACACATTAGACGTTCAACGGATGAGTCTATATGTTATGGTTACACATTAGACGTTCAATGGATGAGTCTATATTTTATGGTTACACATTAGACGTTTAACGGATGAGTCGCTATGTTATGGTTACACATTAGACGTTCAACGGATGAGTCGATATGTTAGGGTTGAACATTAGACGTTCAACGGATTAGTCGATATGTTATGGTTACACATTAGACGTTCAACGGATGAGTCGCTATGTTATGGTTACACATTAGACGTTCAACAGATGAGTCGCTATATTATGGTTACACATTAGACGTTCAACGGATGAGTCGATATGTTAGGGTTGGACATTAGACGTTCAACGGATTAGCCGATATGTTATGGTTACACATTAGACGTTCAACGGATGAGTCGCTATGTTATGGTTACACATTATACGTTCAACGGATGAGTCGATATGTTAGGGTTGGACATTAGACGTTCAACGGATGAGTCGCTATGTTATGGTTACACATTATACGTTCAACAGATGAGTCGCTATGTTATGGTTACACATTAGACGTTCAACGGATGAGTCGATATGTTAGGGTTGGACATTATACGTTCAACGGATGAGTCGATATGTTATGGTTGGACATTAGACGTTCAACGGATGAGTCTATATGTTATGGTTACACATTAGACGTTCAACGGATGAGTCTATATGTTATGGTTACACTTTAGACGTTCAACAGATGAGTCTATATGTTATGGTTACACATTAGACGTTCAACGGATGAGTCTATATGTTATGGTTACACATTAGACGTTCAACGGATGAGTCGCTATGTTAGGGTTACACATTAGACGTTCAACGGATGAGTCAATATGTTAGGGTTGGACATTATACGTTCAACGGATGAGTCGCTATGTTATGGTTACACTTTAGACGTTCAACGGATGAGTCGCTATGTTATGGTTACACATTAAACGTTCAACGGATGAGTCGATATGTTAGGGTTGGACATTAGAGGTTCAACGGATGAGTCTATATGTTATGGTTACACATTAGACGTTCAACGGATGAGTCTATATGTTATGGTTACACATTAGACGTTCAACGGATGAGTCGCTATGTTATGGTTACACATTAGGGTTACACATTAGACGTTCAACTGATGAGTCGATATGTTAGGGTTGGACATTAGACGTTCAACGGATGAGTCTATATGTTATGGTTTCCCATTAGACGTTCAACGGATGAGTCTATATGTTATGGTTACACATTAGACGTTCAACGGATGAGTGGCTATGTTATGGTTACACATTAGACGTTCAACGAATGAGTCGATATGTTAGGGTTGGACATTAGACGTTCAACCGATGAGTCGATATGTTATGGTTACACATTAGACGTTCAACAAATGAGTCTCTATGTTATGGTTACACATTAGACGTTCAACGGATGAGTCGATATGTTAGGGTTGGACATTAGACGTTCAACGGATGAGTCGCTATGATATGGTTGCACATTAGACGTTCAACAGATGAGTCGCTAGGTTATGGTTACACATTATACGTTCAACTGATGAGTCGATATGTTAGGTGATGAGTGTCTAAATACTCATCATTTTATACCAATCTGAACTGCCAAAACATCCAAAAACACTCAAAAATGGATCAAAATACTTAAAATATCTTAGAAGTGTGTTTTATATGTTTCAAATGCAAAATATGCAAAAACAGATGAAAAACGTACAAAATTTGCATAATTGGCAGTTTCAGTCCCTCAAGTTTCAAAAGTTGTCAAAACTAGTCCCTGGTTAATCTAAAAACTTGAAAATGTAACCAAAGGTCGTTTTTAATCATAAAGTTACATATTTAGTCCTTTGGTGCAAAGTTTCACAAAATTACAAGTTTAGTCCCTATACTTTGGAAATTGACATAAATGGTCCCTGGGATGTTAAAAACTTTGAGAAAAGCAATTTTGGTCCTTGTACTATTAAATCTTTTGCAGGAATGGTCCTTGGGTGATAAGTTTGGTGATATTACATAATTGGTCCCTGAAGTTGGAAGTTTGGCAGATAAGGTCCCCGGTTATTAAATATGGGAAATTATCATTGTTGGTCCTTGGGGTATTCAATCATGGCAAGTTTAGTCCTTATTTAAACTTTGGAAAAGATACACATCAGCCCCCTCAACTTGGCAAAATTTACAAATTTGGTCCTTGTGTGAAATTAAATCAAACGGACCCTTATTATTAAATACCCAAAACCAAAACTAATCCTAACCAAATACAAACCCAAGCCCACCCTTTCTTTTGTCTAGCCCACTCCATCTCCAGGGTCAACCCTCCGGTCAACCCAAACCAAAATCCACCCGTACCAGTCATCCCCTACCTCTCCACCTCACCCTGCTACTACTCCACCTGTCCACAACTTGCTCCCCACTCTTCCTACCTTATCCCTCCACCTCACACAACACCCCAATACCCATTAATGCCCTTGAAATCCTCTCCACGCAACCACAGCTGCCCTTGGACCTTTTGGCGCCAAAAAGCATTTTAAATGGCTAGGATCAATCAGACCATATCAACGGCTGGGGATTGATGGGATAGTGTCAGAAAGACCCAAGGAACCCTAAAAGTGTCCTATAAAGAAAAGAGAAGCAGTGTGGAAGAATTATTAGTGTAATTTAGGATTAGTATAATCGTAGTTAGTAAAAACTCCAAACTAGTTGTAATTTTCAATTTCAAAAGCTTGTATCCTGTTATCTTATTGTAATTTAAACTGTATTCAATCTCAATTTCAAGTTTCAGTGTGTATCTCAGTTATGCAAATTTTCCTTATTTCAAAGATCACAAAAAGTTAAAGTGTTGTTGTTAGTAGTAGTTAAGTCAATTCATAAGCTTATATGAGCTTTGACAAAGCTCAGACAAGTTTTAGAAAACCTTGATTATCTGTTTAGCTCTTAAAAGAAAAAAATAAGAAAAATAAAAGAAAAATAAAAATTCTGAGTTAATGAAGAATCAAGATTGAAGAAGGTGTGTTTTGGATTGCTTCTGGGTTAGTAGACTTGTGGAAGTCAGTAGGAAGTGATCTTGTTCCCTAGTTCTTAGATTTTCAGTCTTGACTAATTTGTAAGTCATTTCATAATTTTCTATATTTCACTGTGTACTAGTTCATAATATTGCTTATTACTGTTTTTACACTTCCTTGGTGATATTAGATAAAAGTATAACTTAAAATTGCATACTAGTTAACTTAAATCTATAATTACTTAAGTTGTCTTGATTCACTGCCAAAATTAGTGTAGAAGTAATCTTTGGCATTTGTTGCTAATATTGTTATTTATGTGTTTATATAAGTTTATTAAATCATATTACAACTCTGTAGTTCAGTTTCATAATCTCAGTTAGAAATATATGGTGAAAACTCAAAACAGATTCAAGATAAGGGGTGTTTGGCTCAGGTTGTTCTCCTGAGCATTAGGCTGAGTTTGTTGTTGTTTATAGTTTAGGTAAGTCTCTTTAGGTCTTATTAGTGCTGTCAAGAAATAAAAAAACATGGGTCATTAGTTAAAAAGTCAAGATTAGCTTTATACTTCATTAAGTTGTTCACTGTTTTGATTTTCATTCTCATAATCCTAATATCAGTATAATAATTGTTAAAGTTGCTTAATTTAATCTTAATATAACTTATTACATCATACTTAATCCATAGGATCTGATCAAAAGTCATATAAGTCAACATACTAAGTTTTCCTTAAAAGTCAAAATTGTGCTTGTGCAGGAAAACCTAAAAACTCCAAGATTTCTTGTGAATTTTGTATTAGGTTTTAAGGTCTGAAATTTGTCCTAGTAATAGACTACCACCTCAACTTCAAGGTCTCAGTACCCTATTATTTTTGTGATCTTTGTTGTGGGCTCCACAGACCTCCAAAGTAGGTTGCAGGGAAGAAAGCTCCCCTGCATCAGCAGGTCACCTCTACTCAGCCACCTTAGGTGGTGTTTTCTGACCACCACAGTGGGCCCCACACCCTAGTTTTTGGTCCTTTGAACCCCCCTCCTACCAGGGATTAATAGTTGACCTTTTTTTTACCTATAGACCAGTGGACCCCACCTGATTTAAGCCTTGAACTTTGTCCCCTAATCTGTCTCAGAAAACCAATAAGCAAGTGCTTATTGTGGCTTATTGGCTTATTCAGTGAACACTTATTGCTTTTGCTTGCTTAAACAGGTTTGCTTAACTTATTTGAACCTGAATAATCCATAGTGGGTCCCACACAAGTCCATTTGTGCTCAATTCCTTCTTTGGTCAAACTTTAGTCAACTGTGGTGGTAATAAGCTTCCACAGTGCTTATTATTAAGTTATAAAAATATTGTTTTTACAAAAGTTAGTTGTTTTTAGATATAATATAGTTTTGTAAAAGAAAAATCCAGAAAAACAAATATAATAATAAGTGATAGTTTCTATTTAATATAATTTAGTTTCAATTTTTATTTTTAGATTTTTATTAAGTAAGTTGTTATTTTATATTTTTATTAATTTCCTTTTAGGTTAAAGTAATTTTGATAATTTTCTCAGATTTTTATTTTGTAATTTAGTCTTTATTAGAATTAATAATAGTTTTATTAGTAATTAATTAATAATTAAGTTATAAATAGCATAATTAATTTTTATAAGCTAATACCTAGTTTTTACATTTTTCCTAGCTTTTATAAGTCATAATAGAATTTTAGTAATTTTTCTAGAATTTTTGCTGTTCATTTACTAGTTTCATAATTTAAATAGTTTAATTGGTAATTAATAAATAAATAGAATAGTAATTAGTAAACTAGTTTAAAAATAAATAAAATAAAGTTTTTATAATTTTTTAGGATTCCTGTGATGGTTAATTAGATTTATAAAAATCTTCTTAATTATCTAAGTCTTTTTAGTATTTTTAATAATTTAAATCATATAATTAGTTAATTAATAATTAAATAATTATTAAATAATAATTAATTAAATAATTAGTAATTATAAAATAAATATTTTAAGTTTATTTAATTTGCATTTAAGCCCCTAAGGCATGCAAATTCATACTTTAGTTAAAATTGTTTTTGTTTCGTACGTTTACGTAGAATTAAATTAAACGTACGAGTTTTTAGATTCTAAACGTTTCTAGTTTATCTAGCTTTTACGTAATCATTATAATAGTTAATTTAAGTTATTTTATTTTATAAATCCTTAGATTAATCACCCACTCACATTTATCCAGTTACCTGTTCATAATCACCGATCACAGATTCGTCTAAAATACCTTCGCACACCTTGTTGGGACATAACGACCCGGGGATAAAACTATACTCCTTGGATTTTTGCATTGGTTTCTAGGCTGTTTGACTTTTAGTATTGACCATTCACAAGTGGTTGAGAAATAAAGTTAGACCGTTTTGAGACCGATCAAATTTTGGCGCCGCTGCCAGGGAGGTTGTGCGCGTATTCTAATACGAATTTGCAGTATTAGTGATTGTTGAATATACATCCTTTGTATATTTACCATCCTTGTCCATATTTTCATTAAAAACAAAAATCCAAAAATATTTTCTTTCTTATTTTTATAATATATTTATCTAAAACCACAAAAATATCCATCTTTTCCCTCTTACCCTTTTTGATTCTTTAGCCCTTTACCCTCTATCCATTTTAATTCTAACTTCTTCTATATTCTTATGGCATCTATCGACCCCGAATTCTTATTCGCGCTAGAAAAACTTCAAGCCTTGTCCGAAATTTCTAGAATTCGTGTTGATCATGATGATCCATCGATTCCTATTCCCTCTCCGGTGAGGGAAATGGAACGGGAAACCAGGGTGACAAAGGACCCGGTACTTTCCTCTGACAATGAAAGTACTAAATACGTCCAACCTACGGTTGTCCAAAAATCTAAGCTCACAGTTGCTCCTAACCCGTCAAGAATTAATCCTAACCTTTCACGGTTTACGGTTAAAAGTTTGTCAAGCAAACGTACAGAGCCTAGAGCTGTGATTGAAAAGAACGACTTGCCCAATCTTTACGTTTATCAAGAACCAAAACCCGAGACCATAACGGAAGTGGTGGAAATTCCTAGCCCTAAGAGCACACCACTTGTCCCACCTCTGGATTTTATTCCTTGTGTTGGTTGTGGTGAGCCACTTTTTGGTTTGCCATGTCGTTGGTGTACATGTGTACAATGTGGTAATGATATTCAAAACGGGAGTTGTTTGTTTTGTGGGTCGAGTAATTCATTTGCTTATGATCCTAATCAAAACTCATTTAACGACTCCTCAAATTTTTACAACTACCCATCACATTCATACGAGCAAGAATCATATTATCCAAATCTCAATGATGCTTCGTATCAAAATACACCAAGCCAGACCCAGCAGTTTTACTGTTGTGAGTATTGTGAAGGCCCTCACTACAGCTCTGATTGTCAAACTAGGAATCAGTTTGTCTATGAACAGGTTCCTTGTAACAATCATGAATTTGGTTTTAACCAGCCCTCACAATACCCAACCCCTCATCCACTTCCTCAAGACGATTTAAATAGAGTTGAATTGATTACTAAAACGATTATGGCTCAAACTCAATTCAACAAAAACATTCAAGATGGAATAAACAGTCTTAAGGATCTGATCCTTAGGAAACAAAAACCTCTTGTTAACTCATTTTATCTTGAGGATGAAAGTGATGAGGATGAACCAGTTGAAGAAGAAAAATCAAATGACCCTTCAGATATCCTGATAATGGGGGACAAGGAAGTCAAAGTAAATCCTCTTGAGGAAATAAATGACCTTGTTCCAATCCCAAAGGTATCTGAGAAACCTTTTGATTCAACTTCAGTTGAAACTGCTTCAGTAGAAATACAGGGAGAAAAGAATATGACTGAATCACTAGCAGTAGAAATAATGGAACTTGTAGAATCCATAACTGCTAGTCCATCTCAGCTCCCTCAGTTTGATGTTATCACACCCGAGGTTCCCACTCACTCTCTAAGCATGGGGGACGAGCATCTTGACACTATTCCTGCAAAGGAATCGGACGAATTCATATGTTATGGTTACACATTAGACGTTAAACGGATGAGTCGATATGTTAGGGGTGGACATTAGACGTTCAATGGATGAGTCGCTATGTTATGGTTACACATTATACGTTCAACGGATGAGTCGCTATGTTATGGTTACACATTAGACGTTCAACGGATGGGTCGATATGTTAGGGTTGGACATTAGACGTTCAAGGGATGAGTCTATATGTTATGGTTACACATTAGACGTTCAACGGATGAGTCTATATGTTATGGTTACACATTAGACGTTCAACGGATGAGTCGCTATGTTATGGTTACACCTTAGACGTTCAACGGATGAGTCGATATGTTAGGGTTGGACATTAGACGTTCAACGGATTAGTCGATATGTTATGGTTACACAATAGACGTTCAACGGATGAGTCGCTATGTTATGGTTACACATTAGAAGTTCAACGGATGAGTCGATATGTTAGGGTTGGACATTAGACGTTCAACGGATGAGTCGCTATGTTATGGTTACACATTAAACGTTCAACGGATGAGTCGCTATGTTATGGTTACACATTAGACGTTCAACGGATGAGTCGATATGTTAGGGTTGGACATTAGATGTTCAACGGATGAGTCTATATGTTATGGTTACGCATTTGACGTTCAACGGATGAGTCTATATGTTATGGTTACACATTAGATGTTCAATGGATGAGTCGCTATGTTATGGTTACACATTAGACGTTCAACGGATGAGTCGATATGTTAGGTTTGGACATTAGACGTTCAACGGATGAGTCTATATGTTATGGTTAAACATTATACGTTCAACGGATGAGTCTATATGTTATGGTTACACATTAGACGTTCAACGGATGAGTCGCTATGTTATGGTTACACATTAGACGTTCAATGGATGAGTCGATATGTTAGGGTTGGACATTAGACGTTCAACGAATGAGTCGCTATGTTATGGTTACACATTAGACGTTCAACGAATGAATCGCTATGTTATGGTTACACATTAGACGTTCAACGGATGAGTCGATATGTTAGGGTTGGACATTAGACGTTCAACGGATGAGTCTATATGTTATGGTTACACATTAGACGTTTAACGGATGAGTCTATATGTTATGGTTACACGTTAGACGTTCAACGGATGAGTCGCTATGTTATGGTTACACATTAGACGTTCAACGGATGAGTCAATATGTTAGGGTTGGACATTATACGTTCAACGGATGTGTCTCTATGTTATGGTTACACTTTAGACGTTCAACGGATGAGTCGCTATGTTATGGTTACACATTAGACGTTCAACGGATGAGTCGATATGTTAGGGTTGGACATTAGACGTTCAACGGATGAGTCTATATGTTATGGTTACACATTAGACGTTCAACGGATGAGTCTATATGTTATGGTTACACATTAGACGTTCAACGGATGAGTCGCTATGTTATGGTTACACATTAGGGTTACACATTAGACGTTCAACGGATGAGTCGATATGTTAGGGTTGGACATTAGACGTTCAACGGTTGAGTCTATATGTTATGGTTACCCATTAGACGTTCAACGGATGAGTCTATATGTTATGGTTACACATTAGATGTTCAACGGATGAGTGGCTATGTTATGGTTACACATTAGACGTTCAACGAATGAGTCTAATGAGGCGAAAAATGAACCACTTTTAAGGGGTCATTTAAGCCCAGAACTGAATTTATTTGATCAAATATTGCCCTAAATCGTTCCTTTTGTGATTTTAGGTACTTGGAGAGTGAATTCTGGAAAAGAAGCTGTTTTGGACGTTTTTGGAGCATAAAAGTGAAGAAAACGGCTAAGTCTCTATTTTCCTTGCTGAGATCAAGTTCCTGACGGCGTCAAGAGTACCATCTTGACGCCGTCAGATCAGTTTTCCTATATATACTTTTCTAGTTTTTTAGTTTTAAAGAGAGAGCATTGGAGAGAAACCCTAGATACGAATTTGGTGCAACTTTGCAGGTTTTTCAAGGGTTCCAAACCCTTGATACCTTTCAAGTTTAATTAAGATAAGTATTCTTTTATTCAATCAATATGTCTATGTGTTGGTTGTTTATCTTTTGTTCTTGTCTTGATTCTACTATGTTAGGCTAATCTATCTTTGTGTTTGCTTAGATCTAATGAAACCTAGATGTTGATTATGTGTTGATGACTTGCTTGTAGTTGTTTTGGATGAATGATTTTGTGTTAGGCTTAAGAAAACTGGCAGATCTCCAAATGGTAACATGCTTGAACGTCTTAGGAAACACTGAACCGATATGCACTAGGTCTTTATTGGTAGTATTTAATGCATGAGCCACTGTTTCTGATCCCTATAGTTGTGTTGGGCATGGTATAGGAGTAGATAAGAGCTCATAGAACTGGGGAGTTACGTGCATCACCCCATGAATGGTATTAAGGAATACAACCCGTCATCCATGCAACTATAACAAGTAATTAACATATAAAAGATATCTAGGGAGTAAGGAAATCTAAGTAAACACATTTTCTCCAATTCTTGCTCACAACTTTAGTATAATATTAGTTTAATTAGTTTTAACTTAATTGCATCTTAGTTCTGGGTTAGTTGAATAACAACTAATTCCGCCCAAATCCTTCAAACCTGAGATTTTAATTGCTTTCTAAAAAATATAAAAACACAAAAATAATCATCTCTCACCTCTAGAACTATTAATTAGGTTTTCTAATCCTAGCGACACTATTCCCAAGCTGAACGATCAATCCCCCGGTACCTGCCACTATACTATACTACAACGATCAGGTACACTGCCTGGTGGGGGTTGTAAGCCTCGCGAGATCCCTCGAGAGGTAAAGCAAGGTGCGATTCCCACGCATCAAGTTTTTGGCGCCGCTGCCGGGGAATAGTTATTGTCTAGGTTAGTTTATCTTTTTATTAGGTCTACTTGCTAGATTCCTTTCTAGTAAGATTTTATTTTTATTTTTAGGTCTTCTTTAGTCTATCTTTTTTCTTCGTGTCTTTGTTCGTAACCTTTACCATCCGACATCATGGAAGGTGGTAACATCTTTGAACCCATCATCCCACCACAACAACCTTTAGAACCCCTTAGACCCCGAACCTTAGGAGAGTATTCCCGACCCAGCCACCATGGCTATCGAAACACCATTGAGCTCACCGGAGCCAATGTGACCCCCTTGCGATCCGACACCATCCGGTTGGTGCAAAGCGGATGTGCATTCCATGGACTTCGTACCGAAGATCCAAACCAACATGTTAAGGACTTTCTCAAAATTGTAGATTCCATAGACCTAGATGTTGCAACTAGAGAGACAACCCGTTTACGCCTATTCCAATTCTCTCTACGGGATCAAGCTAGTCAATGGCTTGAGCGTTTACCCGCGGGATCCATCACCACATGGGATGATCTCATCACTCGTTTCCTTGCTCAATTTTTCCCACCGGGGAGAACTACTAAGCTTAGGAATGACATCTTGATGTTCCAACAACGTCAAGGTGAAACTCTTTATGAAGCATGGACTCGATTCAAGGACTTACTCCAAAAAGTCCCTCATCATGGCATAGATCTTTGGCTCCAAGTCCAAATCTTCTATGACCATATCGATCTCTCCACGAGGCGAACCATTGACCAATCGGCTGGTGGTAAGCTACGTGATCTAACTGCGGAACAATCATGGGAACTCATAGAAGATCTTGCTCTCTATGACAACGAAAGTTGGAACGATCCCCGTGATTTGAACAAAACGGTCAAGGCAATATCTTTGCCTTCGAACAAATCTAGCACTCCCGACCGTAGGATCATAGAACTTGAAGATCAAGTCAAGTTTCTCATGAAATCTTACGAAGCTCCTAAGCCTTCAAGCCAAGTGAATAAGATCACTTCTTCATGCGAATTATGTAGTGGTCCCCATGACACTCGTGATTGTGTGGAACTCCCCGGAACAGCTTTTGCGGACTATGCATCCAAGCGTACCGACGAAGCGGGAGATAAGTGGTACACTTTCAAGCCCGAGCCAAACCCTTATGGTGATTCATACAACCCCTCTTGGAAAAATCACCCAAACTTTAGGTGGAAACAAAATCAAGCCAATTCTTCCAACCCACCTAATCGTTACCAACCAAACGGTCCACCCTCCGACCGTGCTTTCAACAACAATCCTTCTAACAACTATGGTAGTACCAACGATCTTGAAGGGTTGATGTCCAAGTTCGTGGCATCTCAAGAAGCTCGCATATCTAAGTTTGAAGCCGATTTCAAACAAAAGCAAAGCGAGGTGACCACCAAAATTGACGCATTGTTGAAAGTTCTCAATGACCGAGAAATGGGAGCACTCCCAAGCGACACGATTAAGAATCCGAAACTAAACGTTAATTCCATATCATCAGTTTCATCACCCGCTTCGTGTCCACAATACTACTCGGTTAAATCAACGAGCACGTGTTTCAAACAAAATCAAATTCTTCAAAAAGACCAATCAAACAAAACACCCAATATAGAACCGGTCAAAAGCATAGCTGAAACACATCCTACGCAAGACCTTGACGATGAATTCAAGGAACTTCACCTTGAACGCCCCGTTATCGATGTCTTAGCGCGTGCTCCTTACTATAGTGCCCTCCTAGAAAAATATGAGAAGTTTAAACTAGGTGAAAAAGGGACCGCCTTCGTTCAAAACAAATTACCTAAAAAGCTTGATGATCCGGGTATATTTGTTTTGCCTTGTAAGATAGGAAGATCCGAAGCTTTCGACACACTAGCTGATTTAGGGTCAAGCCTCAACTTGATTCCCTTATCCTTATTCACCGCTCTTAAGTTAGGAAAGTTAGAGGAAACGGAGGTATTGATAGGGCTAGCGGATGGGAGTATTGCCCACCCGGTTGGAATGATTAAGGATCTAGTCGTTCACGTAGGAAGGTTAACCATATTAGCAGATTTTCATGTCCTTGACATGGTTAGTGACACTACATGCCCATTATTGGTAGGAAGAGGATTTTTAGCGACCGCTAGTGCCATGATAGATTGTAAGGAGTCTAAAATAGCGGTAGGTGAAGGCGATACTTGGTCAGTGTACGATGTGAAGAAGCATAGTTATGATTGTGATGATGAACCGACACCACATTGGGTAGAGATGAATAGGAGACCGTCTAGATATGGGCCTTGGATAGAAAGGAACTTTATAGGACCTCAATGCTCCTTCTATCTAGAGAAAGATTTCGTTGCGAAGACACATTCGGTAGAACAACTCATAGCTAGAGATGAAGAGCTAGACCCATTTGAGGACCCGTTAGTTTTTAGGAAGATGATTGAATTCTTAAGCGTAATGCCTATTAATTTAGGGATGAACATGTGGAAAAGAGAGGGAGAAAAATGTAAATGGAGGTGGGACAAGCCACCTAAAGAAGGTGATGGATCATGGCATATAAAGATGACTTTGTATGATCCGGATGGAGAGAAGTTTGAAAGGTCATACCACACTAAGAAAACCGATAGGAAGTTGAAACCAAAATTCGATCCCAAAGATGTCCTCAATGAGGAACTCACTCGTATCACGTAGTAACCCATGACCTTGAGTCTAGCTACAAGACTCGTAAATAAAGAAAAGCGCTTCTTGGGAGGCAACCCATGCTTTGTGTGATTTTATTTGTTTGTTTGTTATTTGCTTCCGTATGCATGCTTCATTTTTATTGTTGGTAAATCATGATTCTAAATTAAAAAGTGGAAATACTTTATTATGTTGTTTAGCCTAGTCTTAACTCCAACCTAAAAGTATTTTTGCAAAAAGATAAGTGTAAGGGGAAACCCCAAATTTGTTTTTAAGAAACACAAGATCATGATTCTCCACAATTTTAAGTGAGCATGTATATTAGTATTTGTTAGTGTCAAATGCTTGTATCGAGTCATAATGAAGTTTTGCAGGATTTTCCAGGAAGTAGAACCAAGTTTTTCCAGAAATTTTCTGGAAACTTAACACAAGAATTTCTGCAGGTCCATTCTGACGGCGTCAGAGTTTACTCTTGACGGCGTCAGGAGTTAAAATCTGGAAATTTTACCAGTTTTGTTTTTCTAACGGAGTCTTTAAGTTTTTGTGAATTATTAAGTTTTATAATCTCCAGGAAATCTGCAAACTTCATTTACAAGCATTATATCTTACTTTGTTTTCTAGGATTTTGTAATTTATATAGGATGCCGCCGATTTTACGCGAGGTTGTCTTGTCTACTTTCTCAGGTTTTACAGGTTATATTGGACAAGAAGATGATTTATATTCTGGAAGGGAAGCTTTGATTGTTCGTTTTCTTGGAAGAAGATTTAACCTGGCCAACCTTTAATCCATACCGAGCGAATCAGGGGAGTATTTGATTTCATTCTCTTTACTTGTTTACTTTTACATTCTTTACTTGAACATTGGGGACAATGTTCATCTTAAGTGTAAGGGGAGGGTAAAGTGATGATACCTTACAATACACTTTCGCTTGAGTTTGTTTTGTTTGATAGTAGGTGTGTAATAAAACTATGAGAAATACTTGTTAGTGTAATTTTAGCGCCAAATTTAAAATTTTTTACAACATTTAGGAGTGAAACTTTAGCCTTAGCAAGCGTCTCATGGATAGGAGATTGTATAACTAGCACATAACCGTATATTCAGAAAAATTTTCCACCCAAATACGTGAGGTTCGCCTTTAGTTTTGATAGGAAAAGCATTTACTATTAGTGCTTATGAGTGTACCGGTAGCATTTAGATTCTAGAACTTGCGTTAGTGATGCATCCCAAGACCGCTAGTGAGACTACATTCGTGTAGTAGGATTTACTATATGATAAGAGGCATTAGGATCACCCTTGTGTTAAACCCGTATTACAATTTCTTGACCACTTAAGTCATATTGTTTGGCTAGTTAAGTCAACTAATTTTTCCCACACCCTTAGCGTTGTACTCATTTTTAGTACACGAAACCCCTAGTACACCCCTCCGAGCCTATCTTTTCGTTTCTAACTTTAAGCATTTTACTTAAAGGAAGAATTTGTTACACCCCACTTAAATGTACACCCAAATCGCCTTAGCTTTCCGTGTATGCGCTCATTTTTAGTGCATTATTGTTATTTGTTAAACCCTTAGTTAACTTTCTAATTGATTACATGGTTGCTAAGTCGAGTCATATCCTTGTACATATTGTTTTGGGACGATTGGGACTCATGGGTAAGTACTTATTTTATGGAGTAATGGGGAAGAACATCATATATTACCCCCATATGTACGTTAATCTTAAAAGTGCTCCAAGTGTTTTGATTTTCTTAATTCGAGTCATTAGATTAGTTAATTGTAAAGTATGTAAAGATTCAAGTGTAAGGGGAATTTACATTCCCTATGATGTATTATTTTGGATGGTAGGGCAAGAGTGTATTCAAAAAAAAAAAAAAAAAAAAAAAAAAATAGAAAAAGAAAGAGAAAAACATACGGACTACCATCCCTTTTTATTCTATGTTCATTTTATGTTTTTGTTATTTTTCATTTATTAGCTTAAGTCGAGTCTAGTCTTGGCTTAGCAACGCCATATTGTACATGTAATTAACCAAGATTGTTAGCTCGCCACCAGTAAAATTCCCTTTATCCAACAAACCCATGTAATTCATATCCCTATACCTAACATTACAACCCTTTAAAAGACCTCTTTGATAGTTTATCTTAGGTGCTTACGCCATGTGGTGGAGGTTTGATCCTTTCCCAAGCCTATGGTAATCTATTTTGCTATGACAGGTAGTGAGAGATATCTTCCATTTCCATAATGTTTTATTATTTTATTACACCCGAGAGATGTGAGTATCTAAACACTATTTGTGAGGTGCTAAGTGTATGACCTCCGTGCTTGTCTTTGGTCTTTAGTGGAATGATTATTTGTTGTAATTACTTTTATATTAGTGTTAAATGACCTCTAACTTGTCTTTTGATTAGAATAAAAGCACATTTGCTTGAGGACAAGCAAATCTCAAGTGTAAGGGTATTTGATGAGGCGAAAAATGAACCACTTTTAAGGGGTCATTTAAGCCCGGAACTGAATTTATTTGATCAAATATTGCCCTAAATCGTTCCTTTTGTGATTTTAGGTACTTGGAGAGTGAATTCTGGAAAAGAAGCTGTTTTGGACGTTTTTGGAGCATAAAAGTGAAGAAAACGGCTAAGTCTCTATTTTCCTTGCTGAGATCAAGTTCCTGACGGCGTCAAGAGTACCATCTTGACGCCGTCAGATCAGTTTTCCTATATATACTTTTCTAGTTTTTTAGTTTTAAAGAGAGAGCATTGGAGAGAAACCCTAGATACGAATTTGGTGCAACTTTGCAGGTTTTTCAAGGGTTCCAAACCCTTGATACCTTTCAAGTTTAATTAAGATAAGTATTCTTTTATTCAATCAATATGTCTATGTGTTGGTTGTTTATCTTTTGTTCTTGTCTTGATTCTACTATGTTAGGCTAATCTATCTTTGTGTTTGCTTAGATCTAATGAAACCTAGATGTTGATTATGTGTTGATGACTTGCTTGTAGTTGTTTTGGATGAATGATTTTGTGTTAGGCTTAAGAAAACTGGCAGATCTCCAAATGGTAACATGCTTGAACGTCTTAGGAAACACTGAACCGATATGCACTAGGTCTTTATTGGTAGTATTTAATGCATGAGCCACTGTTTCCGATCCCTATAGTTGTGCTGGGCATGGTATAGGAGTAGATAAGAGCTCATAGAACTGGGGAGTTACGTGCATCACCCCATGAATGGTATTAAGGAATACAACCCGTCATCCATGCAACTATAACAAGTAATTAACATATAAAAGATATCTAGGGAGTAAGGAAATCTAAGTAAACACATTTTCTCCAATTCTTGCTCACAACTTTAGTATAATATTAGTTTAATTAGTTTTAACTTAATTGCATCTTAGTTCTGGGTTAGTTGAATAACAACTAATTCCGCCCAAATCCTTCAAACCCGAGATTTTAATTGCTTTCTAAAAAATATAAAAACACAAAAATAATCATCTCTCACCTCTAGAACTATTAATTAGGTTTTCTAATCCTAGCGACACTATTCCCAAGCTGAACGATCAATCCCCCGGTACCTGCCACTATACTATACTACAACGATCAGGTACACTGCCTGGTGGGGGTTGTAAGCCTCGCGAGATCCCTCGAGAGGTAAAGCAAGGTGCGATTCCCACGCATCAGAGTCGATATGTTTGGGTTGGACATTAGACGTTCAACGGATGAGGCGATATGTTATGGTTACACATTAGACGTTCAACAGATGAGTCTCTATGTTATGGTTACACATTAGACGTTCAACGGATGAGTCGATATGTTAGGGTTGGACATTAGACGATCAACGGATGAGTCGCTATGTTATGGTTACACATTAGACGTTCAACTGATGAGTCGATATGTTAGGGTTGGACAATAGACGTTCAACGGATGAGTCTATATGTTATGGTTACACATTATACGTTCAACGGATGAGTCGCTATTTTATGGTTACACATTAGGGATACACATTAGACGTTAAACGGATGAGTCGATATGTTAGGGTTCGACATTAGACGTTCAACGGATGAGTCTATATGTTATGGTTACACATTAGACGTTCAACGGATGAATCGCTATGTTATGGTTACACATTAGACGTTGAACGGATGAGTCGATATGTTAGGGTTGGACATTAGACGTTCAACGGATGAGTCGCTATGTTATGGTTACACATTAGACGTTCAACGGATGAGTCGCTATGTTATGGTTACACATTAGATGTTCAACGGATGAGTTGATATGTCAGGGTTGGACATTAGACGTTCAACGGATGAGTCTATATGTTATGGTTACACCTTAGAGGTTCTACAGATGAGTCTATATGTTATGGTTACACATTAGACGTTCAACGGATGAGTCGCTATGTTATGGTTACACATTAAGGTTACACATTAGACGTTCAACGGATGAGTCGATATGTTAGGGTTGGACATTAGACGTTCAACGGATGAGTCTATATGTTATGGTTACACATTAGACGTTCAATGGATGAGTCTATATGTTATGGTTACACATTAGACGTTCAACGGATGAGTCGCTATGTTATGGTTACACATTAGACGTTCAACGGATGAGTCGATATGTTAGGGTTGAACATTAGACGTTCAACGGATTAGTCGATATGTTATGGTTAAACATTAGACGTTCAACGGATGAGTCGCTATGTTATGGTTACATATTAGACGTTCAACGGATGAGTCAATATGTTAGGGTTGGACATTAGACGTTCAACGGATGAGTCGCTATGTTATGGTTACACATTATACGTTCAACGGATGAGTCGCTATGTTTTGGTTACACATTAGACGTTCAACGGATGAGTCGATATGTTAGGGTTGGACATTAGACGTTCAACGGATGAGTCTATATGTTATGGTTACACATTAGACGTTCAACGGATGAGTCTATATGTTATGGTTACACATTAGACGTTCAACAGATGAGTCTCTAAATTATGGTTACACATTAGACGTTCAACGGATGATCGATATGTTAGGGTTGGACATTAGACGTTCAACAGATTAGTCGATATGTTATGGTTACACATTAGACGTTCAACGGATGAGTCGCTATGTTATGGTTACACATTATACGTTCAACGGATGAGTCGATATGTTAGGGTTGGACATTAGACGTTCAACGGATGAGTCGCTATGTTATGGTTACACATTATACGTTCAACGGATGAGTCGCTATGTTATGGTTACACATTAGACGTTCAACGGATGAGTCGATATGTTAGGGTTGGACATTAGACGTTCAACGGATGAGTCTATATGTTATGGTTACACATTAGACGTTCAACGGATGAGTCTATATGTTATGGTTACACATTAGACGTTCAACGGATGAGTCGCTATGTTATGGTTTCACATTAGACGTTCAACGGATGAGTCGATATGTTAGGGTTGGACATTAGACGTTCAACGGATTAGTCGATATGTTATGGTTACACATTAGACGTTCAACGGATGAGTCGCTATGTTATGGTTACACATTAGACGTTCAACGGATGAGTCGATATGTTAGGGTTGGACATTAGACGTTCAACGGATGAGCCGCTATGTTATGGTTACACATTAGACGTTCAACGGATGAGTCGCTATGTTATGGTTACACATTAGACGTTCAACGGATGAGTCGAAATGTTAGGGTTGGACATTAGACGTTCAACGGATGAGTCTATATGTTATAGTTACACATTAGACGTTCAACGGATGAGTCTATATGTTATGGTTACACATTAGATGTTCAACGGATGAGTCTATATGTTATGGTTGGACATTAGACCTTCAACGGATGAGTCGCTATGTTATGGTTACACATTAGACGTTCAACGGATGAGTCGATATGTTAGGCTTGGACATTAGACGTTCAACGGATTAGTCGATATGTTATGGTTACACATTAGACGTTCAACGGATGAGTCGCTATGTTATGGTTACACATTAGACGTTCAACGGATGAGTCGATATGTTAGGGTTGGACATTAGACGTTCAACGGATGAGTCGCTATGTTATGGTTACACATTAGACGTTCAACGGATGAGTCGCTATGTTATGGTTACACATTAGACGTTCAACGGATGAGTCGAAATGTTAGGGTTGGACATTAGACGTTCAACGGATGAGTCTATGTGTTATAGTTACACATTAGACGTTCAACGGATGAGTCTATATGTTATGGTTACACATTAGATGTTCAACGGATGAGTCGCTATGTTATGGTTACACATTAGGGTTACACATTAGACGCTCAACAGATGAGTCGATGTGTTAGGTTTGGACATTTGACGTTCAACAGATGAGTCTATATGTTATGGTTAAAGATTAGACGTTCAAAGGATGAGTCTATACGTTATGGTTACACATTAGACATTCAACGGATGAGTCGCTTTGTTATGGTTACACATTAGACGTTCAACGGATGAGTCGATATGTTAGGGTTGGACATTAGACCTTCAACGGATGAGTCGCTATGTTATGGTTACACATTAGACGTTCAACGGATGAGTCGATATGTTAGGGTTGGACATTAGACGTTCAACGGATGAGTCTATATGTTATGGTTAAACATTAGACGTTCAACGGATGAGTCTATATGTTATGGTTACACATTAGACGTTCAACGGATGAGTCGCTATGTTAAGTTACACATTAGACGTTCAATGGATGAGTCGATATGTTAGGGTTGGACATTAGACGTTCAACGGATGAGTCGCTATGTTATGGTTACACATTAGACGTTCAACGAATGAATCGCTATGTTATGGTTACACATTAGACGTTCAACGGATGAGTCGATATGTTAGGGTTGGACATTAGACGTTCAACGGATGAGTCTATATGTTATGGTTACACATTAGACGTTTAACGGATGAGTCTATATGTTATGGTTACACATTAGACGTTCAACGGATGAGTCGATATGTTAGGGTTGGACATTAGACGTTCAACGAATGAGTCGATATTTTTGGGTTGGACATTAGACGTTCTACGGATGAGGCGATATGTTATGGTTACACATTAGACGTTCAACAGATGAGTCTCTATGTTATGGTTACACATTAGACGTTCAACGGATGAGTCGATATGTTAGGGTTGGATATTAGACGTTCAACGGATGAGTCGCTATGTTATGGTTACACATTAGACGTTCAACTAATGAGTCGATATGTTAGGGTTGGACAATAGACGTTCAACGGATGAGTCTATATGTTATGGCTACACATTATACGTTCAACGGATGAGTCGCTATTTTATGGTTACACATTAGGGATACACATTAGACGTTAAACGGATGAGTCGATATGTTAGGGTTCGACATTAGACGTTCAACGGATGAGTCTATATGTTATGGTTACACATTAGACGTTCAACGGATGAATCGCTATGTTATGGTTACACATTAGACGTTGAACGGATGAGTCGATATGTTAGGGTTGGACAATAGACGTTCAACGGATGAGTCGCTATGTTATGGTTACACATTAGACGTTCAACGGATGAGTGGCTATGTTATGGTTACACATTAGATGTTCAACGGATGAGTCGATATGTTAGGGTTGGACATTAGACGTTCAACGGATGAGTCTATATGTTATGGTTACACCTTAGAGGTTCTACAGATGAGTCTATATGTTATGGTTACACATTAGACGTTCAACGGATGAGTCGCTATGTTATGGTTACACATTAAGGTTACACATTAGACGTTCAACGGATGAGTCGATATGTTAGGGTTGGACATTAGACGTTCAACGGATGAGTCTATATGTTATGGTTACACATTAGACGTTCAATGGATGAGTCTATACGTTATGGTTACACATTAGACGTTCAACGGATGAGTCGCTATGTTATGGTTACACATTAGACATTCAACAGATGAGTCGATATGTTAGGGTTGAACATTAGACGTTCAACGGATTAGTCGATATGTTATGGTTAAACATTAGACGTTCAACGGATGAGTCGCTATGTTATGGTTACATATTAGACGTTCAACGGATGAGTCAATATGTTAGGGTTGGACATTAGACGTTCAACGGATGAGTCGCTATGTTATGGTTACACATTATACGTTCAACGGATGAGTCGCTATGTTTTGGTTACACATTAGACGTTCAACGGATGAGTCGATATGTTAGGGTTGGACATTAGACGTTCAATGGATGAGTCTATATGTTATGGTTACACATTAGACGTTCAACGGATGAGTCGCTATATTATGGTTACACATTAGACGTTCAACGGATGATCGATATGTTAGGGTTGGACATTTGACGTTCAACAGATTAGTTGATATGTTATGGTTACACATTAGACGTTCAACGGATGAGTCGCTATGTTATGGTTACACATTATACGTTCAACGGATGAGTCGATATGTTAGGGTTGGACATTAGACGTTCAACGGATGAGTCGCTATGTTATGGTTACACATGATACGTTCAACGGATGAGTCGCTATGTTATGGTTACACATTAGACGTTCAACGGATGAGTCGATATGTTAGGGTTGGACATTAGACGTTCAACGGATGAGTCTATATGTTATGGTTACACATTAGACGTTCAACGGATGAGTCTATATGTTATGGATACACATTAGACGTTCAACGGATGAGTCGCTATGTTATGGTTACACATTAGGGTTACACATTAGACGTTCAACGGATGATTCGATATGTTAGGGTTGGACATTAGACGTTCAACGGTTGAGTCTATATGTTATGGTTACCCATTAGACGTTCAACGGATGAGTCTATATGTTATGGTTACACATTAGACGTTCAACGGATGAGTGGCTATGTTATGGTTACACATTAGACGTTCAACGAATGAGTCGATATGTTTGGGTTGGACATTAGACGTTCAACGGATGAGGCGATATGTTATGGTTACACATTAGACGTTCAACAGATGAGTCTCTATGTTATGGTTACACATTAGACGTTCAACGGATGAGTCGATATGTTAGGGTTGGACATTAGACGTTCAACGGATGAGTCGCTATGTTATGGTTACACATTAGACGTTCAACTGATAAGTCGATATGTTAGGGTTGGACAATAGACGTTCAACGGATGAGTCTATATGTTATGGTTACACCTTATACGTTCAACGGATGAGTCGCTATTTTATGGTTACACATTAGGGATACACATTAGACGTTAAACGGATGAGTCGATATGTTAGGGTTCGACATTAGACGTTCAACGGATGAGTCTATATGTTATGGTTACACATTAGACGTTCAACGGATGAATCGCTATGTTATGGTTACACATTAGACGTTGAACGGATGAGTCGATATGTTAGGGTTGGACAATAGACGTTCAACGGATGAGTCGCTATGTTATGGTTACACATTAGACGTTCAACGGATGAGTCACTATGTTATGGTTACACATTAGATGTTCAATGGATGAGTCGATATGTTAGGGTTGGACATTAGACGTTCAACGGATGAGTCTATATGTTATGGTTACACCTTAGAGGTTCTACAGATGAGTCTATATGTTATGGTTACACATTAGACGTTCAACGGATGAGTCGCTATGTTATGGTTACACATTAAGGTTACACATTAGACGTTCAACGGATGAGTCGATATGTTAGGGTTGGACATTAGACGTTCAACGGATGAGTCTATATGTTATGGTTACACATTAGACGTTCAATGGATGAGTCTATATGTTATGGTTACACATTAGACGTTCAACGGATGAGTCGCTATGTTATGGTTACACATTAGACGTTCAACGGATGAGTCGATATGTTAGGGTTGAACATTAGACGTTCAACGGATTAGTCGATATGTTATGGTTAAACATTAGACGTTCAACGGATGAGTCGCTATGTTATGGTTACATATTAGACGTTCAACGGATGAGTCAATATGTTAGGGTTGGACATTAGACGATCAACGGATGAGTCGCTATGTTATGGTTACACATTATACGTTCAACGGATGAGTCGCTATGTTTTGGTTACACATTAGACGTTCAACGGATGAGTCGATATGTTAGGGTTGGACATTAGACGTTCAACGGATGAGTCTATATGTTATGGTTACACATTAGATGTTCAACGGATGAGTCTATATGTTATGGTTACACATTAGACGTTCAACAGATGAGTCGCTATATTATGGTTACACATTAGACGTTCAACGGATGATCGATATGTTAGGGTTGGACATTAGACGTTCAACAGATCAGTCGATATGTTATGGTTACACATTAGACGTTCAACGGATGAGTCGCTATGTTATGGTTACACATTATACGTTCAACGGATGAGTCGATATGTTAGGGTTGGACATTAGACGTTCAACGGATGAGTCGCTATGTTATGGTTACACATTATACATTCAACGGATGAGTCTATATGTTATTGTTACACCTTAGAGGTTCTACAGATGAGTCTATATGTTATAGTTACACATTAGACGTTCAACGGATGAGTCGCTATGTTATGGTTACACATTATACGTTCAACGGATGAGTCGCTATGTTTTGGTTACACATTAGACGTTCAACGGATGAGTCGATATGTTAGGGTTGGACATTAGACGTTCAACGGATGAGTCTATATGTTATGGTTACACATTAGATGTTCAACGGATGAGTCTATATGTTATGGTTACACATTAGACGTTCAACAGATGAGTCGCTATATTATGGTTACACATTAGACGTTCAACGGATGATCGATATGTTAGGGTTGGACATTAGACGTTCAACAGATTAGTCGATATGTTATGGTTACACATTAGACGTTCAACGGATGAGTCGCTATGTTATGGTTACACATTATACGTTCAACGGATGAGTCGATATGTTAGGGTTGGACATTAGACGTTCAACGGATGAGTCGCTATGTTATGGTTACACATTAGACGTTCAACGGATGAGTCTATATGTTATGGTTACACCTTAGAGGTTCTACAGATGAGTCTATATGTTATGGTTACACATTAGACGTTCAACGGATGAGTCGCTATGTTATGGTTACACATTAAGGTTACACATTAGACGTTCAACGGATGAGTCGATATGTTAGGGTTGGACATTAGACGTTCAACGGATGAGTCTATATGTTATGGTTACACATTAGACGTTCAATGGATGAGTCTATATGTTATGGTTACACATTAGACGTTCAACGGATGAGTCGCTATGTTATGGTTACACATTAGACGTTCAACGGATGAGTCGATATGTTAGGGTTGAATATTAGACGTTCAACGGATTAGTCGATATGTTATGGTTAAACATTAGACGTTCAACGGATGAGTCGCTATGTTATGGTTACATATTAGACGTTCAACGGATGAGTCAATATGTTAGGGTTGGACATTAGACGATCAACGGATGAGTCGCTATGTTATGGTTACACATTATACGTTCAACGGATGAGTCGCTATGTTTTGGTTACACATTAGACGTTCAACGGATGAGTCGATATGTTAGGGTTGGACATTAGACGTTCAACGGATGAGTCTATATGTTATGGTTACACATTAGATGTTCAACGGATGAGTCTATATGTTATGGTTACACATTAGACGTTCAACAGATGAGTCGCTATATTATGGTTACACATTAGACGTTCAACGGATGATCGATATGTTAGGGTTGGACATTAGACGTTCAACAGATCAGTCGATATGTTATGGTTACACATTAGACGTTCAACGGATGAGTCGCTATGTTATGGTTACACATTATACGTTCAACGGATGACTCGATATGTTAGGGTTGGACATTAGACGTTCAACGGATGAGTCGCTATGTTATGGTTACACATTAAGGTTACACATTAGACGTTCAACGGATGAGTCGATATGTTAGGGTTGGACATTAGACGTTCAACGGATGAGTCTATATGTTATGGTTACACATTAGACGTTCAATGGATGAGTCTATATGTTATGGTTACACATTAGACGTTCAACGGATGAGTCGCTATGTTATGGTTACACATTAGACGTTCAACGGATGAGTCGATATGTTAGGGTTGAACATTAGACGTTCAACGGATTAGTCGATATGTTATGGTTAAACATTAGACGTTCAACGGATGAGTCGCTATGTTATGGTTACATATTAGACGTTCAACGGATGAGTCAATATGTTAGGGTTGGACATTAGACGATCAACGGATGAGTCGCTATGTTATGGTTACACATTATACGTTCAACGGATGAGTCGCTATGTTTTGGTTACACATTAGACGTTCAACGGATGAGTCGATATGTTAGGGTTGGACATTAGACGTTCAACGGATGAGTCTATATGTTATGGTTACACATTAGATGTTCAACGGATGAGTCTATATGTTATGGTTACACATTAGACGTTCAACAGATGAGTCGCTATATTATGGTTAAACATTAGACGTTCAACGGATGATCGATATGTTAGGGTTGGACATTAGACGTTCAACAGATCAGTCGATATGTTATGGTTACACATTAGACGTTCAACGGATGAGTCGCTATGTTATGGTTACACATTATACGTTCAACGGATGAGTCGATATGTTAGGGTTGGACATTAGACGTTCAACGGATGAGTCGCTATGTTATGGTTACACATTATACATTCAACGGATGAGTCGCTATGTTATGGTTACACATTAGACGTTCAACGGATGAGTCTATATGTTATGGTTACACATTAGACGTTCAACAGATGAGTCGCTATATTATGGTTACACATTAGACGTTCAACGGATGATCGATATGTTAGGGTTGGACATTAGACGTTCAACAGATTAGTCGATATGTTATGGTTACACATTAGACGTTCAACGGATGAGTCGCTATGTTATGGTTACACATTATACGTTCAACGGATGAGTCGATATGTTAGGGTTGGACATTAGACGTTCAACGGATGAGTCGCTATGTTATGGTTACACATTATACGTTCAACGGATGAGTCGCTATGTTATGGTTACACATTAGACGTTCAACGGATGAGTCGATATGTTAGGGTTGGACATTAGACGTTCAACGGATGAGACTATATGTTATGGTTACACATTAGACGTTCAACGGATGAGTCTATATGTTATGGTTACACATTAGACGTTCAACGGATGAGTCGCTATGTTATGGTTACACATTAGGGTTACACATTAGACGTTCAACGGATGAGTCGATATGTTAGGGTTGGACATTAGACGTTCAACGGTTGAGTCTATATGTTATGGTTACCCATTAGACGTTTAACGGATGAGTCTATATGTTATGGTTACACATTAGACGTTCAACGGATGAGTGGCTATGTTATGGTTACACATTAGACGTTCAACGAATGAGTCGATATGTTTGGGTTGGACATTAGACGTTCAACGGATGAGGCGATATGTTATGGTTACACATTAGACGTTCAACAGATGAGTCTCTATGTTATGGTTACACATTAGACGTTCAACGGATGAGTCGATATGTTAGGGTTGGACATTAGACGTTCAACGGATGAGTCGCTATGTTATGGTTACACATTAGACGTTCAACTGATGAGTCGATATGTTAGGGTTGGACAATAGACGTTCAACGGATGAGTCTATATGTTATGGTTACACATTATACGTTCAACGGATGAGTCGCTATTTTATGGTTACACATTAGGGATACACATTAGACGTTAAACGGATGAGTCGATATGTTAGGGTTCGACATTAGACGTTCAACGGATGAGTCTATATGTTATGGTTACACATTAGACGTTCAACAGATGAGTCGCTATATTATGGTTACACATTAGACGTTCAACGGATGATCGATATGTTAGGGTTGGACATTAGACGTTCAACAGATCAGTCGATATGTTATGGTTACACATTAGACGTTCAACGGATGAGTCGCTATGTTATGGTTACACATTATACGTTCAACGGATGAGTCGATATGTTAGGGTTGGACATTAGACGTTCAACGGATGAGTCGCTATGTTATGGTTACACATTAAGGTTACACATTAGACGTTCAACGGATGAGTCGATATGTTAGGGTTGGACATTAGACGTTCAACGGATGAGTCTATATGTTATGGTTACACATTAGACGTTCAATGGATGAGTCTATATGTTATGGTTACACATTAGACGTTCAACGGATGAGTCGCTATGTTATGGTTACACATTAGACGTTCAACGGATGAGTCGATATGTTAGGGTTGAACATTAGACGTTCAACGGATTAGTCGATATGTTATGGTTAAACATTAGACGTTCAACGGATGAGTCGCTATGTTATGGTTACATATTAGACGTTCAACGGATGAGTCAATATGTTAGGGTTGGACATTAGACGATCAACGGATGAGTCGCTATGTTATGGTTACACATTATACGTTCAACGGATGAGTCGCTATGTTTTGGTTACACATTAGACGTTCAACGGATGAGTCGATATGTTAGGGTTGGACATTAGACGTTCAACGGATGAGTCTATATGTTATGGTTACACATTAGATGTTCAACGGATGAGTCTATATGTTATGGTTACACATTAGACGTTCAACAGATGAGTCGCTATATTATGGTTACACATTAGACGTTCAACGGATGATCGATATGTTAGGGTTGGACATTAGACGTTCAACAGATCAGTCGATATGTTATGGTTACACATTAGACGTTCAACGGATGAGTCGCTATGTTATGGTTACACATTATACGTTCAACGGATGAGTCGATATGTTAGGGTTGGACATTAGACGTTCAACGGATGAGTCGCTATGTTATGGTTACACATTATACATTCAACGGATGAGTCGCTATGTTATGGTTACACATTAGACGTTCAACGGATGAGTCTATATGTTATGGTTACACATTAGACGTTCAACAGATGAGTCGCTATATTATGGTTACACATTAGACGTTCAACGGATGATCGATATGTTAGGGTTGGACATTAGACGTTCAACAGATTAGTCGATATGTTATGGTTACACATTAGACGTTCAACGGATGAGTCGCTATGTTATGGTTACACATTATACGTTCAACGGATGAGTCGATATGTTAGGGTTGGACATTAGACGTTCAACGGATGAGTCGCTATGTTATGGTTACACATTATACGTTCAACGGATGAGTCGCTATGTTATGGTTACACATTAGACGTTCAACGGATGAGTCGATATGTTAGGGTTGGACATTAGACGTTCAACGGATGAGACTATATGTTATGGTTACACATTAGACGTTCAACGGATGAGTCTATATGTTATGGTTACACATTAGACGTTCAACGGATGAGTCGCTATGTTATGGTTACACATTAGGGTTACACATTAGACGTTCAACGGATGAGTCGATATGTTAGGGTTGGACATTAGACGTTCAACGGTTGAGTCTATATGTTATGGTTACCCATTAGACGTTTAACGGATGAGTCTATATGTTATGGTTACACATTAGACGTTCAACGGATGAGTGGCTATGTTATGGTTACACATTAGACGTTCAACGAATGAGTCGATATGTTTGGGTTGGACATTAGACGTTCAACGGATGAGGCGATATGTTATGGTTACACATTAGACGTTCAACAGATGAGTCTCTATGTTATGGTTACACATTAGACGTTCAACGGATGAGTCGATATGTTAGGGTTGGACATTAGACGTTCAACGGATGAGTCGCTATGTTATGGTTACACATTAGACGTTCAACTGATGAGTCGATATGTTAGGGTTGGACAATAGACGTTCAACGGATGAGTCTATATGTTATGGTTACACATTATACGTTCAACGGATGAGTCGCTATTTTATGGTTACACATTAGGGATACACATTAGACGTTAAACGGATGAGTCGATATGTTAGGGTTCGACATTAGACGTTCAACGGATGAGTCTATATGTTATGGTTACACATTAGACGTTCAACAGATGAGTCGCTATATTATGGTTACACATTAGACGTTCAACGGATGATCGATATGTTAGGGTTGGACATTAGACGTTCAACAGATCAGTCGATATGTTATGGTTACACATTAGACGTTCAACGGATGAGTCGCTATGTTATGGTTACACATTATACGTTCAACGGATGAGTCGATATGTTAGGGTTGGACATTAGACGTTCAACGGATGAGTCGCTATGTTATGGTTACACATTAAGGTTACACATTAGACGTTCAACGGATGAGTCGATATGTTAGGGTTGGACATTAGACGTTCAACGGATGAGTCTATATGTTATGGTTACACATTAGACGTTCAATGGATGAGTCTATATGTTATGGTTACACATTAGACGTTCAACGGATGAGTCGCTATGTTATGGTTACACATTAGACGTTCAACGGATGAGTCGATATGTTAGGGTTGAACATTAGACGTTCAACGGATTAGTCGATATGTTATGGTTAAACATTAGACGTTCAACGGATGAGTCGCTATGTTATGGTTACATATTAGACGTTCAACGGATGAGTCAATATGTTAGGGTTGGACATTAGACGATCAACGGATGAGTCGCTATGTTATGGTTACACATTATACGTTCAACGGATGAGTCGCTATGTTTTGGTTACACATTAGACGTTCAACGGATGAGTCGATATGTTAGGGTTGGACATTAGACGTTCAACGGATGAGTCTATATGTTATGGTTACACATTAGATGTTCAACGGATGAGTCTATATGTTATGGTTACACATTAGACGTTCAACAGATGAGTCGCTATATTATGGTTACACATTAGACGTTCAACGGATGATCGATATGTTAGGGTTGGACATTAGACGTTCAACAGATCAGTCGATATGTTATGGTTACACATTAGACGTTCAACGGATGAGTCGCTATGTTATGGTTACACATTATACGTTCAACGGATGAGTCGATATGTTAGGGTTGGACATTAGACGTTCAACGGATGAGTCGCTATGTTATGGTTACACATTATACATTCAACGGATGAGTCGCTATGTTATGGTTACACATTAGACGTTCAACGGATGAGTCTATATGTTATGGTTACACATTAGACGTTCAACAGATGAGTCGCTATATTATGGTTACACATTAGACGTTCAACGGATGATCGATATGTTAGGGTTGGACATTAGACGTTCAACAGATTAGTCGATATGTTATGGTTACACATTAGACGTTCAACGGATGAGTCGCTATGTTATGGTTACACATTATACGTTCAACGGATGAGTCGATATGTTAGGGTTGGACATTAGACGTTCAACGGATGAGTCGCTATGTTATGGTTACACATTATACGTTCAACGGATGAGTCGCTATGTTATGGTTACACATTAGACGTTCAACGGATGAGTCGATATGTTAGGGTTGGACATTAGACGTTCAACGGATGAGACTATATGTTATGGTTACACATTAGACGTTCAACGGATGAGTCTATATGTTATGGTTACACATTAGACGTTCAACGGATGAGTCGCTATGTTATGGTTACACATTAGGGTTACACATTAGACGTTCAACGGATGAGTCGATATGTTAGGGTTGGACATTAGACGTTCAACGGTTGAGTCTATATGTTATGGTTACCCATTAGACGTTTAACGGATGAGTCTATATGTTATGGTTACACATTAGACGTTCAACGGATGAGTGGCTATGTTATGGTTACACATTAGACGTTCAACGAATGAGTCGATATGTTTGGGTTGGACATTAGACGTTCAACGGATGAGGCGATATGTTATGGTTACACATTAGACGTTCAACAGATGAGTCTCTATGTTATGGTTACACATTAGACGTTCAACGGATGAGTCGATATGTTAGGGTTGGACATTAGACGTTCAACGGATGAGTCGCTATGTTATGGTTACACATTAGACGTTCAACTGATGAGTCGATATGTTAGGGTTGGACAATAGACGTTCAACGGATGAGTCTATATGTTATGGTTACACATTATACGTTCAACGGATGAGTCGCTATTTTATGGTTACACATTAGGGATACACATTAGACGTTAAACGGATGAGTCGATATGTTAGGGTTCGACATTAGACGTTCAACGGATGAGTCTATATGTTATGGTTACACATTAGACGTTCAACAGATGAGTCGCTATATTATGGTTACACATTAGACGTTCAACGGATGATCGATATGTTAGGGTTGGACATTAGACGTTCAACAGATCAGTCGATATGTTATGGTTACACATTAGACGTTCAACGGATGAGTCGCTATGTTATGGTTACACATTATACGTTCAACGGATGAGTCGATATGTTAGGGTTGGACATTAGACGTTCAACGGATGAGTCGCTATGTTATGGTTACACATTAAGGTTACACATTAGACGTTCAACGGATGAGTCGATATGTTAGGGTTCGACATTAGACGTTCAACGGATGAGTCTATATGTTATGGTTACACATTAGACGTTCAACAGATGAGTCGCTATATTATGGTTACACATTAGACGTTCAACGGATGATCGATATGTTAGGGTTGGACATTAGACGTTCAACAGATCAGTCGATATGTTATGGTTACACATTAGACGTTCAACGGATGAGTCGCTATGTTATGGTTACACATTATACGTTCAACGGATGAGTCGATATGTTAGGGTTGGACATTAGACGTTCAACGGATGAGTCGCTATGTTATGGTTACACATTATACATTCAACGGATGAGTCGCTATGTTATGGTTACACATTAGACGTTCAACGGATGAGTCTATATGTTATGGTTACACATTAGACGTTCAACAGATGAGTCGCTATATTATGGTTACACATTAGACGTTCAACGGATGATCGATATGTTAGGGTTGGACATTAGACGTTCAACAGATTAGTCGATATGTTATGGTTACACATTAGACGTTCAACGGATGAGTCGCTATGTTATGGTTACACATTATACGTTCAACGGATGAGTCGATATGTTAGGGTTGGACATTAGACGTTCAACGGATGAGTCGCTATGTTATGGTTACACATTATACGTTCAACGGATGAGTCGCTATGTTATGGTTACACATTAGACGTTCAACGGATGAGTCGATATGTTAGGGTTGGACATTAGACGTTCAACGGATGAGACTATATGTTATGGTTACACATTAGACGTTCAACGGATGAGTCTATATGTTATGGTTACACATTAGACGTTCAACGGATGAGTCGCTATTTTATGGTTACACATTAGGGTTACACATTAGACGTTCAACGGATGAGTCGATATGTTAGGGTTGGACATTAGACGTTCAACGGTTGAGTCTATATGTTATGGTTACCCATTAGACGTTTAACGGATGAGTCTATATGTTATGGTTACACATTAGACGTTCAACGGATGAGTGGCTATGTTATGGTTACACATTAGACGTTCAACGAATGAGTCGATATGTTTGGGTTGGACATTAGACGTTCAACGGATGAGGCGATATGTTATGGTTACACATTAGACGTTCAACAGATGAGTCTCTATGTTATGGTTACACATTAGACGTTCAACGGATGAGTCGATATGTTAGGGTTGGACATTAGACGTTCAACGGATGAGTCGCTATGTTATGGTTACACATTAGACGTTCAACTGATGAGTCGATATGTTAGGGTTGGACAATAGACGTTCAACGGATGAGTCTATATGTTATGGTTACACATTATACGTTCAACGGATGAGTCGCTATTTTATGGTTACACATTAGGGATACACATTAGACGTTAAACGGATGAGTCGATATGTTAGGGTTCGACATTAGACGTTCAACGGATGAGTCTATATGTTATGGTTACACATTAGACGTTCAACGGATGAATCGCTATGTTATGGTTACACATTAGACGTTGAACGGATGAGTCGATATGTTAGGGTTGGACAATAGACGTTCAACGGATGAGTCGCTATGTTATGGTTACACATTAGACGTTCAACGGATGAGTCGCTATGTTATGGTTACACATTAGATGTTCAACGGATGAGTCGATATGTTAGGGTTGGACATTAGACGTTCAACGGATGAGTCTATATGTTATGGTTACACCTTAGAGGTTCTACAGATGAGTCTATACGTTATGGTTACACATTAGACGTTCAACGGATGAGTCGCTATGTTATGGTTACACATTAAGGTTACACATTAGACGTTCAACGGATGAGTCGATATGTTAGGGTTGGACATTAGACGTTCAACGGATGAGTCTATATGTTATGGTTACACATTAGACGTTCAATGGATGAGTCTATATGTTATGGTTACATATTAGACGTTCAACGGATGAGTCGCTATGTTATGGTTACACATTAGACGTTCAACGGATGAGTCGATATGTTAGGGTTGAACATTAGACGTTCAACGGATTAGTCGATATGTTATGGTTAAACATTAGACGTTCAACGGATGAGTCGCTATGTTATGGTCACATATTAGACGTTCAACGGATGAGTCAATATGTTAGGGTTGGACATTAGACGTTCAACGGATGAGTCGCTATGTTATGGTTACACATTATACGTTCAACGGATGAGTCGCTATGTTTTGGTTACACATTAGACGTTCAACGGATGAGTCGATATGTTAGGGTTGGACATTAGACGTTCAACGGATGAGTCTATATGTTATGGTTACACATTAGACGTTCAACGGATGAGTCTATATGTTATGGTTACACATTAGACGTTCAACAGATGAGTCGCTATATTATGGTTACACATTAGACGTTCAACGGATGATCGATATGTTAGGGTTGGACATTAGACGTTCAACAGATCAGTCGATATGTTATGGTTACACATTAGACGTTCAACGGATGAGTCGCTATGTTATGGTTACACATTATACGTTCAACGGATGAGTCGATATGTTAGGGTTGGACATTAGACGTTCAACGGATGAGTCGCTATGTTATGGTTACACATTATACGTTCAACGGATGAGTCGCTATGTTATGGTTACACATTAGACGTTCAACGGATGAGTCGATATGTTAGGGTTGGACATTAGACGTTCAACGGATTAGTCGATATGTTATGGTTACACATTAGACGTTCAACGGATGAGTCGCTATGTTATGGTTACACATTAGACGTTCAACGGATGAGTCGATATGTTAGGGTTGGACATTAGACGTTCAACGGATGAGTCGCTATGTTATGGTTACACATTAGACGTTCAACGGATGAGTCGCTATGTTATGGTTACACATTAGACGTTCAACGGATGAGTCGAAATGTTAGGGTTGGACATTAGACGTTCAACGGATGAGTCTATATGTTATAGTTACACATTAGACGTTCAACGGATGAGTCTATATGTTATGGTTACACATTAGATGTTCAACGGATGAGTCTATATGTTATGGTTGGACATTAGACCTTCAACGGATGAGTCGCTATGTTATGGTTACACATTAGACGTTCAACGGATGAGTCGATATGTTAGGGTTGGACATTAGACATTCAACGGATTAGTCGATATGTTATGGTTACACATTAGACGTTCAACGGATGAGTCGCTATGTTATGGTTACACATTAGACGTTCAACGGATGAGTCGATATGTTAGGGTTGGCCATTAGACGTTCAACGGATGAGTCGCTATGTTATGGTTACACATTAGACGTTCAACGGATGAGTCGCTATGTTATGGTTACACATTAGATGTTCAACGGATGAGTCGAAATGTTAGGGTTGGACATTAGACGTTCAACGGATGAGTCTATATGTTATAGTTACACATTAGACGTTCAACGGATGAGTCTATATGTTATGGTTACACATTAGATGTTCAACGGATGAGTCGCTATGTTATGGTTACACATTAGGGTTACACATTAGACGCTCAACGGATGAGTCGATATGTTAGGTTTGGACATTTGACGTTCAACAGATGAGTCTATATGTTATGGTTAAACATTAGACGTTCAAAGGATGAGTCTATACGTTATGGTTACACATTAGACGTTCAACGGATGAGTCGCTATGTTATGGTTACACATTAGACGTTCAACGGATGAGTCGATATGTTAGGGTTGGACATTAGACCTTCAACGGATGAGTCGCTATGTTATGGTTACACATTAGATGTTCAACGGATGAGTCGATATGTTAGGGTTGGACATTAGACGTTCAACGGATTAGTCGATATGTTATGGTTACACATTAGACGTTCAACGAATGAGTCGCTATGTTATGGTTACACATTAGACGTTCAACGGATGAGTCGATATGTTAGGGTTTGACATTAGACGTTCAACGGATGAGTCGCTATGTTATGGTTACACATTAGACGTTCAACGGATGAGTCGCTATGTTATGGTTACACATTAGGGTTACACATTAGACGTTCAACGGATGAGTCGATATGTTAGGGTTGGACATTAGACGTTCAACGGTTGAGTCTATATGTTATGGTTACCCATTAGACGTTCAACGGATGAGTCTATATGTTATGGTTACACATTAGACGTTCAACGGATGAGTGGCTATGTTATGGTTACACATTAGACGATCAACGAATGAGTCGATATGTTTGGGTTGGACATTAGACGTTCAACGGATGAGGCGATATGTTATGGTTACACATTAGACGTTCAACAGATGAGTCTCTATGTTATGGTTACACATTAGACGTTCAACGGATGAGTCGATATGTTAGGGTTGGACATTAGACGTTCAACGGATGAGTCGCTATGTTATGGTTACACATTAGACGTTCAACTGATGAGTCGATATGTTAGGGTTGGACAATAGACGTTCAACGGATGCGTCTATATGTTATGGTTACACATTATACGTTCAACGGATGAGTCGCTATTTTATGGTTACACATTAGGGATACACATTAGACGTTAAACGGATGAGTCGATATGTTAGGGTTCGACATTAGACGTTCAACGGATGAGTCTATATGTTATGGTTACACATTAGACATTCAACGGATGAATCGCTATGTTATGGTTACACATTAGACGTTGAACGGATGAGTCGATATGTTAGGGTTGGACAATAGACGTTCAACGGATGAGTTCGCTATGTTATGGTTACACATTAGACGTTCAACGGATGAGTCGCTATGTTATGGTTACACATTAGATGTTCAACGGATGAGTCAATATGTTAGGGTTGGACATTAGACGTTCAACGGATGAGTCTATATGTTATGGTTACACCTTAGAGGTTCTACAGATGAGTCTATATGTTATGGTTACACATTAGACGTTCAACGGATGAGTCGCTATGTTATGGTTACACATTAAGGTTACACATTAGACGTTCAACGGATGAGTCGATATGTTAGGGTTGGACATTAGACGTTCAACGGATGAGTCTATATGTTATGGTTACACATTAGACGTTCAATGGATGAGTCTATATGTTATGGTTACACATTAGACGTTCAACGGATGAGTCGCTATGTTATGGTTACACATTAGACGTTCAACGGATGAGTCGCTATGTTATGGTTACACATTAGGGTTACACATTAGACGTTCAACGGATGAGTCGATATGTTAGGGTTGGACATTAGACGTTCAACGGTTGAGTCTATATGTTATGGTTACCCATTAGACGTTCAACGGATGAGTCTATATGTTATGGTTACACATTAGACGTTCAACGGATGAGTGGCTATGTTATGGTTACACATTAGACGTTCAACGAATGAGTCGATATGTTTGGGTTGGACATTAGACGTTCAACGGATGAGGCGATATGTTATGGTTACACATTAGACGTTCAACAGATGAGTCTCTATGTTATGGTTACACATTAGACGTTCAACGGATGAGTCGATATGTTAGGGTTGGACATTAGACGTTCAACGGATGAGTCGCTATGTTATGGTTACACATTAGACGTTCAACTGATGAGTCGATATGTTAGGGTTGGACAATAGACGTTCAACGGATGAGTCTATATGTTATGGTTACACATTATACGTTCAACGGATGAGTCGCTATTTTATGGTTACACATTAGGGATACACATTAGACGTTAAACGGATGAGTCGATATGTTAGGGTTCGACATTAGACGTTCAACGGATGAGTCTACATGTTATGGTTACACATTAGACGTTCAACGGATGAATCGCTATGTTATGGTTACACATTAGACGTTGAACGGATGAGTCGATATGTTAGGGTTGGACAATAGACGTTCAACGGATGAGTCGCTATGTTATGGTTACACATTAGACGTTCAACGGATGAGTCGCTATGTTATGGTTACACATTAGATGTTCAACGGATGAGTCGATATGTTAGGGTTGGACATTAGACGTTCAACGGATGAGTCTATATGTTATGGTTACACCTTAGAGGTTCTACAGATGAGTCTATATGTTATGGTTACACATTAGACGTTCAACGGATGAGTCGCTATGTTATGGTTACACATTAAGGTTACACATTAGACGTTCAACGGATGAGTCGATATGTTAGGGTTGGACATTAGACGTTCAACGGATGAGTCTATATGTTATGGTTACACATTAGACGTTCAATGGATGAGTCTATATGTTATGGTTATGCATTAGACGTTCAACGGATGTGTCGCTATGTTATGGTTACACATTAGACGTTCAACGGATGAGTCGATATGTTAGGGTTGAACATTAGACGTTCAACGGATTAGTCGATATGTTATGGTTAAACATTAGACGTTCAACGGATGAGTCGCTATGTTATGGTTACATATTAGACGTTCAACGGATGAGTCAATATGTTAGGGTTGGACATTAGACGTTCAACGGATGAGTCGCTATGTTATGGTTACACATTATACGTTTAACGGATGAGTCGCTATGTTTTGGTTACACATTAGACGTTCAACGGATGAGTCGCTATGTTATGGTTACATATTAGACGTTCAACGGATGAGTCAATATGTTAGGGTTGGACATTAGACGTTCAACGGATGAGTCGCTATGTTATGGTTACACATTATACGTTTAACGGATGAGTCGCTATGTTTTGGTTACACATTAGACGTTCAACGGATGAGTCGATATGTTAGGGTTGGACATTAGACGTTCAACGGATGAGTCTATATGTTATGGTTACACGTTAGACGTTCAACGGATGAGTCTATATGTTATGGTTACACATTAGACGTTCAACAGATGAGTCGCTATATTATGGTTACACATTAGACGTTCAACGGATGATCGATATGTTAGGGTTGGACATTAGACGTTCAACACATTAGTCGATATGTTATGGTTACACATTAGACGTTCAACGGATGAGTCGCTATGTTATGGTTACACATTAGATGTTCAACGGATGAGTCGAAATGTTAGGGTTGGACATTAGACGTTCAACGGATGAGTCTATATGTTATAGTTACACATTAGACGTTCAACGGATGAGTCTATATGTTATGGTTACACATTAGACGTTCAATGGATGAGTCTATATGTTATGGTTACATATTAGACGTTCAACGGATGAGTCGCTATGTTATGGTTACACATTAGACGTTCAACGGATGAGTCGATATGTTAGGGTTGAACATTAGACGTTCAACGGATTAGTCGATATGTTATGGTTAAACATTAGACGTTCAACGGATGAGTCGCTATGTTATGGTCACATATTAGACGTTCAACGGATGAGTCAATATGTTAGGGTTGGACATTAGACGTTCAACGGATGAGTCGCTATGTTATGGTTACACATTATACGTTCAACGGATGAGTCGCTATGTTTTGGTTACACATTAGACGTTCAACGGATGAGTCGATATGTTAGGGTTGGACATTAGACGTTCAACGGATGAGTCTATATGTTATGGTTACACATTAGACGTTCAACGGATGAGTCTATATGTTATGGTTACACATTAGACGTTCAACAGATGAGTCGCTATATTATGGTTACACATTAGACGTTCAACGGATGATCGATATGTTAGGGTTGGACATTAGACGTTCAACAGATCAGTCGATATGTTATGGTTACACATTAGACGTTCAACGGATGAGTCGCTATGTTATGGTTACACATTATACGTTCAACGGATGAGTCGATATGTTAGGGTTGGACATTAGACGTTCAACGGATGAGTCGCTATGTTATGGTTACACATTATACGTTCAACGGATGAGTCGCTATGTTATGGTTACACATTAGACGTTCAACGGATGAGTCGATATGTTAGGGTTGGACATTAGACGTTCAACGGATGAGTCTATATGTTATGGTTACACGTTAGACGTTCAACGGATGTGTCTATATGTTATGGTTACACATTAGACGTTCAACGGATGAGTCGCTATGTTATGGTTACACATTAGACGTTCAACGGATGAGTCGATATGTTAGGGTTGGACATTAGACGTTCAACGGATTAGTCGATATGTTATGGTTACACATTAGACGTTCAACGGATGAGTCGCTATGTTATGGTTACACATTAGACGTTCAACGGATGAGTCGATATGTTAGGGTTGGACATTAGACGTTCAACGGATGAGTCGCTATGTTATGGTTACACATTAGACGTTCAACGGATGAGTCGCTATGTTATGGTTACACATTAGACGTTCAACGGATGAGTCGAAATGTTAGGGTTGGACATTAGACGTTCAACGGATGAGTCTATATGTTATAGTTACACATTAGACGTTCAACGGATGAGTCTATATGTTATGGTTACACATTAGATGTTCAACGGATGAGTCTATATGTTATGGTTGGACATTAGACCTTCAACGGATGAGTCGCTATGTTATGGTTACACATTAGACGTTCAACGGATGAGTCGATATGTTAGGGTTGGACATTAGACATTCAACGGATTAGTCGATATGTTATGGTTACACATTAGACGTTCAACGGATGAGTCGCTATGTTATGGTTACACATTAGACGTTCAACGGATGAGTCGATATGTTAGGGTTGGCCATTAGACGTTCAACGGATGAGTCGCTATGTTATGGTTACACATTAGACGTTCAACGGATGAGTCGCTATGTTATGGTTACACATTAGATGTTCAACGGATGAGTCGAAATGTTAGGGTTGGACATTAGACGTTCAACGGATGAGTCTATATGTTATAGTTACACATTAGACGTTCAACGGATGAGTCTATATGTTATGGTTACACATTAGATGTTCAACGGATGAGTCGCTATGTTATGGTTACACATTAGGGTTACACATTAGACGCTCAACGGATGAGTCGATATGTTAGGTTTGGACATTTGACGTTCAACAGATGAGTCTATATGTTATGGTTAAACATTAGACGTTCAAAGGATGAGTCTATACGTTATGGTTACACATTAGACGTTCAACGGATGAGTCGCTATGTTATGGTTACACATTAGACGTTCAACGGATGAGTCGATATGTTAGGGTTGGACATTAGACCTTCAACGGATGAGTCGCTATGTTATGGTTACACATTAGATGTTCAACGGATGAGTCGATATGTTAGGGTTGGACATTAGACGTTCAACGGATTAGTCGATATGTTATGGTTACACATTAGACGTTCAACGAATGAGTCGCTATGTTATGGTTACACATTAGACGTTCAACGGATGAGTCGATATGTTAGGGTTTGACATTAGACGTTCAACGGATGAGTCGCTATGTTATGGTTACACATTAGACGTTCAACGGATGAGTCGCTATGTTATGGTTACACATTAGGGTTACACATTAGACGTTCAACGGATGAGTCGATATGTTAGGGTTGGACATTAGACGTTCAACGGTTGAGTCTATATGTTATGGTTACCCATTAGACGTTCAACGGATGAGTCTATATGTTATGGTTACACATTAGACGTTCAACGGATGAGTGGCTATGTTATGGTTACACATTAGACGATCAACGAATGAGTCGATATGTTTGGGTTGGACATTAGACGTTCAACGGATGAGGCGATATGTTATGGTTACACATTAGACGTTCAACAGATGAGTCTCTATGTTATGGTTACACATTAGACGTTCAACGGATGAGTCGATATGTTAGGGTTGGACATTAGACGTTCAACGGATGAGTCGCTATGTTATGGTTACACATTAGACGTTCAACTGATGAGTCGATATGTTAGGGTTGGACAATAGACGTTCAACGGATGCGTCTATATGTTATGGTTACACATTATACGTTCAACGGATGAGTCGCTATTTTATGGTTACACATTAGGGATACACATTAGACGTTAAACGGATGAGTCGATATGTTAGGATTCGACATTAGACGTTCAACGGATGAGTCTATATGTTATGGTTACACATTAGACATTCAACGGATGAATCGCTATGTTATGGTTACACATTAGACGTTGAACGGATGAGTCGATATGTTAGGGTTGGACAATAGACGTTCAACGGATGAGTTCGCTATGTTATGGTTACACATTAGACGTTCAACGGATGAGTCGCTATGTTATGGTTACACATTAGATGTTCAACGGATGAGTCAATATGTTAGGGTTGGACATTAGACGTTCAACGGATGAGTCTATATGTTATGGTTACACCTTAGAGGTTCTACAGATGAGTCTATATGTTATGGTTACACATTAGACGTTCAACGGATGAGTCGCTATGTTATGGTTACACATTAAGGTTACACATTAGACGTTCAACGGATGAGTCGATATGTTAGGGTTGGACATTAGACGTTCAACGGATGAGTCTATATGTTATGGTTACACATTAGACGTTCAATGGATGAGTCTATATGTTATGGTTACACATTAGACGTTCAACGGATGAGTCGCTATGTTATGGTTACACATTAGACGTTCAACGGATGAGTCGCTATGTTATGGTTACACATTAGGGTTACACATTAGACGTTCAACGGATGAGTCGATATGTTAGGGTTGGACATTAGACGTTCAACGGTTGAGTCTATATGTTATGGTTACCCATTAGACGTTCAACGGATGAGTCTATATGTTATGGTTACACATTAGACGTTCAACGGATGAGTGGCTATGTTATGGTTACACATTAGACGATCAACGAATGAGTCGATATGTTTGGGTTGGACATTAGACGTTCAACGGATGAGGCGATATGTTATGGTTACACATTAGACGTTCAACAGATGAGTCTCTATGTTATGGTTACACATTAGACGTTCAACGGATGAGTCGATATGTTAGGGTTGGACATTAGACGTTCAACGGATGAGTCGCTATGTTATGGTTACACATTAGACGTTCAACTGATGAGTCGATATGTTAGGGTTGGACAATAGACGTTCAACGGATGAGTCTATATGTTATGGTTACACATTATACGTTCAACGGATGAGTCGCTATTTTATGGTTACACATTAGGGATACACATTAGACGTTAAACGGATGAGTCGATATGTTAGGGTTCGACATTAGACGTTCAACGGATGAGTCTACATGTTATGGTTACACATTAGACGTTCAACGGATGAATCGCTATGTTATGGTTACACATTAGACGTTGAACGGATGAGTCGATATGTTAGGGTTGGACAATAGACGTTCAACGGATGAGTCGCTATGTTATGGTTACACATTAGACGTTCAACGGATGAGTCGCTATGTTATGGTTACACATTAGATGTTCAACGGATGAGTCGATATGTTAGGGTTGGACATTAGACGTTCAACGGATGAGTCTATATGTTATGGTTACACCTTAGAGGTTCTACAGATGAGTCTATATGTTATGGTTACACATTAGACGTTCAACGGATGAGTCGCTATGTTATGGTTACACATTAAGGTTACACATTAGACGTTCAACGGATGAGTCGATATGTTAGGGTTGGACATTAGACGTTCAACGGATGAGTCTATATGTTATGGTTACACATTAGACGTTCAATGGATGAGTCTATATGTTATGGTTATGCATTAGACGTTCAACGGATGTGTCGCTATGTTATGGTTACACATTAGACGTTCAACGGATGAGTCGATATGTTAGGGTTGAACATTAGACGTTCAACGGATTAGTCGATATGTTATGGTTAAACATTAGACGTTCAACGGATGAGTCGCTATGTTATGGTTACATATTAGACGTTCAACGGATGAGTCAATATGTTAGGGTTGGACATTAGACGTTCAACGGATGAGTCGCTATGTTATGGTTACACATTATACGTTTAACGGATGAGTCGCTATGTTTTGGTTACACATTAGACGTTCAACGGATGAGTCGATATGTTAGGGTTGGACATTAGACGTTCAACGGATGAGTCTATATGTTATGGTTACACGTTAGACGTTCAACGGATGAGTCTATATGTTATGGTTACACATTAGACGTTCAACAGATGAGTCGCTATATTATGGTTACACATTAGACGTTCAACGGATGATCGATATGTTAGGGTTGGACATTAGACGTTCAACACATTAGTCGATATGTTATGGTTACACATTAGACGTTCAACGGATGAGTCGCTATGTTATGGTTACACATTATACGTTCAACGGATCGATATGTTAGGGTAGGACATTAGACGTTCAACGGATGAGTCGCTATGTTATGGTTACACATTATACGTTCAACGGATGAGTCGCTATGTTATGGTTACACATTAGACGTTCAACGGATGAGTCGATATGTTAGGGTTGGACATTAGACGTTCAACGGATGAGTCTATATGTTATGGTTACACATTAGACGTTCAACGGATGAGTCTATATGTTATGGTTACACATTAGACGTTCAACGGATGAGTCGCTATGTTATGGTTACACATTAGACGTTCAACGGATGAGTCGATATGTTAGGGTTGGACATTAGATGTTCAACGGATTAGTCGATATGTTATGGTTACACATTAGACATTCAATGGATGAGTCGCTATGTTATGGTTACACATTAGACGTTCAACGGATGAGTCGATATGTTAGGGTTGGACATTAGACGTTCAACAGATGAGTCACTATGTTATGGTTACACATTAGACGTTCAACGGATGAGTCGCTATGTTATGGTTACACATTAGACGTTCAACGGATGAGTTGATATGTTAGGGTTGGACATTAGACGTTCAACAGATGAGTCACTATGTTATGGTTACACATTAGACGTTCAACGGATGAGTCGCTATGTTATGGTTACACATTAGACGTTCAACGGATGAGTCGCTATTTTATGGTTACACATTAGACGTTCAACGAAAGAGTCGAAATGTTAGGGTTGGACATTAGACGTTCAACGGATTAGTCGATATGTTATGGTCACACGTTAGACGTTCAACGGATGAGTCGCTATGTTATGGTTACACATTAGACGTTCAACGGATGAGTCGATATGTTAGGGTTGGACATTAGACATTCAACGGATGATTCTATATGTTATGGTTACACATTAGATGTTCAACGGATGAGTCTATATGTTATGGTTACACATTAGACGTTCAACGGATGAGTCGCTATGTTATGGTTACACATTATGGTTACACATTAGACGTTCAACGGATGAGTCGATATGTTAGGGTTGTACATTAGACGTTCAACGGATGAGTCTATATGTTATGGTTACACATTAGACGTTCAACGGACGAGTCTATATATTATGGTTACACATTAGACGTTCAACGGATGAGTAGCTATGTTATGGTTACACATTAGACGTTCAACGGATGAGTCGATATGTTAGGGTTGGACATTAGACGTTCAATGGATTAGTCGATATGTTATGGTTACACATTAGACGTTTAACAGATGAGTCGATATGTTATGGTTACACATTAGACGTTCAACGGATGAGTCGATATGTTATGATTACACATTAGACGTTCAACGGATGAGTCGATATGATATGGTTGTACACGAGATGTTAAATGAACGAGCCGATATGATATGGTTATACATAATATAACGGATCAACGCATAAGCATAGTATGTTTATATGTTGACAAGTAAACAAACGAGGCGAGATGATATGGTTATACACGAGATGTTAAACGAACGAGTCGAGATGCTATGGTTATTTAAACACACAGACACACACACACACACTCATCTCACCACCACTAATTAACATACACACACACACTCATCTCACTATCTCTCTCTCTCTCTCTCTAGCAGTTTTCGTTTTCTGGCGACACCAGCAGTTTCCGGCCACCGTAATCTTTTTCCGGCCACCACCTTTTATCACCTCAACTTGTAGATCGTGCCACCGTGGTTAAAATTCTACCACACACGCGCCAACACAACCTATCCACCACTCACAACCACTAATTAACACACATTGTTCTTGTTATCATTGTGTTTATGTATAACGATATCACCTTAAAAACGTATATATATTTTTTGTTAAAATATACGGAATATCGGACCGAAACAAACCTAAAAAACGTAGTTTCATTGAAAGTCAACGAAGTCAAACACAATCCCCGGCGACATCTCGCTGGGGAAAATGTCCAATAAAAACATAAGATGGAGTTTCCTTAATACGAAAGCCCAAAACTTAAGCCCAATTGCGAAACTTAAAGCCCAAATTGGTATCCCCGGCGACATGTCGTTGGGGAAACAATTGTCCACGTCACCATAAGAGTCATTAACACTAATTAAAATTTCTTAATTAAACAAATGTATCCCCGACGACATGTCGCTGGGGAAACATGAGCGGGAAAAGTTCCCGCCACGTTTTACGAAGAAATATTTGGTCTAAACATAACGGCTTTATACCCGGCGACATGTCACCGGGGAAAAGTACACAATAATTTATTTGACTTTTCTACGAGAATTTGTGCCACGTAGGATCTATTTTTGTCGTTTAGGGCAGATACCCCAGCGACAAATGTCGCCGGGGAAAATATCGATGGGGAATCGGGTAAATGTTGTAGTGTATATAGAGAGAGATGTATAGATCTTTAGTTAGAAATGATGTTTTGATTTGTAGGTGTATGTTAATGGTGGTCGAAGATGTGTGAGTGTTTGAAAGAGTGTAGATGAGTTTAGTGGGTTGTTTAAGTTTGAAGTGGAGATGTGATTAACAACTCTTTAAAATGTAGTGAAGTTGTCATTTTCAAGTTGGGTGGTATAAAACTTTATTGAGAGAAAGCTTATTCGATCCGCTTGTATATACAAATAGATTATCATCTTGAAATATATTATTAAATAAATAAATAAATAAATAAATAAATAAATAATGGTATTGTTTTTTGTATTTTTAACTTTGTTAAAATGTTTCACAAATGTTTTATGCACTTTATCTCTAATATATGCTTTTGATTTTGCCGATGTCTCAAACTCTGTTGTTTGACACTTTGACTTGAGTTTTATGTGTCAATCAATTTGTAGATTTTGTTTTGTAACTATAGAAAATTTAAAAGGAATCTCCAAATATTTTGTAAATAACTAAAAGTACAGTAAAACCTCTATAAATTAATAGTGTTGGGACTGAGATATTTTATTAATTTAGCGAGATATTATTATATCGATAAATTAATAATTTATTAATTTAAAGAGGTTTTACATATTGACTTTAAATTTTCAAGTGCAATATACTAGTTATAATGTATACTTGTTAGAGATGAAAAATAAATTTGAAAATAAGTTTCAATTAAAATTTTATGAATTCATATTTACACTTTATGAAAATAAAATTAACAATTTAGTGCAATAAGGAGATTTTGTGATAAACTCAATATAGATATAAAGTTTAACAAAAAATAACAAGTGACAATGAATTTATTTTTTACTAAACAATTTTAGGATTTTGAAGTGTATCTCTCTCAAACACACACATATACATATATATGGAATTTTTAGTAATTATTAATTTATATTTTCGTTGGGACTAATATATATACACTGGGGTTTCAAAAAAAATTATTATTTTATTATTTTATCGATTAGGTTCCAAATTTCTACTGGTCCCAAGTTGAGACTGGACAAATTATTAATTTTATCGAGGTTATCAATTTATCGAGTATTAATTTATAGAGGTTTTACTGTAGTACCAAAGGCTCTTTGTCCTTATTAACCAAAAATTTGTTGTTTAAAAAAATTTTAAAAAAATAAAATAATAAGTAAAATAAAAATTCTTATTTGTAAACTGTATTTATTCCCAATACATGCAATTGAATGGCATTAAATTTTGCAAACAAGTGGAACCTGACAAGCTGTTGTTATCTAACGGAGAATTCCTGTGGTATTTAGACATTAAAATGAAAACGGCAACTCAACTTGAACAGATTAATGGTCGCCCAAAATATCGATTAATGCATACACCATTCTAAAAGTTACATTCAAAATGAATTAAATTGTGCTTTGCCTGTCAACAAAACTCGGCCTAACCCGTTAACCCAGCTGATATAGACCATCTGAACCTGCATTAACAAATGGCTGATTCCAACCAGTCTTGTATCGAAACAATGTATTACTTAATCTTTGTTACATTTAGTTTCCAACTGACCTATGTGTAAAATTAAAAACCTAGTAAAAAAATATCATGTCTGAAGTAAATGGAGTCAGATTCGTGCAACATTTTACATCACATCAGAAGAAACTTTTGGCCATTATCTAATCTTATGTGCGGCGGTCATGTGATGACCCGTAATAAAGCTGAAATGAGAATCAGAATAGAGACCGACTAAAAGCATTTTCTTAAGAGTCCAAAACTTGGTGCCCGAGTTTGATCGGCTGGTAGAATGCAATGGTATTATATATAAACCATATCCGTTTCAAAATTACACTAACAAATATCTACATTAGGTACTAGTCAAGTTGATAAGTTGCATATATGCCTTATCGTATCTTCGACATAGACTTTTCTAGAATATGCTACTGTTGAACTGGTCATGCGCCACCAATCTTAGCATCAGACTTGATTTCTATTAGGTTCACCCAGGCTATCCGAACCTCCTACCAACTATTTACGGGTCAAAACTGCAAAAACAACTGTTTTAGGTTGTTTTTTACTTCATTACATATAGTGAACACTGCTGTGTAAGCACTGATGCAATAGAATCCCAGGGAATTTATGTCACTTTTACAACTTCTTTGAATGATATGATGTCATCACGTGGATGAGCTTCATCAACACGAATCTCCACTTCATCCCCAACATGTGACCCTTTCGACACCCATGCAGATGCTTGAAATCCAACCTATAAAATCCAAACAAATAAATGAACCATCATGAAAGCAACAAAAAATACATGGCATACTTGCAGCAACAAGGATCTTTTACCTCCAAAAGTAGTAAAAGTGCATTCTAGTCTTTGACAAATTTAAGAATCAAAGCACGGAATTTTCTTTGTTTAGGTTGCCTTCTTAAGTATTCAAGTATCCAATATCGTAAACTGCTACTAAACAACTTCCTTGCTATTCGAGCATTCATGTTCACAGATGCAGCCATCCCTTCAAGTTGTCCAGATGTAAATGGAAGAGCATCACCTCTGAGAAAAGCTTTCACCTACAAACACATAGGTTCTTTTAAACTAATTGGATAACAACTATTCAAATATTAATAAAACAAAATATTATAATCACCTGGTAATGAGCAAGGAGGTCCATATATCTGCGAATCGGAGATGTAAACTGCACATAACTAGGAATCCCGAGGATACCATGGCGTATAGCCTTTCTGTAATCCATTTCAGCAGCACGCATAAGTTTGACAATAGCTGAACTTCTAACCGGGCCTTCTGGAAGATGATCATATGCAGACGTGTCAATTTTGGACTGGGGTTGTCCTCTGTATGGTAAAGGGATATTATTAGCAGAACCATATGTGGCTAAAGCTTCCCCACAAAGTATCATCATTTCTGAAACAAGTCGCATTACAGGGTCGGTTTGGTCTTCAACGTACAACCTAATCGATGGTTCTAGGTTCCAATGATTAACAATTTCAAATACCACAATGATTAACAAAAACAAATCAGCAAAAATTGTTTATAAAATGGTGAATGAATAAGAAGAAGATGATTACATGGGTGACCTCACTCAATTTCTACCTTCTCAATCCCAACCTCCCGCCAAAAAGGTACCCTTATTTTTTTAGTACAAGCACTTTTGGTGGTGTTTGTTTTAGCTTATGTTAAATAAGGTCAATTTTTTTCGGCTTATTTTGAAACTTATGCGCTTATATAAGTTTTATAAAAGAAATGAAGTTATGAAACATAAGCCGAAATCAAATAAGCTTAGAAAAATACCATACCCACTTTGTCTAGGGTAATTAAATAATCGTAGTTTTTTATAAGCAGGTATTTGAGATGACATTAAAATAACTAGTTTCTGATAAGTAGTTTTGTCTGTAGTATTATTGCATTTATCTGACAAATTAAGCAATGCCAATTGCCAAGCACTATTTCCTCAAGTGCTTATTTTTAAGAACCTTATATGTAATCTCAAGCACCCTCATAAATCATACCAGTAATAGTTTAAATGGATTCTCGTTTCTTTTCAGTTTATCGCATGAAATTAGTTTGTTTCATGTTTTGAAAGTAATAGATATATAAGTTTGGGTTTTGGAGATTAACAATAGGATGTGGGGATCTTGTCTGGTACCCCGATAAGATCATCTATTGTTTTATTAATGGGGAACATGTATTTGGTCTGATGTTGGGGAATCTGACCTGATGGGGTGCCCTAGTGAGATCCTCGACGGGGAATGGTGTGGGGTTGGGGACTAACATTGTTATTGGAGATTGAACCACTCCCCATCTGAACCCGACATATTATTATTATGGCTTAAGTTATCGATTTGGTTTCAGGTCCATAACATCAATAGTAGCTGCAAATCACAAAATTTGAAAAAGAGACTGAAACCACGAAACTGGCAAGAACAAAAGACACTTAAGCGGCAAATCAAACAAGTAGAAAAAGATGAACAACAAACTCTAGCTAACTTAGAATCAGCCATCCCTCAATCCAACATCGGTTTCAAGATGTTGAAACACATGGGGTACACCCCTGGGTCCGGTTTGGGTGGTTCGGGTCGGGTGGAGCCTGTTGGGGTTGAGATTAGGAGGTCGAGAGCTGGGATCGGACGGGAGGATCCTGTAAAGGAGAAGTTGAGGAAGGAGGAGGAGTTGGCTTGGGAGAATAGAAGGAGAGAAGAGGAGTTGATGGTGGATTTTGGGTGTCGGGTTAAGGAACGTTGGCGGAATAAACGAGTCGTTGTGAATTTTCATAAGGCGAAAGGTGTGTTGGATCAGTTGGAGAATACAGAGGTTCTGGTTGTTGAGAAGGAGGACGATGCTGATGATGATAAAGAGGATGAAGAAGAGGAGGTAATAACAGAAGAGGTATATCGTTACGTTTATATATTTGATTACGCTTTTGTAAATTTTGGTTTGAACCGAGGGCTTACGCCTTACCGTGGAGTTGGCTTCATTAAGTCCGTTGTTCGTCAGTAGCTATTTTTATCTCTTTTTTGAGATTGAGAAATAGTATCCGATTCGATAAATCTATGAAGGTTCCGAAATGGAATAAGTCACTATCTTATTATTAATCACGGATTTCTTATATAGCCAGAACGTCCCTCACAAATTGCAAATACTAATTTGTTAAGAATTAATCGGATTGAAGATATAGTGTCATCATTCACTATTATGTATGGTTTTGAAATATTATAGGCTTGTTGTTATAAGAAACAAACTATACTTGATGCATTTGCGAGTTTGTTTCTTGAAAAGCTGACAATGGCTCTGTAATACAGGATTTGCACGAAATACTAATGAAGCTGAGGGATGATTTTCGGTACTGTCTTTTTTGTGGATGTCAGGTGCGTCAGTCTTTTTATGCTTTCAAGTTAATGGTCTGATTTTTCTTTTCCTTTAGTTAATCTTTGTTAACTCCTATCACCAGTATGAATCAATGGAGGCACTCTTGGATAATTTTCCTGGGATAAACGAAGATGATCACTAGATTTGAGACATCATCCCCATAGACGCACCTAAAAGGGATTAATATGCAGGTATCCATTTACCAGATGTAATACTTTAATGTTGTTATTGGGGATGAAACCACTCCCCATCCGAACCCAACATATTATTATTATGGCTTAAGTTATCGATTTGGTTTCAGGTCCATAACATCAATAGTAGCAGCAAATCACAAAATTTGAAAAAGAGACCGAAACCACGAAACTGGCAAGAACAAAAGACACTTAAGCGGTAAATCAAACAAGTAGAAGAAGATGAACAAACTCTAGCTAACTTAGAATCAGCCATCCCTCAATCCAACATCGGTTTCAAGATGTTGAAACACATGGGGTACACCCCTGGGTCCGGTTTGGGTGGTTCGGGTCGGGTGGAGCCTGTTGGAGTCGAGATTAGGAGGTCGAGAGCTGGGATCGGGCGAGAGGATCCTGTGAAGGAGAAGTTGAGGAAGGAGGAGGAATTGGCTTGGGAGAATAGAAGGAGAGAAGAGGAGTTGATGGTGGATTTTGGGTGTCGGGTTAAGGAACGTTGGCGGAATAAGAGGGTAGTTGTGAATTTTCATAAGGCGAAAGGTGTGTTGGATCAGTTGGAGAATAAAGAGGTTGTGGTTGTTGAGAAAGAAGAGGATGCTGATGATGATAAAGAGGATGAAGAGGAGGAGGTAATTACAGAAGAGGTATGTCATTACGTTTATATAGTTGATCGTCGTTTTGTAAATTTTTGCTAACTGATACAGTAGTTAGCATTTTAAGTGGCATATGGCTTTGACAGATTATAGGCTTATTGGTTACCAAAAACAAACTATACTTGATGCATCTGCGAGTTTGTTTCTTGAAAAGCTGACAATGGCTCTGTAATGCAGGATTTGCACGAAATATTAATGAAGCTGAGGGATGATTTTCGGTACTGTCTTTTTTGTGGATGTCAGGTGCGTTAGTCTTTTTATGCTTTCAAGTTAATGGTCTGATTTTTCTTTTCCTTTAGTTAATCTTTGTTAACTCCTATCACCAGTATGAATCAATGGAGGCACTCTTGGATAATTGTCCTGGAATAAACGAAGATGATCACTAGATTTGAGACATCATCCCCGCAGACACACCTAAAAGGGATTAATATGCAGGTGTAACACCTTTTTAACCACCATTTGGCATGTGTAATAATTTAATTAGTATCTTAACACTTTTTATTTGATAAGCTATTGGCTTAGTGTGGTTGAACATGTAAATTTCCGTTGCTGATCTCATTTTTTCATCACAGAAAACATTTAATGATCTTGGCCTAATAGCATTGCTAGTCAATATGTGAAACAGAAGGATGGCAAATCAAATACACCACATACACCGAGTTGAGGGGGCGAGGCCAATGTTTAAATCACCAACCAAATCCATCTCGGCCTTTTGGAGATAAATTGTTGGAATACTAATTTGAATTGATTGTTTTCATGTTATACCCTATTGTAATTCATTTGTGTAAATCTCTATAGTTGTCAGTTTAATTAGGGATGAATTTAATCCTTTCGATTTTTTTATGATAGTTCTGACATTATTTCTGTTATCTGGTTTTCGTATTTTAGTGGTACAATTTAGGTTTTGCTTGTATGTTGAAATAGTACTGTTTGTAATAATTATGTTACATTAATTACAAAGATGAAGGCAACATTCTCAATTTCTCATAGATGGCTTATATAGGACAACCGCCCTTGTCAACCAGTTAGCAGAAACAAAGCACTGATAAGTGATAACAGTCACCTCGAGTTTGTCCCTTTAGATAGGTATAGGAACCCCACAAATCACAGTTAAGTGTAGACGCAGTGACGAACACAATATCTTGAGACCATATAATCTGATGGGGGTAAATAAGCATAACACTCAACAATATTGTTAGTGGAGGAGGACTCATATGGTGCTCCACTCTGCTGACCAAGTCCAACTTCACCAAAGCATATTCATACTGTTGGATTTGACCCCATTGATAATGGATTCATTAGTTTCATAGCCTTAAGAAGTCATGGCTGAGAAGTTAGCCCTGGCCTCAACTGCTGGCTGCACCTGTGTTTCCCAGCACCAGAATCAGAAGTAACATGGTATTCAAGGCTCGATGTGGCGGCTAGTAATATATCAATTCACTTTGTTGCAGTTTGACTAACATGAAAAAATCTAACATGATGTGGTGGCTAGGTAGGTAGTATCTTGCATGTTACTCGAGTAATGTTACAGCTTGCATTGATGCTTTCTCTACCATATGCAGATTTAGGTGGATAGTTATACTTTCATTTACTGAACAGCTTTTGAAAATTATAAAAAAAGGGTTGCCCTATAAGAACGGGTTCTATGGGTTTTTCTGCAAACCCTCCCTATACATTAGGAGGTACTTTTGCAGTACTGTTGCAGCTTTTTGCAGTGTTTTTTTTTTTTTTTTTTACAAGTGTTTTAATTATTTTTTGAAGTCTTTTTTTTTACAAGTGTTTTGTCCAAATGTGCAGATTCACACAAAAAATAAGTCCAAACAAAGTATTTTTTGGGTTTTTTTTTTCTTTTTGTCCAAGTCCAACCAAAGTGCAGCAGATTCACAAGTCCAACCAAAAGTGCAGATTCACACAAGTCCAACCAAAGTGCAATTCACACAAACACCACAAAGTAAACAAAGCAACCCTCAAATCACAAAGTAAACACAAGAAATATTCATCATCGCCTAATAGGCTCAGATTTTTAGTAAGGCTCGGATAATGAAGGTTGCAAAGTGATAAAAATATCACTTTGCCATGCCATTCGGTTTTAAAAACCATTCGTCATCGCCTTAGTTACAAAGTAATAGTTTTGTAAAATATCACACAAGCCTGTAAACAGCATCACTAGCCTGTATCAGCATCACATGTTACACAACCTCAACTGCATCACAAGTACTAGCCTGTACCAGCATCACATGTTACACTATAAACAACAAGATTCACACAAGTCTAACCAAAAGTGCAGATTCACACAAGTCCAACCAAAGTGCAGTTAAAAAGCAAGATTCTTGCTTTTGCAGCAATTTTCCTCCACTATAAACAAAGCAACCCTCAAATCACAAAGAACAGTAGTATCACACAAACACAATTGCCCACAAGGGTTGTGTTATACTAGAACGGGGGCTATTTCGTTATGGACTTAAGGCTCGGATAATGAAGGCTGCAAAGTGATAAAAATATCACTTTGCCATGCCATTCGGTTTTAAAAACCATTCTTCATCGCCTATAAGATCATGTCCAAGTGCAGATAGCCCCCGTTAAGATAAAAATATAGCCCCCGTCCTTATAAAGCACATGTTACATAACCTCAACAGCAAGATTCTTGCTTTTGCAGCTTTCCTCAAGCAACCCTCAAATCACCAAGAAAAGTAGTATCAGAAGCATGTGAAAAACTCACAAGCTCAACAGTAACAATCAGCTTTGCTCCACTATAAACAAAGCAACTCTCAATCACAAAGCACAAAATGCAACAAGTAACAATCAACTACAAACCACAATCAGTTTCACTACTCTCAACCTCACTCAGTTTCACACAAGTGGCAACAAATACTACAACCATTACAACAAACACTACTCAACCACAATAAACAAAGCAACTCTCAATCACAAAGCACAAAAGGCAACAAGTAACAATCAGAAGTAACAATCAGCTAAAAAACCACAATCAGTCTCACGACTCTAAACCACTCAGTTTCACAAAAGTGGCAACAAATACTACAACCATTACAACAAACACTACTCAACCACAATAAACAAAGCAACTCTCAATCACAAAGCACAAAAGGCAACAATTAACACAACAAGGGTTGGGGCAGAGTATCACAACAAAAGGCAGAGCATCACAACAAGGATTGGGGCAGAGTATCACAACAAAAGGCAGAGCATCACAACAAGGGTTGGGCCAGAGTATCACAACAACATTGTAACAAGGCTCCCGAAATGTCTAGGTCACGATTTTCCACAAATGAGGTAACAATAAGTTTTACGCTTTTACATTAGGCTCAGATTATATGGCTGCAACTTCAAATGTTGCAAAATCAAGTTTCTATTGCCATCCATTTGGAAATGCCACGCCAATATCAATTTTTTTTAAAAATCACCATTGCCTTAAATATGCTTAAAACTAGAGCCTGTGGACTGGGGGTAGGCCAGAGCAGGTATTCATATCACTAAAAGGTGGCAGATCAAGGTGTTAACCTACCCACATCCACAGGTTAACCACCAACATAGACCCTTTCTTATAGGCATATAAGCAGTATCATAATAAGCAGTATCATTAACAAAGTTAAAAAAAAAGTACACCTAAAAGGCATAACCTCCATATTGGCATGGTTTATAAGGACGGGGGCTTGCATATTTGACTACTAGACCCACCACCACATAACCACCACCACATAAGAACACAGAACCACCACCACATAACCACCACCAGAGAACCACCATTCACAGACCAATATATTCACAGAAACATCACGGATCTAACAAAACCATCACAGAAACATCACGTATATATTCATAGATTGAAAACCCCCAAATTAATTTTACGAAACCCTAATTTTTAAAATTAGGGTTTCTTTGAAAAAATCAAGATTTTTATAAATTAACGTAACAATCTTTCAATTAACACACGGATCTAAAAAAACCATCACAGAAACATCACGTATATACTCACAGATTGAAAACCCCCAAATTAATTTTACGAAACCCTAATTTATAAAATTAGGGTTTCTTTGAAAAAATCAAGATTTTTATAAATTAACGTAACAATCTTTCAATTAACACACGGATCTAACAAAACCATCACAGAAACATCACGTATATATTCACAGACCAATATATTCACAAAAACATCACGGATCTAACAAAACCATCACAGAAACATCACGTTTATATTCATAGATTGAAAACCCCCAAACTAATTTTACGAAACCCTAATTTATAAAATTAGGGTTTCTTTGAAAAAATCAAGATTTTTATAAATTAACGTAATAATCTTTCAATTAACACACGGATCTAACAAAACCATCACAGAAACTTTTTATCACAGAACCATCTACCCAACAACATCACCACACAGAACCATCTACCCAACAACATCACCACACAGAACCGTCTACCTAACAAGATCACCACACACTCACAAACTCTCTCTCAAATATAGTTTTTAGATCTAAAAATAGTTTTTAGATCTAAAAATAGAGAGAGAAACGAGAAACGAGAGCACATAGAGAGAGAGAGAGTTTGTGAGTGTGTGGTGTGTGTGAGAGAGGGTGAGAAGATAATACGCGTGGGAGGTGTGAGACAGCTGTCCACAAATACGTTTTTTATTTTTATTTTTTTTTAAATTTGTACTATTTTTGTAAATAAAAGTAATAGATTTGTATTAGTTTTGTAAAAAAAAGTAATAGTTTTGTAAAAAAAAGTAATAGTTTTGTTATAAAAATATAAAAGTGTTATAAAAAGTAATAGCATTAGTAAAAAAAAACAAGTTAAATAAAAGTTATAAAAATGTAAAAATGTAAAAATGTAAAAATGTAAACGTTAAATAAAAGTTATAAAAAAAAGTTAAATAAATGTTATAAAAATGTAAAAAATAATAGTTATAAAAATGTAAAAGAATTTTGTTATAAAAATTTAAAAGTTGTAATAAAAACTAAAACAAACGTATTAGTAAAAATGTTATGTATTTTCAGGTTTTCGGTTCTCACGAGGAAGTAACTGAGTGGGCGCAAAATATAGCTCGTGAGCTCGGTTTTGTAATTTTTAAAGATAGAACCAAATCAGAAGATGGTTATATGAACGAAATCAATTACAGGTGTACAAAGGGTGGGACGTATGTACCTCAAGGTAGTGGAAGACGGAAAACCAAAACATGTAAAACCGATTGTCTATTCAGATTAGTTGCGAAATATCATCGAACAAAAAATTATTGGGTATTGAGGGTGAAGGATGATACGCATAATCATGAGATGCTAGAGTCGTTGCATGGTGTAGCATATGCAATGCGATAAAAGGATGATGAGTTGGGTTTGGTCAAAGAATTGACAGATTATAACGTACGACCACTTAATATACTTTCGACAATAAAGGGTCGTAATCCGGATAACATGTCTAGCGTTAGAACTATATATAACGCACAAGATAAGTTCCAGAGAGCCAGAGTAGGAGATAGAACTCCAATTCAAGTCCTTTACTCGCATTTGCGGGATTCAGGGTATACATGGTACCCGAGGGTAAATGAGCATACCAACGAGCTTGAGGAGCTATTTTTTGTGCACCCCACGTCGTATGCTCTATGGTGTACATTCCCTGAAGTCATGCTGATGGACTCCACGTACAATACCACGAGGTTTAAATTGCCGTTGTTGGAAATTGTTGGACTAACTTCAACAAATAAAACATTTTCAATGGCGTATAGCTTTTTATCCAGTGAACAAGGGCATAATTTTAGATGGGTATTGCAACGTGTGAAGCAAGTGATTGACGAAAGATATTACCCACGTGTTATCGTCACTGACAGTGATTTAGCGTTGGTTGGGGCAATAAGAGCAGAATTTCCTGACGCTCACAAATTACTCTGTCGATGGCATATACAGCAAAACATACTTAAGTTTTGCAGAAATAAATTCACTGATGGGGGTATTGACTATGAGTCCGTTAAAAACCGATGGGATTGGATGGTTAAAGCTCCGACATTCGAATCGTTCGAGCGACGTTATCAACGCCTACAAGAGCTATTGGTCAACCATCAGGGTACTTAATTATTAATTGATTTTTTTAATTATTTAATAAATATGCACCCGAATGACCTTTTATTAATTCATTGTTTTTTTCAGATGTCGCTTTGTATCTGCATAACTGGGTGCAAGATTACGCACCCATGTTTGTCTCGTATATTACCGACCAATATAAATCCTACGGCCAGACAACAACGTGCAGAGTTGAGGCTCACCACGCGTTGTTGAAATTATATTTGGACGGCACACAGTCCAAATTAGACAGGTTGTTGAGGTCGATCGATAAGATTCTCATTACGCAAGAAGATGCGATAAAATAGACTTTCAATAGAAGCATGAACGAGAAACTAATTAAGTGTGATGTACCACTATTTCACGAATTGTTGTATAAAGTTTCTAAACATGCTTTGAACCACATGCACAAAGAACTCCAACTGTCGATCACCCCAGAAGAATGTAGCCATAAGAATCGGGCAATTTACGGACTACCATGCTTTCACGAGATGCAATACTATTTAATACATGGTAAGTATATTAAATTTATAACTATCAAGTTGTTTTCCACATTAACATCAGTAATTTATACAAGTCACTTTAATTGAATTCAGGATGCCCCATTCCACTGGAACGAGTTGATATTTTTTGGAGAACCCTATATGTTCCGTGGCCTGTTATACATAGGCCCCCGCATAAAGATGGCTCTTCCAGCGAACATGGTGGTGATGATGATGATGATGATGACGATACTTCGTTTAACGATGGCATGCGACAATTCAAGAATATTTTTAGCAAATCAACATCGTTTGTCAAGAAAAATATGTTAACGAAGTTAAGAGATATATTCCAGCCTGAAGCTGTTGACACACGTGAACCAGCTATTCAAAAAAATACCCGTGGACGTCCGAGCGCAAAGGAAAAAAAGGGCAAGGCTACACAAGTTCCGGACTTGAATGAAGTTCCGGACTTGAATGAAGTCCCGGACTTGAATGACTTGAATGATGTGCCAACCATGAATCACCGAAGAAGCACAAATTCAAGATCCACGAAAGTCCCGAAACGCGCCAAAGAACCTGCAAGACATAGTTCGTACACGGGTCAAAAAATAAGACACAGGTTTTACGTTGGAGATAAGGATAGCGAGGATTTTATTGATCGCATTCCAGAGATTTTCCGTTCACAGGTAATAAGTATACATAATGTGCTAGGTAACGGAAACTGTGGGTTTCGGTGCATTGCCCATTGGATTGTGCAAGACCAAAATATGTGGGCCGATGCTAGATACATGTTAATGCAAGAGTTACAACAAAATAGTATAACTTACGTGAGTATGTGGGGGGAAGAAGACTTTTACCACCTTCGTGATACATTAAACTGGTTTAATGGACCAGCGCTTGAAGATTACCGGATGACGATGCCAAATACGGGTCTGGACATCGCTTCAGCTATTCACCGACCTCTTGTATATATAGACCGTCAAGGTTGGTTCACATGTTTACCCCTATTTTCTGCTCCAAACCCATCACATGGAAATGACCCCATTGTGATTGCGCGTGTGGGGGAGAACAGTGGTGCTCATTACATTTGTCTCAAACTCTCAATATAGAAAGAGATTCTGCACTACCACATTACCACCCACAATGGAGGTGGTTCAAACAGCCAGTTGCAAATGAATGGGAAGCAATATATAACCATCGATGTATTTTGTAAATGTTGTAAATGATTATTCATTTATTTAAATGTAAATTGTTTGAAAATGTTGTAAATGATTATTCATTTATTTAAATGTAAATTGTTTGTAAATGTTGTAAATGATTATTCATTTATTTAAATGTAAATTGTTTGAAAATGTTGTAAATGATTATTCAACATCGTTTAAATGTTAATTGTTTGAAACTTAAAAGTCTGCTTTATTGTAGAGTGTTAGTTCTGCACCAGTTATTATCACTTTGTTTAAATTAGTAATAACATTATTGATTGATGATGTAAATTATTATGCAAATTCTTTGGTCAGATGAGCTAAAGAAATCCTTTCTGGTGCCGATGTAATAAAGGATTTATTGTAGAACGGAAGTCCTGGCAAGATGGTAGTCGTGGGCGACTGTTTTATGCATGTCCTCTTTCAGTGGTAAATAATCATACGTTTGCTTAGTTATGTAAAGAATTTGTTTGTTAAAAATACATTTCTTATTATTTTCTTAACATGTAACAGCCAGGTACAAAAGACTATGGGTGTCGATACTTCAAGTGGAAAGATGAATTTGAAGCAGAGCACTTTAATCAAGCCTCTTCTCTAACGCATTGCTCAAACTGCGTTGCTACAAAAAATGAGAACAAGTTGTTGAAGGCAAGAATAAAGGCGCTGAAAATGGAGTTAGAAATGGCAAGGAATCCTGAGGATCACGCTTGTCAGTCAAGTGCCCGGCTCCATGATCTTTTAAATGAGATGAATAATCTTCATATGTCGTAGATGTTGTTGTTTTTAAATAATATGTATAACGTTGTCGTTTAATTTAATAATAACAGTTGTTGTTGAAGTTATTTAACGTGGTAATATTTAACGTGTCGTTTAATTTAATAATAACATTTGTTGTTGCAGTTATTTAATGGGGTAATATTTAACGTGCTATTATACAAAAAAAAATTATACAAAACACAAATATTCAAAACACACAAAACACAAAACATAAAACACAAAACAAAAACAAACAAAAATAATTAAAAAAAAAATAATAAAAAAAAAACAAAAAAAAACGCCAAAACTCACAAAAAGTTAAAAAAAAGTACACCCAAAATAATAGCGCTCCCGTTAAACTAAAATAACAGCCCCCGTCCTTATATCTCATGCAAAAAAAATGACACCGACCATTGGCGGCCCCACACTATTTGTCCTACGGAGGTAAACCGTCTAACACTATGGTTAAAGAGACATAGGGACATGATTTGAACCCCTGACCTCCAGGTAATTATGCTACATGTCCCCCCATTATTGGGCTAAATGTGATTACCATATTGATGTTAGTTGTAGCTTCGTACATGAAAAAATCACACATGAAGTTCATCATGGGCACATCCTTTCCTTGCTTGAGAACAAAAATGGATACGATTGGTGTCACCTTTGTCGTGGGTATAGTATATTCCAAAAAAGAAGTTTACATTCAGTTGTAACATTCATCTACTTATTTGGTGTGCTTTGCTTTTGCCGCGTTAAGATTAGGCACAAGTATTACAGGCATCCAGTGATCCTAAGTTACTTCCCAATTGTAAACCACTACATTGAATACTTTTGCGAAAATTGTGGAAGAACTTCATTCAGTGTCTTGTTTCTATCATTGTCATCGGTGTGTCCAGTCTATCCATTTGTCATGTGCAACATCATTAATTCAATCTGAAGCAAGTGCATATCCCGAATATGGTAACAGTGTTTTCAATTTGTGAAAAAAACTTGAAACAAAAAACAAAAAAATAAATAAAATAAAATAAGTAAATAATAATAATAAAATAAACGACGTTTGTGTTATCGCAAACTCTTTGTACTAGGTTTTTGCGTACGGCAAGCTCTAGCTTGTGTGTGAATTGTGAAACTGTGAACCGGCCATAAGATGGAAAGCCCCTATATTGCTCGCTATTAATGGCAAAGTCGTGCTATATTTTTTTTGAAAGGTAGTGTAATTTCGTAATATGGCAAAACTCTTTCGTCTAAGAGTCGTTATACGATCACCTATATATAAATTGCAGCCAACTTGAAACAAAAACAAAACAAAAGAAAAAGAAATTAAAATAAATAAATAAAATGAAGGTTATAATTACGACGTTTTTGATGGTTCTCATCATCATTGTGGCGGTCACCGCCCAGTCACCACCCCCACCCCTACCGACGCACACCGTAGATGCTTTGCACGTCCATTTTGAAACGAAGCCGAATACGGTAGCTATCGTCCTTGAGACGATAGGCGGTGTGGTCGGTATCCTCGCTACGGCATTCGGAATCTACCGTTGCAAGATGAGGTATAGCCGAAAGACTAAGACGACCTCATTTCATTTTGAGATGGGGGCGGCGGGGGAAAAGAATTACTCCCTCCGTCCCATTTTTATTGTCCAATGTTTTCATTTTTGGATGTCCCAATTTAATTGTCCACTACTAAATATAGATAGAAAAGTTTGATCGAGTTTACCATATTGCCCTTGATTGAAATTATTATTACAAACTTTAATGAATACTTAATTAATTACTTAAGGGTAAAACTGTCATTTTGTTAAAAAGTAAGAAAGAGAAAGCTGTAATAAATGCATTTTTCTTAAACTATGTGATTTTTGTCGGGGGACAATAATTTTAGGACGGAGGGAGTAACTATTAGTATGTACTAGCTGTACGTACACATGTATGTACTGTATTTATTACTATGAGAGAGAGAGACATATTTATAAATAAAATTATTCATGTTTTTGTTTTATTTGTTTTTGTTTTTGAGACATTACTTGCACTGAATAACTTGAACCAAGATTTCTGGCACCAAAAAGTAAAACCCATAAGTTATGCCTCTTATTTATCGATTTTATAGATCTTCCGAGTATCTCAATTGTTACATGCAAATATCTTAACTTGTTCATACATAATAAAGTTCAAATATTTTTATAATTTCTAAAAGTTGTATAACCATATTATTGTTCTATGGATTGGTTATTGATCAACTACAATTGAACGTTTAGACATAATACACAAATAAAATGTAAATATGACTTTGGTTTAGTGATATGTTCAAGGTTGCAACTAAAACAATATGTGTTGCTTTGTTGTCAATAGTTATAGGTAGCAAATTCTCGACTTTAATAGGTGTTAGCTCCATATAATATATATAGTGAAAATGCAAATTTAAGAGGAAACATGAATCAATAAAATACGGTGAGCACTAATAAGAAGAAATAGCATACATATCATCCATCATATATGTCACTTTTAGCTCCCAATAATGTTAGTTTTACTTATAAATATGACTTGTTAACCAACTCTTTCAAAGTGATAATTAAAAGCATATACCCATGTTTTTTAGCCGACCCAATCTTATAAGTCATAACTCAAAAGATTGTAGAATCTCATCTGGTCAAAATAATTATAATATAACCATATATTAACCAACACAATATCAAAGTTAATCTCAAGAAGATTTTATTTTAGTTAGTACATTAAAATAAAAGGCACTGCATACATAATCAAATGTAAACCAATCAATAGCTCTAACAAATCATAATAATTGAAACATTAGAATAAATTCACGTCAAATAGTTTTATCACTTTGTTCGTTTCAATTACGTTTGTTGTACAAATATACTTTATCTACTTTTAAGTATTAAGATGCATAGAAGTTTCATAACTTGAATGCGCTTCAGTTCGCAAAGCTTATGTTTGGCGTGGAGCGGTGTGAAGCTTTTTGGGGCAATGAACGGTGAGCAATGAGCATTTGATTTTTAGTGATCGTTTTACAAGAGTTGTGAGTTAGGACTATTATTTTAAAAGGCTAATTCTCCAATGTTTGTTAAAAAATATGAGTTATAACTATATTTTCACGACTACTGCTCACATATACTAGTCCACTTCTTTTAACAAACAACCAAAGTAATACTTGAAAGTACTTTAATATGATTGTTGTAGTTTCTTTTAACACAATTATATAGTGATTAAGTGAGACACTTGGAGCAACCATAATAAGAGGTTTAAGAAAAGATATAAAACTCACAAAAAGAGAGCTTTTAATGCCCGCGGGTTGCAATGTGTTTAAACAAACATTATTCTTTATAGCTGAGATCATAATTTTTAGCAAAATTATTTATTGGCTTTTAGAATTAGTTATAAAAAAAATAGGTACTAGTTGGATGTTAAAATATATAAATATAATTTATTAGTTTTAGGAGTTACTTGTTATTTTACTAAAACTGAAATTAAAAGTACAAAATTATGAAGTTAAATAAGTCCATATGCTAGATTTTCATTTCACGAATTGTTTTATAAGTTTTTCAAAAAGTGCTGTAAATGATATTTCGAAGTTAGTAAATGTTGTTTTTAGTATTATCCACCAGAAAGGTGTAGATTGACGGGGACATCTTGACTTTGGGTGTTTTTTGGCATCAGTTATTGTCCACCTCACAAGGAATAGATTCGGGCACCTCTCCTGGCCTAGTGGGGCACCAACTGGAACGAGCCGAGACTCTTGGACTCTTGAGCTCTTATTCACAAAATCTCTCCAGTGAGCCCATAGATTTTGCGGAGGTTGGCACCTATCTGGGAGAAAAGTACCAGGGATGAGATTCGAACCCGAGTTTATTACTCAAGAATGAAAGCCCCACCAACTGGACCAATACCTCAGTGGTTCGTTTCGGCCACAGTGACTATCGATTTTCAATCGACGTGATATTAAAAAGTAAAAGAAGTTGGGAAATTTTTATAATTTAATGCATGTCTTATGATGTAACACTTCAGTCTATTTTATCATGATGTTTATAAGATAAGAAGAAGATCATCTCAAGTTGTGTATAACTTGATTGATCAAGTTCGACAATTAATATCCATTAATGAGTTCATATAACATGTTAAATTTATCTCTTCTCTACTATATTTAAAAGGAAAACAGATTTTGCTTGAAAACACACAAAGTGAAAACTGAAAATTACTAATTTATTCTTATTCTATATTTCCTTTTAAGTACTTTTTATAGAACGACGTCCAATATAATATTTTACATACTTTCGTTCCATGACTGTCGATAACTTGAATGTTGTAGTTTATAGAACGACGTCCAATATTATAATTTAATATGATTGTTGTAGTTTCTTTTAACACAATTATATAGTGATTAAGTGAGACACTTGGAGCAACCGTAATAAGAGATTTAAGAAAAGATATGAAACTCACAAAAAGAGAGCTTTTAATGCCCGCGGGTTGCAATGTGTTTAAACAAACATTATTCTTTATAGCTGAGATCATAATTTTTAGCAAAATTATTTATTGGCTTTTAGCATTAGTTATAAAAAAATAGGTACTAGTTGGATGTTAAAATATATAAATATATTTTATTAGTTTTAGGAGTTACTTGTTATTTTACTAAAACTGAAATTAAAAGTACAAAATTATGAAGTTAAATAAGTCCGTATGCTAGATTTTCATTTCACGAATTGTTTTATAAGTTTTTCAAAAAGTGCTGTAAATGATATTTCGGAGTTAGTAAATGTTGTTTTTAGTATTATCCACCATAAAAGTGTAGATTGACGGGGACATCTTGACTTTGGGTGTTTTTTGGCATCAGTTATTATCCACCTCACAAGGAATAGCTTCGGGCACCTCTCCTGGCCTAGTGGGGCACCAACTGGAACGAGCCGAGACTCTCGGACTCTTGAGCTCTTATTCACAAAGTCTCTCCAGTGAGCCCATAGATTTTGCGGAGGTTGGCACCTATCTGAGAGCAAAGTGCCAGGGATGAGATTCGAACCCGAGTTTATTACTCAAGAATGAAAGCCCCACCAACTGGACCAATGCCCCAGTGGTTCGTTTCGGCCACAGTGAATATCGATTTTCAATCTACGTGATATTAAAAAGTATAAGAAGTTGGGAAATTTTTATAATTTAATGCATGTCTTATGATGTAACACTTCGGTCTATTTTATCATGATGTTTATAAGATAAGAAGAAGATCATCTCAATTTGTGTATAACTTGATTGATCAAGTTCGACAATTAATAGCCATTAATGAGTTCATATAACATGTTAAATTTATCTCTTCTCTACTATATTTAAAAGGAAAACAGATTTTGCTTGAAAACACACAAAGTGAAAACTGAAAATTACTAATTTATTCTTATTCTATATTTCCTTTTAAGTACTTTTTATAGAACGACGTCCAATATTATATTTTACATACTTTCGTTCCATGACTGTCGATAACTTGAATGTTGTAGTTTATAGAACAACGTCCAATATTATAATTTAATATGATTGTTGTAGTTTCTTTTAACACAATTATATAGTGATTAAGTGAGATACTTGGAGCAACCGTAATAAGAGGTTTAAGAAAAGATATGAAACTCACAAAAAGAGAGCTTTTAATGTCCACGGGTTGCAATGTGTTTAAACAAACATTATTCTTTATAGTTGAGCTCATATTTTTAGCAAAATTATTTATTGAATTTTAGCATTAGTTATAAAAAAAAATAGGTACTATTTGGATGTTAAAATATATAAATATAATTTATTAGTTTTAGGAGTTACTTGTTATTTTACTAAAACTGAAATTAAAAGTACAAAATTATGAAGTTAAATAAGTCCATATGCTAGATTTTCATTTCACGAATTGTTTTATAAGTTTTTCAAAAAGTGCTGTAAATGATATTTCGAAGTTAGTAAATGTTGTTTTTAGTATTATCCACACGAAAGGTGTAGATTAACGGGGACATCTTGACTTTGGGTGTTTTTTGGCATCAGTTATTGTTCACCTCACAAGGAATAGCTTCGGGCACCTCTCCTGACCTAGTGGGGCACCAACTGGAACGAGCCGAGACTCTCGGACTCTTGAGGTCTTATTCACAAAGTCTCTCCAGTGAGCCCATAGATTTTGCGGAGGTTGGCACCTATCTGGGAGCAAAGTGCCAGAGTTGAGATTCGAACCCGAGTTTATTACTCAAGAATGAAAGCCCCACCAACTGAACAAATACCCCAGTGGTTCATTTCGGCCACAGTGACTATCGATTTTCAATCTACGTGATATTAAAAAGTAAAAGAAGTTGGGAAATTTTTATAATTTAATGCATGTCTTATGATGTAACACTTCGGTCTATTTTATCATGATGTTTATAAGATAAGAAGAAGATCATCTCAAGTTGTGTATAACTTGATTGATCAAGTTCGACAATTAATAGACATTAATGAGTTCATATAACATGTTAAATTTATCTCTTCTCTATTATTTAAAAGGAAAACAGATTTTGCTTGAAAACACACAAAGTGAAAACTGAAAATTACAAATTTATTCTTATTCTATATTTCCTTTTAAGTACTTTTTATAGAACGACGTCCAATATTATATTTTACATACTTTCGTTCCATGACTGTCGATAACTTGAATGTTGTAGTTTATAGAACGACGTCCAATATTATATTTTAATATGATTGTTGTAGTTTCTTTTAACACAATTATATAGTGATTAAGTGAGACACTTGGAGCAACCGTAATAAGAGGTTTAAGAAAAGATATGAAACTCACAAAAAGAGAGCTTTTAATGTCCGCGGGTTGCAATGTGTTTAAACAAACATTATTCTTTATAGTTGAGATCATAATTTTTAGCAAAATTATTTATTGGATTTTAGCATTAGTTATAAAAAAATAGGTACTATTTGGATGTTAAAATATATAAATATAATTTATTAGTTTTAGGAGTTACTTGCTATTTTACTAAAACTGAAATTAAAAGTACAAAATTATGAAGTTAAATAAGTCCATATGCTAGATTTTCATTTCACGAATTGTTTTATAAGTTTTTCAAAAAGTGCTGTAAATGATATTTCGAAGTTAGTAAATGTTGTTTTTAGTATTATCCACCAGAAAGGTGTAGATTAACGGGGACATCTTGAATTTGGGTGTTTTTTGGCATCAGTTATTGTCCACCTCACAAGGAATAGATTCGGGCACCTCTCCTGACCTAGTGGGGCACCAACTGGAACGAGCCGAGACTCTCGGACTCTTGAGCTCTTATTCATAAAGTCTCTCCAGTGAGCCCATAGATTTTGCGGAGGTTGGCACTTATCTGGGAGCAAAGTGCCAGAGATGAGATTCGAATCCGAGTTTATTACTCAAGAATGAAAGCCCCACCAACTGGACCAATACCCCAGTGGTTCGTTTCGGCCACAGTGACTATTGATTTTCAATCAACGTGATATTAAAAAGTAAAAGAAGTTGGGAAATTTTTATAATTTAATGCATGTCTTATGATGTAACACTTCGGTCTATTTTATCATGATGTTTATAAGATAAGAAGAAGATCATCTCAAGTTGTGTATAACTTGATTGATCAAGTTCGACAATTAATAGCCATTAATGAGTTCATATAACATGTTAAATTTATCTCTTCTCTACTATATTTAAAAGGAAAACAGATTTTGCTTAAAAACACACAAAGTGAAAACTGAAAATTACAAATTTATTCTTATTCTATATTTCCTTTTAAGTACTTTTTATAGAACGACGTCCAATATTATATTTTACATACTTTCGTTCCATGACTGTCGATAACTTGAATGTTGTAGTTTATAGAACGACGTCCAATATTATATTTTAATATGATTGTTGTAGTTTCTTTTAACATAATTTTATAGTGATTAAGTGAGACACTTGGAGCAACCGTAATAAGAGGTTTAAGAAAAGATATGAAACTCAAAAAAAGAGAGCTTTTAATGCCCGCGGGTTGCAATGTGTTTAAACAAACATCTTTCTTTTTATAGCTGGAGTAGTGATACAAAAACAAAATCAAGTCCACAAAAACATCTACAAAACGATGTGTCAATCCATGATTAGTGTATTTGTTTGTAGTTTTTCTGTCTTTTCATTTATTAGCCAATCACGGATTGACACATATACTTTTGTGGATGTTTTTTTGTGAATTTTGTTTTGTGGTTGTATCACTACTCTTATAACTGAGATCATAATTTTTAACAAAATTATATATTGGCTTTTAGCATTAGATAAATATAATTTATCAGTTTTAGGAGTTACTTGTTATTTTACTAAAACTGAAATTAAAAGGACAAAATCATAAAATTAAATAAGTCCATATGCTAGATTTTCATTTCACGAATTGTTTTATAAGTTCTTTGAAAAGTGATGTAAATGAACAATATATTTTGAAGTTAGTAAATGTTGTTTTTAGTAATATCCACAAAAAGGTGTAGATTGGCGGGGATACGTTGATTCCGGGTATCTTTTGGCAACAACCACTGGCCACCCCACAAGAAATAGCTCCGTGCAACTCTCTTGGCCTAATGGGGCACCAACTGTAGTGAGCCGAGACTCTCGGAATCTTGAGTTCTTATTTACAAAGTCTCTCCAGTGAGGCAATAGGTTTTGCGGAGGTTGGTACCTATTTCTGAGCAAAGTGCCAGGGATGTGATTCGACCCCGAAGTTATTGACTTAAGAATGAAAGCCCCACCCACTGGACAAATGCCCTATTGATTCATTTCGGCCACAGTGACTTTTCAGTCTATCTAATATCAAAAATGTAAAAAAAATTGAGAATTTTTTATAATTTAATGGATGTCTTATGATGTAACATGTTGTAAAGTTATAAAAGCTTTTTACTTAGGTCTATTTTATCATGATGTTTATAAGTTAAGGAAGAAGATCATCTCAAGTTGTGTATAACTTGATTGATCAAGTTAGACAATTACTAGCAATTAATGAGTTGACATCTTATCTTATCTTATCTTATATATAATATAAAATTAGGTTGTCTTATAAATGCAAATACCCCTAATAAATGTTTCAAGAGTTGATTATTCCAAATATGCCCTTCAAGTGTGATTTCAACAAATGTAGTTTGTACGGTACAATATGTTTCGCATGAGAAATCGTGCACAAAAGTTTGTATGGTACAACTTGTTTCAAGCATCTCTAAACCTCAAAGAATACAAACCAAAAATATCATGAATGCATAAATTAAATAAACCAATTAGTGGTTAGTCTTTTTACCTTCCCGTCCATAAGTTACAAATATTTTATCAACTATATAATGTGTCAAAAATCACACACAACAAACCACAACTTCCTCCACACAGCGTGCACATTGGGCTACAACTTATAATGGTGGTAAAGTAAGCATCATATCGTTTTACTTATTAATCATATTGATTTATATTATTTTATGTAAATTTCACGTGTGTTTTGTATGTGTAACAATGTAGGACATAAAGATGGTGCTTAGGAGGTTTGGTAGTAACATCATCTTCTCTAATGGTTTAAGAGATCTTACACATCGTTGTCTTATCAATTAAGTGGAACATGCACGAACATTTTTACTTTGATTAACTGTATTTAAGTTACTAACGATCAACTATATCTAATTGTTTTTTGTAGCACGTCAAGAATCATTAAAGAAAGAGATCGAGAAGTTACAAAAATTGTATCAAGAACAAAACATGCAAAAGGCCAATGAACAACAACGACAAAGAAAACAACAACAAGAACAAGAACAACGTCACGGCCACCTGTGGGATGAATACTTAGCATTCATATTAATAGTACGTTACAAATTAAACATGCAATATTTTACTTCATGTAATACCGATGAACGGGCTAATACTATTGATTCGTTAGCAAGTAAGTTTATTGAAAATAATGTGACGAGCATTCAATTTTTAGTCAATAATTATTACTACACTTTGTTGGTGCATTTTAATATTTTTGCTCTTAATGTAGTTTTTTGTATTGCGCTGTGTTAATGTCACTTTCTTAATTAAACGTCGTGGAATATTCCGTGACTTGATATTTGATATAATTGTGAAAATTATGTCGATGTTACATATTGAAAATGGTAGTATATAATAAAAATATCTTCACACTTTTGTGGAATATTTCATTTATTAGCCAATCACGGATTGACACATACCTTTGTGGATGTTTTTTGTGAATTTTGTTTTGTGATTGTATCACTACTCTTATAACTGAGATCATAATTTTTAACAAAATTATATATTGGCTTTTAGCATTAGATAAATACGGAGTATAATTTATTAGTTATAGGAGTTACTTGTTATTTTACTAAAACTGAAATTAAAAGGACAAAATCATAAAATTTAAAAAGTCCATATGCTAGATTTTCGTTTCACGAATTGTTTTATAAGTTCTTCGAAAAGTGATGTAAATGAACAATATATTTTGAAGTTAGTAAATGTTGTTTTTAGTAATATCCACAAAAAGGTATAGATTGGCGGGGATATGTTGATTCCGGGTATCTTTTGGCAACAACCATTGTCCACCCCACAAGAAATAGTTCCGTGCAACTCTCTTGGCCTAATGGGGCACCAACTGTAGTGAGTCGAGACCCTCGGACTCTTGAGTTCTTATTCACAAAATCTCTCCAGTGAGGCAATAAGTTTTGCGGAGGTTGGTACCTATTTCTGAGCAAAGTGCCAGGGATGTAATTCGAACCCGAGGTTATTGACTTAAGAATGAAAGCCCCACCCACTGGACAAATGCCCAATTGATTCATTTCGGCCACAGTGACTTTTCAGTCTATCTAATATCGAAAATGTAAAAAAAAATTGAGAATTTTTTATAATTTAATGGATGTCTTATGATGTAACATGTTGTAAAGTTATAAAAGTTTTTTACTTAGGTCTATTTTATCATGATGTTTATAAGTTAAGGAAGAAGATCATCTCAAGTTGTGTATAACTTGATTGATCAAGTTAGACAATTACTATCAATTAATGAGTTGACATCTTATCTTATCTTATCTTATATTATATAAAGCTTAAGTATATAAATGTAAAGGGGTCATAATAAATGTCACAAGAATTAAAAGTGAAATGTGAAGGCTTCATATGTTAGTACATTGATTTAATAGTCATGCATAAGGGTAAGTACATAAGATTAGTGATTCAAGTAATTGAAAAAATTTGTACGGTACAAGGTAGTGTAAGCAACATCAAAAGTATATCAATTACACAATATTGGGTGACTTAATTTAATGTGCAAGAGGATTTGTGCACAAATTGTAGTACGGTACAAGGTAGTTTAAGCAACATGAAAAGTATATCTTCTATACTATCTAAAGATTGGAGTGCTTAATTTAATGCGCAAGAGGCATTGTGCACAAAAGTTTATACAGTACAATATGTTTTGCATGAGGAATCGTGCACAAAAGTTTGTACGGTACAACATGTTTCAAGCCATCTCTAAACCTCAAAGAATACAAACCAAAAATGCCATGAATGCATAAATTAAACACACCAATTAGTGTTTAGTCTTTTTACCTTCCCGTTTATGAGTTACAAATATTTTATCAACTATATAATGTGTCAAAAATCACACACAACAAATCACAACTTCCTCCACACCGCGTGCACATTGGGCTACAACTTATTATAGTGGTAAAGTAAGCATCATATCGTCTTACTTATTTAGCATATTGATTTATGTTATTTTATGTAAATTTCATGTGTGTAAGAATGTAGGGCATAAAGATGGTGCTTAGGAGGTTTGGTAGTAACATCATCTTCTCTAATGGTTTAAGAGATCCTACACATCGTTGTCTTATCAATTAAGTGGAACATGCACGAACATTTTTACTTTGATCGAAAATGCAATATATTGATTAACTGTATTTAAGTTACTAATGATCAACTATATCTAATTGTTTTTTGTAGCGCGTCAAGAAGCATTAAAGAAAGAGATCGAGAAGTCACAAAAATTGTATCAAGAACAAAACATGCAAAAGGCCAATGAACAACAACAAGAACAACGCCACGGCCACTGGTGGGATGAATACTTAACATTCATATTAATAGCACGTTACAAATTAAACATGCAATTTTTACTTCATGTAATACTGCTAAACGGGCTAATACTATTGATTCGTTAGCAAGTAAGTCTATTGAAAATAATGTGACGAGCATTCAATTTTTAGTCAATAATTATTACTACACTTTGTTGGTGCATTTTAATATTTTTGTACTTAATGTTGTTTTTTGTCTTGCGGTGTGTTAATGTCACTTTTTTAATTAAGCATCTTGAAATATTGCGTGACTTTGATATTTGATATGACTGTAAATTATGTCGATGTTACATATAGAAAATGGTAGTATATAATAAAAATATTTTCACACTATCATCTTAACAATAAGAATCTTCTAAATCGAAGAAGTATATAAAGGAGAAAAAAAATGTATTTCAAATGTTATCCTACACCTATCACGAGGTAAGCATTATTCATTTGAGTTTGAGATCGTGTGATTCATGTCGTCATACTGTAAATACTTAGAGTGAGTTACTAATGAATGCTCCTAATTCGATATTATAGTTTATGGAAAAATGTTGTAATAATGCATTAATTAAAAAATAATTTATGCAACTTACTCATATTAAAAGATTACATATGAAAAACCTCATTTAAATATAACAATTTACGAAAAAGCTCTTCACATTAAAGAAAGAGATCATGAAGTCACGAAAATTGTATCAAAAACAAAAGATGCAAAATGCCAATGAACAACAACAAGAAGAACAATAACAGGAACAACGCTATGGCTACCGGTGTCAATATAGATGAATACTTAGCATTCATATTAATAGTACGTTACAAATTAAACATGCAATATTTTACAATATGAATTATAATTTATTATACGAATTATAATTTATACTCTTGAATATACTAATTACTTTAATGTTTTATGTTTTTATAGTTTTGTTAAAAAGAAAATTTGTTTTATATTTCGCTTTTAATAATGTAATTTATTTGAACAACGAAGCCCGTCTTTCTAAAAAAATGAGAGTTTCAAACATGAACCGAAAACTAGTCCCGAACATTACGAAAAAAACAATTAGATCTAACCTGTGTGCATCGCATGGGTCCTAAGGCAGTCCAAACATGTGTGCATCGCATGGGGATGAATGTAAAAGGTCTCCAACATTAATGTTATCGCTTCATATTTAAAATAATTTATATAACTTATACATATTAAAATATTACATGTGAAGAGACTCTTTTCAATGTAACATCTTGAAAAAAATCTCTTTACATATACTCTTTTAATGTCAATAAACTATTTTAAATGTGTGACATGCTTGGAAATATGATACCAACACAACTTAGATATATAATGACGAATATAAGTGCCGAAGATTACGCTATAAAAACTTATATACAGCCCATTTGCAACTCAATAAAGTATTTTAAATACGTATAAAGCTTAGCAAATGTGTGACACCATGACAACTTAAATATAAAATGAAGAAAATAAATGTCGAATGATACGTTATGAAAACTTCTATACAGCCCATGTGCATCGCACGGGCATTGTTGACTATCATAAGAAATAGTTATAGCTTAGCCGGATGTATTAATATTAGTTAGTTCCAATAAAAAATGATAGAGTCAATACCAAAATAAATAGACAAAAAATATTACGTAAAAAATACATCTTAAAAGATTACATGTCAATAAACTATTTTAAATACGTATCATGCTTACAAAATGTATGCTACCATAATATATATAATGAAAAAAATACGTCTCGAATATAAAATGAAGAAAATAAAAGACGGATATAAAAATTTGAAAACTTCTATACAACCCATGTGCATCGCACGGGGTTTCATGACTATAAACATTTAGATCGAGCCCGTGTGCATCGCACGGGTCTGAATGACTAGTATACTAAAAGCTTAAGTTGTCTTATAAATGCAAAGTGCTCACAATAAATGTTTCATGAATTGAAAGTGAAATGTGAAAGCTTCATGTGTTAGTACATTGATTTAATAGTCATGCATAAGGGTAAGTACATAGGAATCATGCACAAAAGTTTGTACGGTACAACATGTTTCAAGCCATCTCTAAATCTCAAAGAATACAAACCAAAAATGCCATGAATGCATAAATTAAACACACCAATTAGTGGTTAGTCTTTTTACTTTCCCGTCCATGAGTTACAAATATTTTATCAACTTTATAATGTGTCAAAAATCACCTACAACAAACCACAACTTCCTCCACACCGCGTGCACATTGGGCTACAACATATTATGGTGGTAAAGTAAGCATCATATCATCTTACTTATTTAGAATATTGGTTTATATTATTTTATGTAAGTTTCACGTGTGTTTTTTTGTGTGTAACAATGTAGGACATAAAGATGGTAGCTTAGGAGATTTTGTAGTAACATCATCTTCTCTAACGGTTTAAGAGATCCTACACATCGTTTGTAACAATTCGCAATTTCAGGTTAATTACCATTCCCGGAAAATTTCACTATTCACTTTTACTATTCATTTTTCCTGAAATTTTCCCGAAAGTTGATTTTTATTTCATATTCTCAAGTGATAAATCATTTCCATGACAAATTAAATGTTTGACATTCATTAGATCATTTTCGTGAAAGTTATTAAGGAATTACACGGAATTATACGTTTTAGGGTAAAACGTCATTCAAAAATTCTACGCACAACGAAACTCGACCGCGTTAAGTGACCCCGCATCAGAAAAATGTTTAGTACTCTCATGATTAATTAGAGAATTAATCGTGACTGAGAAAAACATGACCAAAACTTCCCAGCAGGTCACCCATGCCTGTACTAATCTCGCATGAGCACGCTTAACTATTTGGGCGATTAACCGGTAGACCACAAACGCGTTTCTAAGAAGATTTGAGTTTTCAAACTCATTAGAAAAAGTCAACATATTCTTTCCCTCCTCCATTGACCAAAAACCATCCCTGGATGTTATAAGTCATTTCGTGATTTTTAGGCTTACGGTTTGATGTCTAAAAGACATTTAATACCAACCGACACTAGACTAAGCCCAGTCTAGACATTATAAGTCATTTTAAATCATTTTTATCACATTAGAAAAGTAACATTTTACTTTTCTCAATTTTACGTAATATTCGTACATTTTACGTATTACGCGTTTTAGACCCGTGTTTCCAGTTTTTAGCAGGGTTTTAGCACCCGATGGATCCTACCACTCATTTTATATTTTATTATGGACTATATTGACATGTTTAACAATACTTTCAAGTTTCATATTTTTACGATACCCGGTTTTACGTTTTGAGGCTTAATCATTTACGGTTAGCATTTTACGGAGTCAAAATGCACAAACTAAGCAAGATAACACCAAGACTCATCATCTAGTCATCTTATCTCCATGAAACCGCCAATGTGGGGGGGGGAGTCACCATGGGTGGTCAAATCTTGACCATTGATCTCTAGGATGTTTACAAGTGTCTAAATTAACCATGGTTACATTCTAACCCAATATATAGTTAACTATTTTTCTCATCCTATAAATAGCCAACTAATAACACATAAAAACCTTGCACCACACCTTCTTATAACCTTCAAGTCCTAAAACCTAAGGCACTTCTCTTATATTTTGTAAGAAAGTTAACTAGTTTTTGAAAGAAAACTAGTGTTTGATCTTCAATCTTGGAAATTTTCTAAGAAAAGTTGTTATAACTTTAAAGTCTCCAAAAAGACGTCGTTATAATCTTCAAATAGCTTTGGACTTCAAGAAGGCGTCGTTATAATCTTCAAATAACCTCGGTTTATCATAGGTTGCAAAGGAAGAAAGCTTATTCAATCAAAGTCCTAGTTCTTGTCCTAGTTTCCCTTTTCATTAAGGCCAAAAGTTGTAAGCAAACCCTAACATACTTTCTTGCTTAATTATCATTTACATGCTCTTTGTGTTCCTTTCATGCTATATATGTTCTTGTTATTATGTTCATGATGTTTAAAAATGGATAAAACAAGTATTGATATACATATGTTAACTTATGACAAGTAAACTAGCAAACTAGTGATTTTTATGGAGAACCACGACCAAAATAGTATAACTTTGATATTTGACACTTACTTAATGTTAAAGAGGACTTAACAAGGAAAACATAGCAATTTGAATCACCCAAAACGAGTATACGAGTCAAAAGTTATGGCGATTTGAAATTACCAAAGATTTCCGGCAAAACTGCCAAATAGCTTCCTGATCAAATTTGGGTTTTGAAAGTCCTACTTCTGGTCCGATTCATCAAAAAGTTAAAACACGAAAGTTGTCCGGAACGACGTTTTCGTTCAGGAACAAAGAAGCTCGAGACCTAAAAATGCTTTCCGAGTGATAAAATTCTTCAAAATTTTAAACAGCCCATTTTAGACCAAAGTCACTATATTATAGTTATGATTTACTAAGACCAAGAGGTCTAATGACCTAAAGCCGAGACCACAACCATGGCTAAAGCCAAGGTTGAGTCTCAAGACCATGGAAAAATGACCAAGGTCACGGCGAAGCCATGACTAAATGACCATATAAACTTACTTAGGCGAAAACATGAAACAAGGAGTTGACGATAACTTGAACAAACAATTTGGATCTACTCCACCTAAAGAAACATGAGATACAAGTTATAATAAACTACCCCTAATAACAATCTTCATGTACTAATAAACTTTCCTAAGTTTATTCAAATATCGGACATGTAACTTTTCGGATCAAAACTTATATCTATATATTTCATCAACTACTACAATAGTAGGGAGCCTCATGTGAGGAGTTCATTATGTAAGCCGTCGAGATGAGTTGTGGATTTACGAGTTAAAGTGTCCTGGCTCCTCGAACGTTTACTCCATGACTTCTGAATTATGTCGGCCCGAACGGTAGTAAGAGATATACAACTTATACATGTTTCATAAACCATTTATATTCAATGACTTACGCTATATACTAAGTACTACATCATGAACATTATGCAAGACATATATAGGCAATTCTTCGTATTCTTAGACGATACTCAAAACCTAAGTCGCAACGTTCTATTATAGGCTGCTCTTAGAGACTTTCACAATTCGACTACCACTTTGATTTCACATCACTTAAGCTTAAGGTGAGTCATAGCCCCTACTCTTTTCATAATTGTTTTAACTCTTGGGGGGGATACATGCTCAACTACTTGCTTACTTGTACAAATACTTGATCGCATTATACTTGATTGTTCTATACTTGATTGTCTTATACTTGATCGCATTATACTTGATTTCATACGTACATGATTATGTTATACTTAACTGCGTTATACTTGATTGTGTTACTGCCAGTGGCTCCAGATTAAGTTGCTGGATGACCATTGAGACTTCCGGTGGCTCCACATTAAGTTGTTGGATGACCATTGAGGCTATTGATACATCCTAACATTTGCGAATGTTGGATACATCATAAACGTGAGGTCTTCGGAGATGAAGTGTAGACTCACGACTAATTGCTAAACTGTTTTGATGAACTTATACATGTCTTTATTATACCATATATATTAGCAGTGGGTTGTGAACACACAGGTTACAAGTCTCTTATGGCGAGACTTGTAACTGAGTGGATTCACGATGCCTTTGCTGTGTGAACATTCTTTAAGGCTTTTCAACTATTTTAAGACAAACTCTATGAACTCACCAACCATTGTGTTGACACTTTAGCATGTTTATCTCAGGTCTATAAGGTGATAGCTGTTGCATGGAGCATAGAGTCGCTTGGCATGTTTTGAAGACTTATGCTTTTATCTTTACCATTCGATTTGTCTTAAAACTCTTATGTATTGTATTATGGAACTCAAGTTTGTATTTCGGAATTTATTAATCGAATGGTCACTTTTCAAAACGTCTCATTTAGAGTTCGTTTTCTATACCTTGTTCTTTGTATTATGAAGTAGCACCCTTATGACACAGTCTTCCGCTGCGGTATTTTGGGGGTGTTACAGATTGGTACCAGAGCCTTGGTTATAGAGAACTAGGTTGCATTTAGTGCCTAGACTATAACTGATATAAACATTAAGACTCTTCTCTTTATTTTGCCTTACACACACTTCATGTGCATATGCTTATTGCTAATTGTTTGTTTAGGAGAAACCCGAGACATTAGTCAAGTCATCAAAAATTTAGAGCTAAGTAATAATTGTTTAATTAACTTAATCTTGTGACAGTTCTTGTTTGATAAGACATAAGATTAAGTTAAATAAAGGTTATTAGTTTCCTGTAGAGATTTGATGATTTGCCTTATACTTTATATGATTCTAATACCTAGAAGTGGTTCATATGTCCTAGTACGACACTCAAACCTTTCTACAAGCGTGGCTAGTCCATTTCGTCATATCTCTAGATACCCAGACTACGTTACCCTTTCACAACTTAAGAGCAGATGATAGAAAGTCTACCCAATTATGTAGTACCAATTGTTGTGTTATGTGTGCCTGGTAAATATGTATACGTGTGAAAGGAAGCAATTATAATTATGGTGGCCAACATAATTATAAATGCGTCATGACTCACGTAGACATATGTGACCATGCTTACATTAATCAACGATTGACTCAAATTGACAAGATTTAAGACTAAGTAGTCCAGGAATATCACCTCATATCTGACGTCGACAAAATATCCCTCCTTGTAGATATCATGGCACCAAAGAGAGTAACTCGTAGCACTAGCCGAGGTGGTGCAACACCAAGAGGTGGAAGAACTGGTGGTCGTGGAGGTAGAGGAACTACTCACGACACTAGTAATGATAGTGGAAGAACTGGTGGACGTGGAGGTAGAGGAGATGCTCACGACACTAGTAACCCTAGTAACGATGGTGGAAATCCAGATGTCTCCGCCATTATTGCCCAACAACTACAAAACCTACTTCCCACTATAGTCACACAAGTTGGCAATCACATGAACAATTCGGGAAACCATGGAAGCATAAATGACGCTACAAATAATGGAGGAAGGAATGATAACAACAACAACAACAACAACAACAACAACAACAACAACCATAGGACTGGATGTACGTATAAGGAATTTACGTCATGCAAACCAATTGAGTTTAATGGCAAAGGAGGTGCATTGGCATATACACGATGGGTCGAGAAGATGGAGTCAGTGATTGACATCAGTAACTGTGCAATCCACCAGAGAGTGAAATATTCTGCATGCTTACTATCAGAAAAGGCATTGACATGGTGGAACATGCAGATTCAAGCAAGGACTAGAGAAGCAGCTGTAGGCATGGCATGGGACGACTTTAAGGGACTACTGAAGGAAGAATACTGCCCGGTTAATGAAATGCAAAAACTAGAAGACGAGTTTTGGCATCACTCTATGGTAGGGGCTGGTCATGCAACCTACACAGACCGGTTTCATGAACTAGCTAAACTAGTTCCTCATCTGGTTACCCCTGAATCCAAAAGGATTGAGAGGTACATTTATGGCCTTGTTCCCGAGATTCGTGGGATGGTGAAAACAACCGAACCTCCCACGATTCAAAGTGCAATATTAAGAGCAGGGACCCTAACAGATGAGATGGTTAGGAATGGAACTTTGAAGATTAGTGACAAAAGGAAGGGAGCAGGTGAATCAAGCGAGCAAAAGGGTACAATGGTTGATAATAAGAGAGTAAGAGGATTTGCGGCAACAGTTTATGATCAGGGAAAGTATGAAGGTCCACATCCTAAGTGTAATAAATGTGCTTATCATCATCAGAGGTCAGAGCCCTGTCGAATGTGTACTAATTGCAATCAAAAGAGCCATTTTACAAATCAGTGTAAAGCAACGGCAAGGCAAGTAGCACCGGTGAATGCGGGCAATATAAGAAACAACCAAAAGACATGCTTTGAGTGCAACAGCCCAAACCACTTCCGAGATACTTGTCCTAAGTTAAATAGGGCACAGGGACAAGTGCTGGACAACCCAACTTTAGCTGTTATGCTTGAAGAAAATAACCCAAACCGTGGATACAATGTTAGTCCACCTCGGGGTCGAGCATACTATTTGGGTGCTAAGGAAACCCGCAATGCGTAACAGGTACGTACCTTATCCTACCATATTATTCTATTCTAGTTCAAAATCTAGCTTTATTATGCCGTTATTAAGATAAGAAACCTAGACACACTAAACTTCGGGACGAAGTTTCCTGAAGGGGTAGAGACTGTAACAATTCGCAATTTCAGGTTAATTACCATTCCCGGAAAATTTCACTATTCACTTTTACTATTCATTTTTCCTGAAATTTTCCCGAAAGTTGATTTTTATTTCATATTCTCAAGTGATAAATCATTTCCATGACAAATTAAATGTTTGACATTCATTAGATCATTTTCGTGAAAGTTATTAAGGAATTACACGGAATTATACGTTTTAGGGTAAAACGTCATTCAAAAATTCTACGCACAACGAAACTCGACCGCGTTAAGTGACCCCGCATCAGAAAAATGTTTAGTACTCTCATGATTAATTAGAGAATTAATCGTGACTGAGAAAAACATGACCAAAACTTCCCAGCAGGTCACCCATGCCTGTACTAATCTCGCATGAGCACGCTTAACTATTTGGGCGATTAACCGGTAGACCACAAACGCGTTTCTAAGAAGATTTGAGTTTTCAAACTCATTAGAAAAAGTCAACATATTCTTTCCCTCCTCCATTGACCAAAAACCATCCCTGGATGTTATAAGTCATTTCGTGATTTTTAGGCTTACGGTTTGATGTCTAAAAGACATTTAATACCAACCGACACTAGACTAAGCCCAGTCTAGACATTATAAGTCATTTTAAATCATTTTTATCACATTAGAAAAGTAACATTTTACTTTTCTCAATTTTACGTAATATTCGTACATTTTACGTATTACGCGTTTTAGACCCGTGTTTCCAGTTTTTAGCAGGGTTTTAGCACCCGATGGATCCTACCACTCATTTTATATTTTATTATGGACTATATTGACATGTTTAACAATACTTTCAAGTTTCATATTTTTACGATACCCGGTTTTACGTTTTGAGGCTTAATCATTTACGGTTAGCATTTTACGGAGTCAAAATGCACAAACTAAGCAAGATAACACCAAGACTCATCATCTAGTCATCTTATCTCCATGAAACCGCCAATGTGGGGGGGGGGGAGTCACCATGGGTGGTCAAATCTTGACCATTGATCTCTAGGATGTTTACAAGTGTCTAAATTAACCATGGTTACATTCTAACCCAATATATAGTTAACTATTTTTCTCATCCTATAAATAGCCAACTAATAACACATAAAAACCTTGCACCACACCTTCTTATAACCTTCAAGTCCTAAAACCTAAGGCACTTCTCTTATATTTTGTAAGAAAGTTAACTAGTTTTTGAAAGAAAACTAGTGTTTGATCTTCAATCTTGGAAATTTTCTAAGAAAAGTTGTTATAACTTTAAAGTCTCCAAAAAGACGTCGTTATAATCTTCAAATAGCTTTGGACTTCAAGAAGGCGTCGTTATAATCTTCAAATAACCTCGGTTTATCATAGGTTGCAAAGGAAGAAAGCTTATTCAATCAAAGTCCTAGTTCTTGTCCTAGTTTCCCTTTTCATTAAGGCCAAAAGTTGTAAGCAAACCCTAACATACTTTCTTGCTTAATTATCATTTACATGCTCTTTGTGTTCCTTTCATGCTATATATGTTCTTGTTATTATGTTCATGATGTTTAAAAATGGATAAAACAAGTATTGATATACATATGTTAACTTATGACAAGTAAACTAGCAAACTAGTGATTTTTATGGAGAACCACGACCAAAATAGTATAACTTTGATATTTGACACTTACTTAATGTTAAAGAGGACTTAACAAGGAAAACATAGCAATTTGAATCACCCAAAACGAGTATACGAGTCAAAAGTTATGGCGATTTGAAATTACCAAAGATTTCCGGCAAAACTGCCAAATAGCTTCCTGATCAAATTTGGGTTTTGAAAGTCCTACTTCTGGTCCGATTCATCAAAAAGTTAAAACACGAAAGTTGTCCGGAACGACGTTTTCGTTCAGGAACAAAGAAGCTCGAGACCTAAAAATGCTTTCCGAGTGATAAAATTCTTCAAAATTTTAAACAGCCCATTTTAGACCAAAGTCACTATATTATAGTTATGATTTACTAAGACCAAGAGGTCTAATGACCTAAAGCCGAGACCACAACCATGGCTAAAGCCAAGGTTGAGTCTCAAGACCATGGAAAAATGACCAAGGTCACGGCGAAGCCATGACTAAATGACCATATAAACTTACTTAGGCGAAAACATGAAACAAGGAGTTGACGATAACTTGAACAAACAATTTGGATCTACTCCACCTAAAGAAACATGAGATACAAGTTATAATAAACTACCCCTAATAACAATCTTCATGTACTAATAAACTTTCCTAAGTTTATTCAAATATCGGACATGTAACTTTTCGGATCAAAACTTATATCTATATATTTCATCAACTACTACAATAGTAGGGAGCCTCATGTGAGGAGTTCATTATGTAAGCCGTCGAGATGAGTTGTGGATTTACGAGTTAAAGTGTCCTGGCTCCTCGAACGTTTACTCCATGACTTCTGAATTATGTCGGCCCGAACGGTAGTAAGAGATATACAACTTATACATGTTTCATAAACCATTTATATTCAATGACTTACGCTATATACTAAGTACTACATCATGAACATTATGCAAGACATATATAGGCAATTCTTCGTATTCTTAGACGATACTCAAAACCTAAGTCGCAACGTTCTATTATAGGCTGCTCTTAGAGACTTTCACAATTCGACTACCACTTTGATTTCACATCACTTAAGCTTAAGGTGAGTCATAGCCCCTACTCTTTTCATAATTGTTTTAACTCTTGGGGGGGATACATGCTCAACTACTTGCTTACTTGTACAAATACTTGATCGCATTATACTTGATTGTTCTATACTTGATTGTCTTATACTTGATCGCATTATACTTGATTTCATACGTACATGATTATGTTATACTTAACTGCGTTATACTTGATTGTGTTACTGCCAGTGGCTCCAGATTAAGTTGCTGGATGACCATTGAGACTTCCGGTGGCTCCACATTAAGTTGTTGGATGACCATTGAGGCTATTGATACATCCTAACATTTGCGAATGTTGGATACATCATAAACGTGAGGTCTTCGGAGATGAAGTGTAGACTCACGACTAATTGCTAAACTGTTTTGATGAACTTATACATGTCTTTATTATACCATATATATTAGCAGTGGGTTGTGAACACACAGGTTACAAGTCTCTTATGGCGAGACTTGTAACTGAGTGGATTCACGATGCCTTTGCTGTGTGAACATTCTTTAAGGCTTTTCAACTATTTTAAGACAAACTCTATGAACTCACCAACCATTGTGTTGACACTTTAGCATGTTTATCTCAGGTCTATAAGGTGATAGCTGTTGCATGGAGCATAGAGTCGCTTGGCATGTTTTGAAGACTTATGCTTTTATCTTTACCATTCGATTTGTCTTAAAACTCTTATGTATTGTATTATGGAACTCAAGTTTGTATTTCGGAATTTATTAATCGAATGGTCACTTTTCAAAACGTCTCATTTAGAGTTCGTTTTCTATACCTTGTTCTTTGTATTATGAAGTAGCACCCTTATGACACAGTCTTCCGCTGCGGTATTTTGGGGGTGTTACATCGTTGTCTTATCAATTAAGTGGAACATGCACGAACATTTTTACTTTGATCGAAAATGCAATATATTGATTAACTGTATTTAAGTTACTAATGATCAACTATATCTATTTTTTTTGTAGCGCATCAAGAAGCATTAAAGAAAGAGATCGAGAAGTCACAAAAATTGTGTCAAGAACAAAATGTTGATATAAATAATTGACTAAAAACATTATTCATATCTTTCGATATCTCTATGTTTTGATAATCACAAAACCTAAACTCATCAAACCAAATATTATGACGTAAACAAGTATTTAATGGTAAATAATCACTTTCACCAACTAATCACTTAAGGTATGAATAAACAAAGTGTTTAGTGCAATTTATGATCAAAGGGGTATTTAAATTAATTAATACAAAGTTTATTTAAATTATATAAACATAATATATATTTTTGAAAAAAACTTTTGGTAATAAAGATAAATGTTTTAATCATACTAAATATATGATTTCAAACTTTTAACCAAAATCAGTTAGTTTTTCACCAAATAAACTTTCCCCACTAAAAGACAAAGATTTTGGCCGTTTCAGCTGGGCGGCCCCCTTAATTATAAGGGGCGGTCCCCTTAAAATTAAGGGGACCGGCCACGATTTAAGGGGACCGGCCACGCTCCTCTGTCAGAATCTGTTGCCTATAAATACCACCTTAAACCTAGATTTTTACCTCACCTTTTTGCACAAAAACTTTCTGATTCAAATCTCCATTTCAATCCTAAAAATCCTTTGATCATATAATTCATAAGCCTTTGTTTCCAAGTGATCCAAAGCCTCATTCTTTCAAGTGCAAAGAGAAGAATACTCTTACTTATCAAGACTAGGAGTATTACAACTTAGTATCATCTTGCTATCTAAGTTGTTTGTTTAGTTCATCTTGTATACTAGTATCTTTTATTTCTTTGTGAACATTGTGTATACATTGATTAGATAGATTTAGATATTGGATCTAGATCCATTGAAGGTGTGAAGTAGTACTAGTAGTGAAGAAGTAGAGGTGGATAGGATTTGTGTTAGAAGATATAAGTCGTAATAGCATATTGAAGTGGAGATAGTTGTGAGGACAAAGGAGTTGAAGTTTTGATGTTGAAAAGACCTTTAAGTCTAGAAGTTGTGAAGTAGTATATATCTTGGGGTAGTGGATAGGACTTAGTAGTGAAGGTGTGAAGAAACAAGTGGCGTGAAGAAAAAGAGTTAGGAAGTATTAAGTTGTGAAGAAGCTAAGAGCAAAGTAGAAAGTTGTGAAGAAATTTGAAGTGTAGAAGATTGGTGTGTAGAAGATAGGTGTGAAGAAGATTGGTGTGAAGAAGTTGTGTTGAAGTTGTGATTGTGGTGTGATATTGTTGTGGTGTGCTAATTGGTTTGTAAGGTTTTCTCCGCCATAAAGGAGGTTTTTGATCTAGTGAAGAAAACTCTCGAGTAGGTGACTCGGGGAGTGGAGTAGGGCAAGGAGGGTGTCCTTGTAGCCGAACCACTATAAATCCTTTGTCTCTCGGTTTGATCTTTCCATCTCTCACTCTTTGATTAATTACTTACTTGCATATAATTCATAGTTACAATTGCTTGTGTGGTGCACATGTTGATTTCACATAAAGATCAAACTAAAATCCATTCATAAAACTAATTTTACAAAAACCAACCAAGTGCATAAATTTATATCAAAACACTTATACATACATATGCTTACATAAAACATAAGAAATTGTATACTCTTTCCAAGCATTATACATAAGTATTGCTCATACAAAATAATAAATAAACTAGCATCTATATCTTTGTATTAAAGAGTTTTGAAATTGTACATTATACATAAATAGTGTTTATACAAAATCATTAATTAACTTGTATCTACATTTGTGCATTAAAGTGATTTGAATCTTCTGTCAAATCTTAGAAGCCAAGTTTTACAAAACAAATAAAACGAAAAAGACGTAAAACTATTCAACCTCCCTTCTAGTTTTCCACAATTGGTATCAGGAGCCACGTCTAGCAAGATTTTTAAAATAGATTGTATTTTAAAACTTGTAACGATCTATGGAATTTGAATAATATTTAGAAGGGGAATTTACGCAACAACCACCATTATTTGAAAATGATCATTTTCTTGAATAGAAGAATAAATTTGAAAATTATGTGAAATCAATAGATCTTGATCTTTTGCATATCATTTCAATTGGTGATCTTAAAACAACCAAAATCGATTTTGAAAATCAATATAATAATCTTCAAACTAAAATTGATAAAAATACTAAAGCCAAATTACTTATTTTCAAAACTCTACCAAGAGTTGAATATGAAAGATTATTTTCTTGTAAAATATATGGCAAATGATATTTGGAAATGTCTTTTAAAATTTCACCAAGAGAAATATAAAACCAAAGATGATAAACTTAATATTGCACATGAAATAGTTGCTCTAGAAAATTTAATAGATAGATATTTAGTTGAAATAAACACATGTACTACTAGTTCAAATATGGTCATTGAAGGTACCAATAACGAAGAACAAATGAGTCAAATCCGAAGAAAGAATGTAAATAAATCATGGTACAACAAGGACGATGAAGATGATGAAAATATGGCATGCGTGAATTTTCTAACAAATGTGAATACAAGTAGTGACGGCAAGGACTACAAGCTCCAAGATCCAAGCAACACTACAAACAAAACATGGAGCGACATGAACAATAGAATTGATCACCGTATAGCATGTGAAGATTGTATAACTACAAATAAGGTACAATCCAAAACCAAACATTTTTGCTATGATCAATTTATATTAGAATTTTCAAAAATGGAAAACAACTTCAAACATTTTTGTAACATTGACTCAAAAATTATTTTTAAAAATGAATCTTCAACATCCGTTGAAAATAACTTTGAAAAAGAAATAATTTTAGAAGATAAAATGTCTAGACTTGAAAGTAATATTGAAATTGATCTTGAATGTAAAAATTGTCAAGACAACAAACATGAAATTAAAATGGAAAAGGAAAAAGCAAAAATATTGGCTAAATTCGAAAATAGTTCTAAATCTTTAAAATATCTACTCAACATTCAAAAGTCATTTTATGATAAAACCGGCTTAGGATTTACTGCAGATGATTATTTAACTAATACATTAAAACAAATAAAATTTGTTAAACCTAGTGGAGAAATTTAGAACTACTATTATTTACATCCATTGATTATTTCTCTAGTCAAGAAAGTTGTTGTTTGTTTGTTTAAACAAACAAATAATGAATTCTTGTACTTCTCGACGACATCCTCCTCATGTGCATTTATATGCATTGGATGTTCTCTTCTAATCAATTCGGACCCATGAGAATCTGGGTACCAAGCTCTTTGTCATGTGTAGATAATTGAAGAACGAAGGGATTACTACCTTTTGGATCGCTCTCTTCACTCTCCTTCATTTGATGACCATTGGTTCCCTTTATTCTGTTTCACATTCTACACACGTGTTTCTTATGACATTGTTGTTGTCACCTTTGATTTTGGCGGTCTACGTTTCTCCTTTGGTGCATTGTCTTTTTGGCCTTGAGCATACTTTTATGATGTTCTCCATTACTCTCATGCCCACTCGTTATAAAAAGCTGGACCTGAGGTAAGTCCTCTTTTCAATGACTTGCTAATATTCTTTATATTAAAGCATGCGTTAATTAGCATATGAATATGATTTAACTTATAAGTTGCCATGATTTTAGATCATCAATACTAATATATGCATACATACTATTAGGATATGTAACCCTCTTGTTGTTACGTCTATCATCATTTTTCTTAGTTTTCATTTATATTGATGATTTTCTATGATCTATAGTAGAATACTTACCATTTATGATGTATGATCCTACTTGTTGCATTAATAGGTATGTTATAGTTAAGACTTGTTAGTAACTTAATATTATGATATTCTTTGTATATTTATACACACACACACACACACACACATATATATATATATATATATATATATATATATATATATATATATATATATATATATATATATATATATATATATATATATATATACATGTATATCTTGTATCCATAAATGATTTACTTTGTCCATCTCTATCTAATTGCATTTAGATCATTAACATCTTCCATCTTTTCTTCTTGCCATTAGAGATGATCATATGTGACAATGGGTTGACTGATTCTCTTGAGTTTGATAAATTTTCATTTCAAAATTCTTCACTTGCAATTTCTTGATTATCAAAATCAAAACTTCATTTTGAATAAAAATCTTTCAAATATCTATTTTATGTTTCTTCAAACAACATGCCTAATCATAAGCTACCATAATCTTATTTTAATCAAAATCAAGATTGAGATTTCTTTTTCTCTTCCCTCATATTATGAAACATAACAAAATTTATTTTATTGAAATACACACTTGAATTTATTTCAAAACATTGTTGAATAAAACTAAAAACATTTTGTTTAAAACATGTTTGATTATCTCACATACGTAATACACTTATGTGAAAATGTCATTCACAACTCAATCAAATCATTTCATGAGAATCATGATTTGCCCATATGGATCTTGTTTGTAACAAGTCTTGAAGTTCATATAATCATATCTTCCCATTTGCTCCTTGTAAACAATCATCAATATGTTTGCACTATCCTACATATTATTATCTTCATTTAGTTGTATCTTTAACTAATTTGCCTCATTTCCTCTCTTAGGTACTTTACTTAATTGATAAATTGGTAGATAGCATGATTATTAAAAATTAAATGTCCACTCAATTTTTTTCTATAACACTTTCTACATTCATGAATAGCATGCCCTATATTGCCTCAAAGAGTTGAACTTACTTGAATCCATATCCAAAAACACAACCTTTTTGAAAATTTTCTGCCAAAAACCCATTTCTGGTATTCTGGGAATCACCAGATGGGCGGCCCCCTTAATTATAAAGGGCGGCCCCCTTAATTTTAAGGGGACCGGCCCCTAATTAAAGGGACCGGCCATCTGATGGTCGGGGATACTGTTTTCTTTATCACTTTTTGACCCATTTTACCCTATACTTCCCAAAATTCACAAACATATTTTGTCCCATACTATCCCTCAAAATTTACCTTCCTAAACCACATTTTTCATACACTATAAATGCCTTCTTCCCATCATTAATGCCATCACAACCAAACATGTCATCTCCCAACAACCAAAAACCAAAGATTTCAAGAACCGCAAGGATCTCCGTCAAACCCGTTTGGAGGAGGAAACTTGATTCTTGTCATAACTCAAGTGATGTTGTTCCAAGTCAACCAACTACTAAGCCTCAAACCCACACTAATGACTCATCTCACAACCTATCATCCACTCACACCCTCATTAATGTCTCTTCTTATGATGAGCATGCTCAATCCCAAAACAACAATCCCAATCTCTCAATCAATACTTCACATGTTGCTCATTCAACAAAAACATCACCCACTCATGAAGAACCTCTTCCACACATTTCATGTTTTCATGACTACCCAAGCTCAATCATGTCTCCACCACCAAGAGTACCACCGCCACATCCTACAACTTCACATGCCTCTCCCATGTTGCAAGTTCAAACTTTCACCCAAGACAACTATCAAGCTCCACCACCATCACCTTCCTCCGAACACTTGAAGTTCGTTGAGGAGCTAAAAGAGGCTAATGAGCTTAGTGCTCTTTTAGCATTACATCTTGCACAACGCAATTTGGATCCACCACAATCAAGCTCACCATCATCACCACATAACAACAACCAAATTGAGAAGCATGTTAACAATTGCCCTTGTTGCATCTTCCTTCAACAACAAACCATTGCTTTGAATGAGCACTTCACTTGGATTGAGTATCTTCTTACAAGATCTCAACAAACATCATCACTTGAACAACATCAAAACCTTCAATCAACAAACCCATCTTCAAATCCACCACCTACAAGCTCCACATCTCCAAACCCACCAACAACCATGCAACCAAATGTTTATCTCCACTAAACCACCAAGCATTTTATATGCTTATGTTTCTCATTTTCAAATAAAACTCCTCAACCATTTTGGGATTCAAGAAAGTTTGGTGACACTCCTTGTTGGCACATTAGCATGCTCTACTTTGTTTAGAATTTCATTTTTTTTATGGTCTTTGTAACAATGATTATGGGTTGACATAATCATTTTTTTTATTGAATGATTTAATATATGTTTCTAATTCTCTTTTGCCATGCTTATTATTAGTTAACATTATGCTATATGTGTTTGCTTGTGCCATGCTTGTGCTTCTAATATTTTTCTTGCAAGAATTCCTTTTCTCGAACCCTTGGCTCCCTCAAACGAGGGGGAGCATACATCAAGGGGGAGTTTTCTACCCGTTTAAACTTCTCTGAAGAAGCTTACTCGGCCTAACCTTTTTTATTCTACAAAAAGGGGGAGAAGTGAATGTAAACTTACTAAATACTTGTCTAAAAATTAATTTTTGGATATAATAAGTTTAGGTTTTGTAATCATCAAAAAGGGGGAGATTGTTGATATAAATAATTGACTAAAAACATTATTCATATCTTTCGATATCTCTATGTTTTGATAATCACAAAACCTAAACTCATCAAACCAAATATTATGACGTAAACAAGTATTTAATGGTAAATAATCACTTTCACCAACTAATCACTTAAGGTATGAATAAACAAAGTGTTTAGTGCAATTTATGATCAAAGGGGTTTTTAAATTAATTAATACAAAGTTTATTTAAATTATATAAACATAATATATATTTTTGAAAAACACTTTTGGTAATAAAGAAAAATGTTTTAATCATACTAAATATATGATTTCAAACTTTTAACCAAAATCAGTTAGTTTTTCACCAAATAAACTTTCCCCACTAAAAGACAAATATTCTGGCCGTTTCAGCTGGGCGGCCCCCTTAATTATAAGGGGCGGTCCCCTTAAAATTAAGGGGACCGGCCATGATTTAAGGGGACCGGCCACGCTCTTCTGTCAGAATCTGTTGCCTATAAATACCACCTTAAACCTGGATTTTTACCTCACCTTTTTGCACAAAAACTTTCTGATTCAAATCTCCATTTCAATCCTAAAAATCCTTTGATCATATAATTCATAAGCCTTTGTTTCCAAGTGATCCAAAGCCTCATTCTTTCAAGTGCAAAGAGAAGAATACTCTTACTTATCAAGACTAGGAGTATTACAACTTAGTATCATCTTGCTATCTAAGTTGTTTGTTTAGTTCATCTTGTATATGTTGTATTTCTTTGTGAACATTGTGTATACATTGATTAGATAGATTTAGATATTGGATCTAGATCCATTGAAGGTGTGAAGTAGTACTAGTAGTGAAGAAGTAGAGGTGGATAGGATTTGTGTTAGAAGATATTAGTCGTAATAGCATATTGAAGTGGAGATAGTTGTGAAGACAAAGGAGTTGAAGTTTTGATGTTGAAAAGACCTTGAAGTCTAGAAGTTGTGAAGTAGTATATATCTTGGGGTAGTGGATAGGACTTAGTAGTGAAGGTGTGAAGAAACAAGTGGCGTGAAGAAAAAGAGTTAGGAAGTATTAAGTTATGAAGAAGCTAAGAGCAAAGTAGAAAGTTGTGAAGAAATTTGAAGTGTAGAAGATTGGTGTGTAGAAGATAGGTGTGAAGAAGATTGGTGTGAAGAAGTTGTGTTGAAGTTGTGATTGTGGTGTGATATTGTTGTGGTGTGCTAATTGGTGTGTAAGGTTTTCTCCGCCATAAAGGAGATTTTTGATCTAGTGAAGAAAACTCTCGAGTAGGTGACTCGGGGAGTGGAGTAGGGCAAGGAAGGTGTCCTTGTAGCCGAACCACTATAAATCCTTTGTCTCTCGGTTTGATCTTTCCATCTCTCACTCTTTGATTAATTACTTACTTGCATATAATTCATAGTTACAATTGCTTGTGTGGTGCACATGTTGATTTCACATAAAGATCAAACTAAAATCCATTCATAAAACTAATTTTACAAAAACCAACCAAGTGCATAAATTTATATCAAAACACTTATACATACATATGCTTACATAAAACATAAGAAATTGTATACTCTTTCCAATCATTATACATAAGTATTGCTCATACAAAATAATAAATAAACTAGCATCTATATCTTTGTATTAAAGAGTTTTTAAATTGTACATTATACATAAGTAGTGTTTATATAAAATCATTAATTAACTTGTATCTACATTTGTGCATTAAAGTGATTTGAATCTTCTGTCAAATCTTAGAAGCCAAGTTTTACAAAACAAATAAAACGAAAAAGACGTAAAACTATTCAACCTCCCTTCTAGTTTTCCACAATTGGTATCAGGAGCCACGTCTAGCAAGATTTTTAAAATAGATTGTATTTTAAAACTTGTAACGATCTATGGAATTTGAATAATATTTAGAAGGGGAATTTACGCAACAACCACCATTATTTGAAAATGATCATTTTCTTGAATAGAAGAATAAATTTGAAAATTATGTGAAATCAATAGATCTTGATCTTTTGCATATCATTTCAATTGGTGATCTTAGAACAACCAAAATCGATTTTGAAAATCAATATAATAATCTTCAAACTAAAATTGATAAAAATACTAAAGCCAAATTACTTATTTTCAAAACTCTACCAAGAGTTGAATATGAAAGATTATTTTCTTGTAAAATATATGGCAAATGATATTTGGAAATGTCTTTTAAAATTTCACCAAGAGAAATATAAAACCAAAGATGATAAACTTAATATTGCACATGAAATAGTTGCTCTAGAAAATTTAATAGATAGATATTTAGTTGAAATAAACACATGTACTACTAGTTCAAATATGGTCATTGAAGGTACCAATAACGAAGAACAAATGAGTCAAATCCGAAGAAAGAATGTAAATAAATCATGGTACAACAAGGACGATGAAGATGACGAAAATATGGCATGCGTGAATTTTCTAACAAATGTGAATACAAGTAGTGACGGCAAGGACTACAAGCTCCAAGATCCAAGCAACACTACAAACAAAACATGGAGCGACATGAACAATAGAATTGATCACCGTATAGCATGTGAAGATTGTATAACTACAAATAAGGTACAATCCAAAACCAAACATTTTTGCTATGATCAATTTATATTAGAATTTTCAAAAATGGAAAACAACTTCAAACATTTTTGTAACATTGACTCAAAAATTATTTTTAAAAATGAATCTTCAACATCCGTTGAAAATAACTTTGAAAAAGAAATAATTTTAGAAGATAAAATGTCTAGACTTGAAAGTAATATTGAAATTGATCTTGAATGTAAAAATTGTCAAGACAACAAACATGAAATTAAAATGGAAAAGGAAAAAGCAAAAATATTGGCTAAATTCGAAAATAGTTTTAAATCTTTAAAATATCTACTCAACATTCAAAAGTCATTTTATGATAAAACCGGCTTAGGATTTACTGCAGATGATTATTTAACTAATACATTAAAACAAATAAAATTTGTTAAACCTAGTGGAGAAATTTAGAACTACTATTATTTACATCCATTGATTATTTTTCTAGTCAAGAAAGTTGTTGTTTGTTTGTTTAAACAAACAAATAATGAATTCTTGTACTTCTCGACGACATCCTCCTCATGTGCATTTATATGCATTGGATGTTCTCTTCTAATCAATTCGGACCCATGAGAATCTGGGTACCAAGCTCTTTGTCATGTGTAGATAATTGAAGAACGAAGGGATTACTACCTTTTGGATCGCTCTCTTCACTCTCCTTCATTTGATGACCATTGGTTCCCTTTATTCTGTTTCACATTCTACACACGTGTTTCTTATGACATTGTTGCTGTCACCTTTGATTTTGGCGGTCTACGTTTCTCCTTTGGTGCATTGTCTTTTTGGCCTTGAGCATACTTTTATGATGTTCTCCATTACTCTCATGCCCACTCGTTATAAAAAGCTGGACCTGAGGTAAGTCCTCTTTTCAATGACTTGCTAATATTCTTTATATTAAAGCATGCGTTAATTAGCATATGAAAATGATTTAACTTATAAGTTGCCATGATTTTAGATCATCAATACTAATATATGCATACATACTATTAGGATATGTAACCCTCTTGTTGTTACGTCTATCATCATTTTTCTTAGTTTTCATTTATATTGATGATTTTCTATGATCTATAGTAGAATACTTACCATTTATGATGTATGATCCTACTTGTTGCATTAATAGGTATGTTATAGTTAAGACTTGTTAGTAACTTAATATTATGATATTCTTTGTATATTTATACACACACACACACACACACACACATATATATATATATATATATATATATATATATATATATATATATATATATATATATATATATATATATATATATATATATATATATATATATATATATATACATGTATATCTTGTATCCATAAATGATTTACTTTGTCCATCTCTATCTAATTGCATTTAGATCATTAACATCTTCCATCTTTTCTTCTTGCCATTAGAGATGATCATATGTGACAATGGGTTGACTGATTCTCTTGAGTTTGATAAATTTTCATTTCAAAATTCTTCACTTGCAATTTCTTGATTATCAAAATCAAAACTTCATTTTGAATAAAAATCTTTCAAATATCTATTTTATGTTTCTTCAAACAACATGCCTAATCATAAGCTACCATAATCTTATTTTAATCAAAATCAAGATTGAGATTTCTTTTTCTCTTCCCTCATATTATGAAACATAACAAAATTTATTTTATTGAAATACACACTTGAATTTATTTCAAAACATTGTTGAATAAAACTAAAAACATTTTGTTTAAAACATGTTTGATTATCTCACATACGTAATACACTTATGTGAAAATGTCATTCACAACTCAATCAAATCATTTCATGAGAATCATGATTTGCCCATATGGATCTTGTTTGTAACAAGTCTTGAAGTTCATATAATCATATCTTCCCATTTGCTCCTTGTAAACAATCATCAATATGTTTGCACTATCCTACATATTATTATCTTCATTTAGTTGTATCTTTAACTAATTTGCCTCATTTCCTCTCTTAGGTACTTTACTTAATTGATAAATTGGTAGATAGCATGATTATTAAAAATTAAATGTCCACTCAATTTTTTTCTATAACACTTTCTACATTCATGAATAGCATGCCCTATATTGCCTCAAAGAGTTGAACTTACTTGAATCCATATCCAAAAACACAACCTTTTTGAAAATTTTCTGCCAAAAACCCATTTCTGGTATTCTGGGAATCACCAGATGGGCGGCCCCCTTAATTATAAAGGGCGGCCCCCTTAATTTTAAGGGGACCGGCCCCTAATTAAAGGGACCGGCCATCTGATGGTCGGGGATACTGTTTTCTTTATCACTTTTTGACCCATTTTACCCTATACTTCCCAAAATTCACAAACATATTTTGTCCCATACTATCCCTCAAAATTTACCTTCCTAAACCACATTTTTCATACACTATAAATGCCTTCTTCCCATCATTAATGCCATCACAACCAAACATGTCATCTCCCAACAACCAAAAACCAAAGATTTCAAGAACCGCAAGGATCTCCGTCAAACCCGTTTGGAGGAGGAAACTTGATTCTTGTCATAACTCAAGTGATGTTGTTCCAAGTCAACCAACTACTAAGCCTCAAACCCACACTAATGACTCATCTCACAACCTATCATCCACTCACACCCTCATTAATGTCTCTTCTTATGATGAGCATGCTCAATCCCAAAACAACAATCCCAATCTCTCAATCAATACTTCACATGTTGCTCATTCAACAAAAACATCACCCACTCATGAAGAACCTCTTCCACACATTTCATGTTTTCATGACTACCCAAGCTCAATCATGTCTCCACCACCAAGAGTACCACCGCCACATCCTACAACTTCACATGCCTCTCCCATGTTGCAAGTTCAAACTTTCACCCAAGACAACTATCAAGCTCCACCACCATCACCTTCCTCCGAACACTTGAAGTTCGTTGAGGAGCTAAAAGAGGCTAATGAGCTTAGTGCTCTTTTAGCATTACATCTTGCACAACGCAATTTGGATCCACCACAATCAAGCTCACCATCATCACCACATAACAACAACCAAATTGAGAAGCATGTTAACAATTGCCCTTGTTGCATCTTCCTTCAACAACAAACCATTGCTTTGAATGAGCACTTCACTTGGATTGAGTATCTTCTTACAAGATCTCAACAAACATCATCACTTGAACAACATCAAAACCTTCAATCAACAAACCCATCTTCAAATCCACCACCTACAAGCTCCACATCTCCAAACCCACCAACAACCATGCAACCAAATGTTTATCTCCACTAAACCACCAAGCATTTTATATGCTTATGTTTCTCATTTTCAAATAAAACTCCTCAACCATTTTGGGATTCAAGAAAGTTTGGTGACACTCCTTGTTGGCACATTAGCATGCTCTACTTTGTTTAGAATTTCATTTTTTTTATGGTCTTTGTAACAATGATTATGGGTTGACATAATCATTTTTTTTATTGAATGATTTAATATATGTTTCTAATTCTCTTTTGCCATGCTTATTATTAGTTAACATTATGCTATATGTGTTTGCTTGTGCCATGCTTGTGCTTCTAATATTTTTCTTGCAAGAATTCCTTTTCTCGAACCCTTGGCTCCCTCAAACGAGGGGGAGCATACATCAAGGGGGAGTTTTCTACCCGTTTAAACTTCTCTGAAGAAGCTTACTCGGCCTAACCTTTTTTATTCTACAAAAAGGGGGAGAAGTGAATGTAAACTTACTAAATACTTGTCTAAAAATTAATTTTTGGATATAATAAGTTTAGGTTTTGTAATCATCAAAAAGGGGGAGATTGTTGATATAAATAATTGACTAAAAACATTATTCATATCTTTCGATATCTCTATGTTTTGATAATCACAAAACCTAAACTCATCAAACCAAATATTATGACGTAAACAAGTATTTAATGGTAAATAATCACTTTCACCAACTAATCACTTAAGGTATGAATAAACAAAGTGTTTAGTGCAATTTATGATCAAAGGGGTTTTTAAATTAATTAATACAAAGTTTATTTAAATTATATAAACATAATATATATTTTTGAAAAACACTTTTGGTAATAAAGAAAAATGTTTTAATCATACTAAATATATGATTTCAAACTTTTAACCAAAATCAGTTAGTTTTTCACCAAATAAACTTTCCCCACTAAAAGACAAATATTCTGGCCGTTTCAGCTGGGCGGCCCCCTTAATTATAAGGGGCGGTCCCCTTAAAATTAAGGGGACCGGCCATGATTTAAGGGGAACAGCCACGCTCTTCTGTCAGAATCTGTTGCCTATAAATACCACCTTAAACCTGGATTTTTACCTCACCTTTTTGCACAAAAACTTTCTGATTCAAATCTCCATTTCAATCCTAAAAATCCTTTGATCATATAATTCATAAGCCTTTGTTTCCAAGTGATCCAAAGCCTCATTCTTTCAAGTGCAAAGAGAAGAATACTCTTACTTATCAAGACTAGGAGTATTACAACTTAGTATCATCTTGCTATCTAAGTTGTTTGTTTAGTTCATCTTGTATATGTTGTATTTCTTTGTGAACATTGTGTATACATTGATTAGATAGATTTAGATATTGGATCTAGATCCATTGAAGGTGTGAAGTAGTACTAGTAGTGAAGAAGTAGAGGTGGATAGGATTTGTGTTAGAAGATATTAGTCGTAATAGCATATTGAAGTGGAGATAGTTGTGAAGACAAAGGAGTTGAAGTTTTGATGTTGAAAAGACCTTGAAGTCTAGAAGTTGTGAAGTAGTATATATCTTGGGGTAGTGGATAGGACTTAGTAGTGAAGGTGTGAAGAAACAAGTGGCGTGAAGAAAAAGAGTTAGGAAGTATTAAGTTATGAAGAAGCTAAGAGCAAAGTAGAAAGTTGTGAAGAAATTTGAAGTGTAGAAGATTGGTGTGTAGAAGATAGGTGTGAAGAAGATTGGTGTGAAGAAGTTGTGTTGAAGTTGTGATTGTGGTGTGATATTGTTGTGGTGTGCTAATTGGTGTGTAAGGTTTTCTCCGCCATAAAGGAGATTTTTGATCTAGTGAAGAAAACTCTCGAGTAGGTGACTCGGGGAGTGGAGTAGGGCAAGGAAGGTGTCCTTGTAGCCGAACCACTATAAATCCTTTGTCTCTCGGTTTGATCTTTCCATCTCTCACTCTTTGATTAATTACTTACTTGCATATAATTCATAGTTACAATTGCTTGTGTGGTGCACATGTTGATTTCACATAAAGATCAAACTAAAATCCATTCATAAAACTAATTTTACAAAAACCAACCAAGTGCATAAATTTATATCAAAACACTTATACATACATATGCTTACATAAAACATAAGAAATTGTATACTCTTTCCAATCATTATACATAAGTATTGCTCATACAAAATAATAAATAAACTAGCATCTATATCTTTGTATTAAAGAGTTTTGAAATTGTACATTATACATAAGTAGTGTTTATATAAAATCATTAATTAACTTGTATCTACATTTGTGCATTAAAGTGATTTGAATCTTCTGTCAAATCTTAGAAGCCAAGTTTTATAAAACAAATAAAACGAAAAAGACGTAAAACTATTCAACCCCCCTTCTAGTTTTCCACACAAAACATGCAAAAGGCCAATGAACAACAACGACAAAGACAACAACAAGAACAACAACAACAAGAAGATCAACGCCACGGCCACCGGTGGAATGAATACTTAGCATTCATATTAATAGTTCGTTACACTGGTATAAAAAGTGCTATTAGTCACGCCAAAAATGTGTGACGATATGCATATAGTCACGCACGTTTTTTTCGTTGTGTGTGACAAAAGTTCCCGCCACCGTAGGTGGCATATGGTCACATTGTTGAGTTCGTGGCCTTTTCCATCGAAAAAGAGTGACCAAAACCCCGAATATGTGTGACAAATTAGGCACAAGTTTTGTTGGATTAGTCATTATCAGTGACCGTAAACACCTTATAGTCACACGAATGTTTTTTGAGAGTGACTATTGTTCGTCCTTTGGCCACATAAATATATAATATATGTGACATTTGAGATGATATATTGCAAGTAAATGTGTATTTTGTGTGACTATTGATAATCCAATGGCCACATGAATATACAATAAATGTGACGTTTGTAATGATTTAGTCACACAATGGGTGTTATTTTTTTGGAGTTAGTCACATACAATTTAACACAAAGTGGCCAAAAGTGTGAATAAGTGTGACCATATGCTGTTTAAAGTGAAGAAATGTGTATTTTGTGTGACTATTGATCATCCAATGGCCACATGAAGTTTATGTTTGCGTGGCCTTTTGTAATATTTAGTCACACAAAGCATGTTTGTTTTGGGTATTTAGTCACATACCATTAAGCAAACAGTGGCCAAAAGTGTGAATAAGTGTGACCATATGCTGTTTAAAGTCAAGAAATGTGTATTTTGTGTGACTATTGATCATCCAATGGCCACATGAAGTTTATGTTTGCGTGGCCTTTTGTAATATTTAGTCACACAAAGCATGTTTGTTTTGGGTATTTAGTCACATACCTTTAAGCAAACAGTGGCCAAAAGTGTTAATAAGTGTGACCATATGCTCTTTAAAGTGAAGAAATGTGTATTTTGTGTGACTATTGATCATCCAATGGCCACATGAAGTTTATGTTTGCGTGGCCTTTTGTAATATTTAGTCACACAAAGCATGTTTGTTTTGGGTATTTAGTCACATACCATTAAGCAAACAGTGGCCAAAAGTGTTAATAAGTATGACCATATGCTGTTTAAAATGAAGAAATGTGTATTTTGTGTGACTATTGATCATCCAATGGCCACATGAAGTTTATGTTTGCGTTGCCTTTTGTAATATTTAGTCACACAATGAACTAAGCAAACAGTGACCAAAGTGTTAATAAGTGCGACTATATGCATATTTTAGTCACATTTAAAAAATCAATATATATCAAAACAATTCAAATATATATCAAAACAAATTCAAATACAATAAAATTTGAATGTATATAACTGAACCAAATATAAAATTGGACATCCTTTTATACACCAAGGAGTCCTAGTCGGCTTACAATAGTTTCACTAGCAGTCTTAATCTCTGAGCAGTACCAACTTTCACTAGCAGTAGTAACTTTTGTACTAGCAATAGTAATTAATACTTTTGCACATCTTCTTTGAAGTTCATGAGCAGAACTAAATCCATCTAAGCAATATTAACACAAACATGATCAACATTAATTCAAACAACATCATGAAGACTTTTAATCCAAAACAATGAACATAATAATAAAATTTTCAGTTAAACTTACAAGTTTTTCTCCCATTGATCTAATCTCATCATCTGGATATAAAAGCCTTGTAAACGTAGGCTGCTGCATATCAACAATAACCACATCAGGATTAGAGCAGAACTAGAACATGTCAAAGCTCACAACATAACAGAACTAGATGAGCATACTGGAATAAAGTTCTTGATTAGATACTAGAAAACCTTCCTCTGTAAAAAGTATGTGGTTATATATATTGTTGACGGGTGCATCTATTTCTAGACATTTGACAGACACATTATTGCCTTGTCTTTTGTCAGGTGCATCTAGTTTGTTAGGCGCCACTAGTTCAAATATCTGCTTGTTTTGTGGTTTTGAGTCGCTTGATGCGCCACTGGTTCAACTATCTGCTTTGGTGGTTTTGAGTCGCTTGATGTGCCACTGGTTCAACTATCTGCGCAAACACGATAGGAATAAAACGCATATCATATCTTGTAACTTTGTCCCAACCACCCAATTAAAAATAAGGTATAGATTAAACTCTAGGAATGGTTTAAAAAGGTACAAGTAACTTTGTCCCAACCACCCAATTAAAAATGGAAAAGATAAGCTGAAAAAATCAAATAGACCAACGCGACTACTTGATTAGAAACAGATTATTTTTTGCTAATCAGATCTTGGTCTATTTCCGATTTTAGGCTTTTACAATCGATTCTGCATCTTTTATTTGTAACTTTTATTCAACCTTCCAAAGCTATATACATTTCAGATTATTTTTTTCAAACTAGAAAAAAGTAAAGATTCCAAGGTAGCATTTGCTTTTGGCCAGTTTGGTTATGGTCAATCTAGTTTTTAAATCAGTCCCCGCATAATGGGTGCTTAAAAACATCTAAAAGATGAATTCAAGGATAAAAAACCATTTCAGATGTGAATGCACTTTCAAAAATAATAAAAGATAATACCACATAAAAATGGCTGGCTGGGTAACATGTCATGAAAGACATTTCGAGTTGTTTTGCAACCTGATGATGTATTAATAAATTAAGGACTAAGATATGCACTAGATAAAGATGCCTGAATGCATCAGAAGTGTGTAATCAGGTATTCACAAAAAATCTTGTCATTATAAGATAGCAAGGCGGTATATGAACCTTGAGATTGTTTCAAAGCTTCATTGACAGCATCATCAACCTGATTTAATATCTGCACACATTACATATAGCTTTAGTGAAATCAAAATCAAGGAGCTTGAACCACGTAGCTCAATAACCATGCAAAATTAGAAAAGTACCAATCAAGAACAGGGCAAAGTTGGAGTGTTCCTCGCCAGTAATTAGGATCAACCAAACCGGTGAGCTGAATACCGAGCCGGACTGGACCACCAAACATGTCATTGGATCGGGCCTTAGCGGTGGTCTTGGTGCGAGTGTGGTGTTGGTTTGAGCGGTGGCGTTGGTGAGGAGAGTGTTGAGGAGATAGAAGAAGACCAGATCTAGATTTTGTGGATATTAATTGGGAACGAGTATTGAAAAACATGGGCGGGTCAATGAAATATTTGGGTGGAGGGCAATTTAAATTTGGGGAAAATTTTAAGCGGGTTGTTGAAAAGTTAAAATTTGGGATGGAGTATTCAAGCTCAAGCCTATCGAATGAAGTTAAATATTTAATGAGTTGAGCTCAACCTTATAAAAGTTCGACTCGAGTTATTGTTGAGTTTTCGAGCTTGTAAGTGATATAGCATATGTTTTTTTTAAATATATATATATATATATATATATATATATATATATATATATATATATATATATATATATATATATATATATATATATATATATATATATATATATATTGTATGTAAGCATACTAAGTGTAAATAGTTAATTATAAATGTATCGAGCATGGTTGTCAGGATCCCGATCCTGACCTTAGAATCTTACGATTTTACGATACTCCAAAGCAAAAACGATCCGGATCTTATGTAGGATCATCTTTGAAAGCTTAATTAAGATCGTATAGGAAACCCGATCCTGACCATAGGATCTAATCCGATCCGATCTTACTTTTCTCGAACTAGCAAACTAAAAAACTACAAATTTATGAATTGTGTTTTGTAAAATTGAAAAAACAACATGTTATAATCTTCTTATTCATTTCATAACCATAATTTAGGACAACATTTCTATGAAACATTTATATAATTTTGTGTTTATGTATATAATAATTTATAAATTTGTATAATATTACAAAGGATACTTAAAAAATGCATTATGGTAGGATCTTAAGATCCCGATCCGATCTTATACGATCTCGATCTTGCAAAGACAAAATCGATAGTAGGATATATGATCCCGATCTTGAAAACCCTGGTATTGAGATTTTCGAGCCGAAGGTGAACCGAATTCGATTATTAGATTATATTTCAATTTTAATTTGTGTAAGACACACACCTTTACAAATAATTAAACCGAGCTTTTCGAGTGATCAAGCTCAAACCGAGTTCAAACTTTCTCGATCCCGGATAACATGATCGGGAGGTCCTTGCATACTTGCTTCTTATTAGTTAATTAATTATGTGACAAACGGTATACAGCCTTTAATAACTTCAAATACAATTCATATAACATTCAATTCACACTATATATATAACTACTATACAACTACACCAAGCCGGTGCAACCTATGCATGACCATAATTAATGGCTAATTCACATGGGTCATTGGTCATATGCATTAGGTTATCACTGGTCACATTCAATAATGGGTATTTGACGTACATCATATGGGTCATATATATATATGCATTAGGTTATCACTGGATCGGCCATACTGTTGATCATTGGGTAATTAACATGGGTAACGGGTCATGTGCATTAATATTGGGTTGTAGCGACATGTCACATATATGTTATCGACCAATACATGATTAATGGTGATCGACAATTGGTAATTAACATGGGTCATGGGTCATGTGCATTGGATTTTGTTAGATAAGACAAATACTATACAACATTTTATACGTTTTGTATTTTTTTTACGTTTTAATCCGTTTGTAAAGTTTTTCGTCTCTTTTTTACCGTTTTCAATCGATTTTGATCGATGTCGCTAGTTTTCGAACGATGTTGACAATTTTCGACAGATTTCGACGGATTTAGACCGTTTTAGTCCGACAACGACCGATTGCGACCCTTTTCGACCGATTTCATCCATTTTGAATGTTTTCGGCAATTTTTGCTCGTTTTCATATGTTCTATGCTTTTCTGAATGTTTTCCTCTATATTAAACTGTTATGAAACGTTTATTACGTTTTTGTACGATTTTTTCATTTCCATACGCCCTTCTCCTTTTTATTCGGGTGATTCGGGTCAACCCGAGTAACCCAAATACTAGATAGGGTCCTGTATCGGGTTGAAAATATTTGGCTAACTCGGGTTGAAAATATTTGGCTAATGATTTGCACACTCAAAAAAGTTATTTGCACACTCAATGTACAAGCGGTTGAAGCAGAGTGTTTAATACTGTACAAGTATTTAATGCACAGATGGAGTGTCCCAATCAATTTATAAAGTGTGTAAATCAATTCCCCTTTTCACATAAACCCTAATTTAACACACTCTCTAAAAAATCATAACAAATCGCAAATCAACCCTAATTTAACACACTCTCTAAAAAATCATAACAAATCCCAAATCAAAATCAAACTAACTCATGTCGTTTTATCTTTTTGAAGATAACTGCAAATGTGACAGGCCAGCAATGGTGGTAACATCTTGGACACCATCCAACCCTGCTCGACGTTTCATTTGCTGCCAAAATCGATGGGTAAGTTATCAGATACGTTTAGTTTAAAGATTATTAAGTTTAATGTTTAATATACTACGTTTTTTTTTATTTTAGAAACCGGGTACGAAGAAATGTGAACAATTTGATTGGTATGATCCAGAGGAGGAATGTGATTGGTACAAGATGCATTTGTTTGAGATGTATAGCAAACTGAATCCCAGACAAAGGCGTGAGGTTCAAATTGAAGTTAATCGTCAAAGAAGGATTGAAGAATTGGAGGCAGAGTTGACAAATGCCTTAAAGAAAGTCAGTTTTTGGAAGTCAACACTATGTGTTTTTGCAGTTGTGGTTTCTTTGGTACTTGCACTGAAGTAGTATAGTGTTTATGGCTAGATTGTGTGGTTTGTAGTGGCGCATGTACCCCATCTTTATGGTGAATGGTTAAGTGTTTGCTTGTAAATTTAACTGATCTTGATCTTTTGACTACTCGATATCTTTTGGTAGTAATTACCCAAAATGGCACAATTTGACTATCCTGTTTGACCTTATGCAAATGAATGTACAGGCACAAAACTACCAAAAATTACCCAAAGTGACAATCATGATTGGCTATTAGTTATATTTTGATAGTAATTACCCGAAATTGCCCAAATTCACTTGGAGACTCTTTGACTTTTGCAAATGACAATCAAGTTTGACAATCTTTGTTGTAAATATTGAGTTTGGAAGTTTATTATTCATAAAGCATGAGATACAAGTAGTTATTGCATCAACTCATTGTACTTGGTAAGTCAAGAATTGGTAAAAGGAAAGTGGAGACAGTCAATTCCTTATCTTTAGGAACAGTTTTAAAATATCTTCAATTCACAGTATGATTTAGGCGCCTTTGGTCGATCCCTTTTCCCGCCAAAAGTCTTGGGAACCGTTCATATACCTCTCCAGCCTATTTATACCTCTCTATTGTATATATACCAAATAACACACACAAACACATATTCACTTTCAAAGAAAACTTCAACAATGGCAGCAAATGGTAACTTTCAAAATGATGCAGAAGAGTACGAGTGGGTATTAAACAATAGTTTGCTATGGGACGCAGTGTTTAATCATTTCGGGTATGATCCCGTTTACGAATATGGGTCGTATAGGCAGTAGATACGTGGATGAGGTCAATAATTTTGAAATGGCTGCATAGACAAGACTTTTACTGGGATGAGCGTTGGGGACTGAATGATGTGGAGGTGGAGGAAGAAGATGAAGAGGATGAGGAGGATCAACAGGATGCGCAGCAAAATGTGGTGGAGCAGCAAAATGAAGAGGATGCGCAGCAAAATGTGGTGGAGGAGCAAAATGAAGAGGATCAGCAGCAAAATGTGATGGAGCATCAAAATGTGGTGGACCATCAAAACCAAGGGGGTCAACAAGATGGGTTTGCATTTGCAGACCCATTAAATCTGGAAAACAGGATTACCGATCTTGAAATTAAGTTTCAATATCTCCTGGAAAGGAAAAGGATGCAACGCAAGGAGTAGAGCGCTCTGGTTTTAACAAGTTGGTGTCAAATGGAGTGAAGCAGTTTTTAATGATGATGTTTTTATGTTTCTAGTATCTTTAGTATTTAGGTAGGATAATTAATTATGTTTATGTTTGCATCTTTTATGAATGGTTGTATCTTTTAAAAAATATCAATGAAAATTTTGAGACCTTGTATGGTTGCTTGTGATGTCAAACTGTCAAAGGTGTGTTTGGTTTCTTGGATAAAAGCAGTATGTCAAATTGTTAAAATCCAGAAATGATGTGTTAATGTTGCTAGTTATAAATAGTATTGCTAAGTGTAATTGATGATGTGATTATTGTGATTTGGGTAATGAGTTAGGTTTTGTGTTTTTGGGACTAATATTTTGCAGGATAAGCTGAGAAAAGTGCTGGAGTATTGAAAAATAAGCCGTTTCGAGTGGAAACTGACTTAGTGTTGCTAGGCATATTTTAGTGTTGCCAGGCATATTTTAGTGCTACTAAGCCTAACTTAGTCTGGCTAAGGGTTGTTCTGCTATTTTTGAGAGTGCAGGGTACTGTTTTAGAAATATGAACGGTTAAGGGTTTGTACACTTCAATCACTCACAGTTTCACACAAATGTTTTTATCCGATCAAAACTCTATCAAACATAAAACCACTGCTTGATTTTATCAATTAATTGCAATTAATTCCCAGCAAAACCCTACACAAATTTTCAAATTTCACAATGTCGACTCTGTCTTTTTCCAACAAGCATAACATGATTGCATTCTTGCAAAAGCCCACCAAGGAAAATGAAGAGTTCACTGAAGTTTTTGATTTTCTCAATGCTACTCATATTAGGTATGCATTAACAGTTAACCCTACTGTATATGTTTCCAACATCAAACAGTTTTGGGCTACTGCAAAGGTCAAAACTATTGATGAGGAAGTACAGATTCATGCCCGTGTGGATGGGCAGAAGATTATTGTTACAGAGGCATCTGTTAGAGAAGTTCTTCATCTAGGAGATGCTAATGGAATTGAGAATCTTCCAGACTCCATAATTTTTGAAAACCTTCAAGAGATGGGGTTGTAAGAAAAAATGATTCTTTAAAATTTAATAAAGGTGGCTTTCCCCCACAGTGGAAATTCTTAATTCACACTTTCTTACAGTGTCTTAGACCAAAGACTACTAGTTGGAATGAGTTTAGTAGTAACATGGCTTCTGCCCTTATATGTTTGGCAAAAAATAAAGATTTCTACAACTTTCTTACAATTTTTTACAATTTTTCAAAATTAATTTTTGATCATGTGGTTAAAGCCTTGGATAATTCTTCAAACCAGCATTACTTATATCCAATATTTCTGCAACTTCTTATGGACAAACAGTTTACAAATAAGAAAGTTCACGACAAGGTTTATCATGTTCACTCTCATATTAAAAAGGTCTTTTCTAACATGAAGAGAAAGGGTAAGGACTTTCCTGTCATAGGTAAACCATTGTTTCAAGCAATGTTGGAACTAGGTCAACATAAGAAGGGTGAAGGTTCAAGAACTTATAATGAATCAAGTTCCAATGGAACTGATTCAGGTGAAGGAAACCGCAGGTGCCAAGAAACCAAGGGGGACAATGCAAGTGATGAGGATAAAAGTGGTGAGGAAGAGATGGGACTTGTTAAAGAATTGATGGTTAAATATACCAAACTTAAAGAAGAGGTTCTTGGCCTAAAACAAATCTCAGATACTCAGGGGGATGTAATTACAGGTTTGAAGCTGAGGGTTAAGCAATTGGGAGGTCAGAAGGGGTCAAGAACCAGGTCATTCAAAAGACTGCACAAGACAAAGGATTAGTTCATCTGAAAGCATAAGTTTGGGGGAGGATGATCCCAAACAGGGGAGGAATGAAACCAAGGATTCAGGGGAAGCTATGGAAAATTTTGATACTGCTGCTGCTGGTGATGACATTGGTGTGGATATGGATGTGGATTCTGCTGAGAATGATGATGAGTATATGGTTGCTGATAATCAAGGTAATGAGGTTGTTATGGAAGCAGCAATCAAAGGCATGGGAGATTCTACTGCTGGTGCAAGTGCAGAAATTGCCAAGGAGGATACTACTGCTGAGGAAAATGTTCCTATTGCTAGTGATGATGAGGAAACTTTGGCCGAAGCAATGATTCTATTGAAGACACGATTTAAACAAGCAGTGCCACAATCACCACTACCAAAAGAACAATCACAACCACCACCACAACAACAAGGAGTACCTGTCAAAGGTGTGGTGATTAGAGAACCAACTCAACAAATCAAGAAGAGTGTACAAGAGCCAAGTTATAAGGGAAAAGGCAAAGGTATTATGGTTGAAGAGCCTAAGCATGATCCTTTAAAGGATCTTCCTTTTGTGTACTGGCCCAAACCCAAGCAACTTGAAGTAGATGGAGCTGCTGCAAGAAAATTGGCTGCTTTGTTTGCAGAGGAGAATCAGATGGTACTTGAACAAAGAAGGAAACACGCTGAAGCTGAGGCCAAAACAAAAGCACTCTTGGATTCTTGGGATGAAGAAAGGATTAAAGGTGATGCTGATATTGCACTGATGAAACAAATAAAATAAGAAATGCAAGAGTACACTCAAGAACAAAAAGATGAATAGAAGAGGAATTATGAAGCTGAGAGGAAGAAATTTTATCTCAATCAAAGAAAGAAGAGAAAAGTGCTCAGTCGTCCAACAGTTAAGCAAAAGAGGAAGTACTATGAGTACTATCTAAACAATATGCATGGTTGGAAGCTTGTTCAATTAAAGCGATACTCAGATGATGAGATCTTCAAAATGTATGGAAGAGCCAAAAACTCAATGTAACTGACTTCACATTTTGCTATAAATAATAGTCACATGAATATTTCACAATGTGACTATTTTGAATGTATTGGTCACATATAATACCCTTATAATGTGGCCATAAACATCATTTAGATACACATTTCTGATATGGTGTGACTATTGTAAAGCCTATAGTTACAATGTGACTATTTATTTATTTATTTATTTATTTATTTTTTGTTTTTTTTAAAGCCTATAGTCACATGATCGTGATTAACTAAGTGTGACTATACACATTAGGATTTGGCAAGCAAACACACACTAAACTTTAAACACACATATTAACTTACGTGACCTTATGTATCGAGTTTTCGTTACACTTAATCATGTTTCTATGGTTTAGTGTGACCATATATGACATTTGGTCACACTCGTCAAGTGTGTGACATATATATTTGTCACTATTAAATGCATATCGTGACTAACGCTTCAAACTTACTTTTCAGTTGTCACACATTTCAAACGCTATGTGGCTAAATATTCAGCAAAGAATAGTAGTCACTTTAAAATAATGTGTGACAAACTTGACTATATAATTTAGTCACATACACAATTACTTCATGTGACCATATATCTATTTTGGTCACACTCTTCAATTGTGTGACATATATTTGTCACATATGTATATCTGTAGTGTGACTAATACTTAAAGCTGATTTGTATCGGTCACACGTCCCAAATTAAACGTGACTAAATGATCGAAAAATATTTACCAGCTACCCTCTAGCCACATAAATACACAAATGTGTGACATATATCTTCCGAAATGGTCACACAAGTCGGATCGAGTGTGGCTGTTTATTTTATTTTCATACATTTAGTCACGTAAATATGTTACAATGTGACCGTTTGAAATCGACCATGTGTGACGAAAGGCCATTTTTGTACCAGTGTTACAAATTAAACATGCAATATTTTACTTCATGTAATACCGATAAATGGGCTAATATTATTGATTCGTTAGCAAGTAAGTTTATTGAAAATAATGTGACGAGCATTCAATTTTTAGTCAATAATTATTACTACACTTTGTTGGTGCATTTTAATATATTTGCTCTTAATGTAGTTTTTTGTCTTGCGTTGTGTTAATGTCACTTTCTTAAATAAACGTCTTGGAATATTGCGTGACTTTGATATTTGATATGACTGTGTAAATTATGTCGATATTACATATTGCAAATGGTAGTATATAATAAAAATATAATAAAAATATCTTCACACTATCATCATAACAATGAGAATCTTCTAAATCGAAGAAGTATATAAAGGATAAGAAAATTGTATTTCAAATGTTATCCTACACCTATCACGAGGTAAACATTATCTATTTGAGTTTGAGATCATGTGATTCATGTCGTCATACTGTAAATACTTAGAATGAGTTACTAATGAACGCTCCAAATTCGATATTATAGTTTATGGAAAAATGTTGTAATAATGCATTAATTAAAATATAATTTATGTAACTTACTCACATTAAATGATTACATATGAAAAGCCTTATTTAAATATAACATTTTGCAAAAAACCTCTTCACATTAAAGAAAGAGATCGACAAGTCACGAAAATTGTATCAAGAACAAAACATGCAAAATGCCAATGAACAACAACGACAAAGACAACAACAAGAAGAACAACAACAAGAACAACGCCACGGCCACCGGTGTCAATATAGATGAATACTTAGCATTCATATTAATAGTACGTTACAAATTAAACATGCAATATTTTACTATAAAAATTATAATTTATTATACGAATTATAATTTATACTCTTGAATATACTAATCACTTTAATGTTTGATGTTTTTATAGTTTTGTTAAAAAGGAAATTTGTTTTATAGTTCGCTTTTAATAATGTAATTTATTTGAACAACGAAGTCCGTCTTTCACAAAATTAGTCCCGAACATTACGAAAAAACAATTAGATCCAACATGTGTGCATCGCATGGGTCCTGAGGCAGTCCAAACCTGTGTGCATTACACGTGGATGAATATATAAGGTCTCCAACATTAATGTCATCACTTCATATTTTAAATAATTTATGTAACTTATACATATTAAAAAATTACATGTAAAGAGACTCTTTTCAATGTAACTTCTTGAAAAAAATCTCTTCACATATACTCTTTTAATGTCAATAAACTATTTTAAATGTGTGTCATGCTTAGAAATGTGATACCATCACAACTTAGATATATAATAACGAAAATAAGTTCTGAAGATTACGATATAAAAACTTATATACAGCCCATGTGCAACTCAATAAAGTATTCTAAGTACGTATAAAGCTTAGCAAATGTGTGACACCATGAAAACTTAAATATAAAATGACAAAAATAAATGCCGAATATTACACTATGAAAACTTCTATATATCCCATGTGCATCGCACGTATTTTAAATCTATGAAAACTTCTATACACCACATGTGCATCGCACGAGCATTGTTGACTATCATAAGAAATAGTTATAACTTAGCCCAATGTATTAATATTAGTTAGTTTCAATAAAAAATGATAGAGTCAATACCAAAATAAATAGACAAAAAATATTACGTAAAAAATACGTCTTAAAAGATTACATGTAAATAAACTATTTTAAATACGTATCATGCTTACAAAATGCATCGCACATATTTTAAATATCACTTTGCCATGCCATTCGGTTTTAAAAACCATTCGTCATCGCCTATAAGATCATGTCCAAGTGCAGATAGCCCCCGTTAAGATAAAAATATAGCCCCTGTCCTTATAAAGCACATGTTACATAACCTGAACAGCAAGATTCTTGCTTTTGCAGCTTTCCTCAAGCAACCCTCAAATCACCAAGAAAAGTAGTATCAGAAGCATGTGAAAAACTCACAAGCTCAACAGTAACAATCAGCTTTGCTCCACTATAAACAAAGCAACTCTCAATCACAAAGCACAAAAGGCAACAAGTAACAATCAGCCACAAACCACAATCAGTTTCACTACTCTCAATCTCACTCAGTTTCACACAAGTGGCAACAAATACTACAACCATTACAACAAACACTACTCAACCACAATAAACAAAGCAACTCTCAATCAGAAAGCACAATAGGCAACAAGTAACAATCAGAAGTAACAATCAGCTAAAAAACTACAATCAGTCTCACGACTCTAAACCACTCAGTTTCACAAAAGTGGCAACAAATACTACAACCATTACAACAAACACTACTCAACCACAATAAACAAAGCAACTCTCAATCACAAAGTACAAAAGGCAACAATTAACACAACAAGGGTTGGGGCATAGTATCACAACAAAAGGCAGAGCATCACAACAAGGATTGGGGCAGAGTATCACAACAAAAGGCAGAGCATCAAAACAAGGGTTGGGCCAGAGTATCACAACAACATTGTAACAAGGCTCCCGAAATGTCTAGGTCACGATTTTCCACAAATGAGGTAACAATAAGTTTTACGCTTTTACATTAGGCTCAGATTATATGGCTGCAACTTCAAATGTTGCAAAATCAAGTTTCTATTGCCATCCATTTGGAAATGCCACGCCAATATCAATTTTTAAAAAAAATCATCATTGCCTTAAATATGCTTAAAACTAGAGCCTGTGGACTGGGGGTAGGCCAGAGCAGGTATTCATACCACTCAAAGGTGGCAGATCAAGGTGTTAACCTACCCACATCCACAGGTTAACCACCAACATAGACCCCGTTCTTATAGGCATAGAAGCAGTATCATAATAAGCAGTATCATTAACAAAGTAAAAAAAAAGTACACCTAAAAGGCATAACCTCCATATTGGCATGGTTTATAAGGACGGGGGCTTGCATATTTGACTACTAGACCCACCACCACATAACCACCACCACATAAGAACACAGAACCACCACCACATAAGAACACAGAACCACCACCACATAACCACCACCACAAAACCACCATTCACAGACCAATATATTCATAGAAACATCACGGATCTAACAAAACCATCACAGAAACATCACGTATATACTCACAGATTGAAAACCCCCAAATTAATTTTACGAAACCCTAATTTATAAAATTAGGGTTTCTTTGAAAAAATCAAGATTTTTATAAATTAACGTAACAATCTTTCAATTAACACACGGATCTAACAAAACCATCACAGAAACATCACGTATATACTCACAGATTGAAAACCCCCAAATTAATTTTACGAAACCCTAATTTATAAAATTAGGGTTTCTTTGAAAAAATCAAGATTTTTATAAATTAACGTAACAATCTTTCAATTAACACACAGATCTAACAAAACCATCACAGAAACATCACGTATATATTCACATACCAATATATTCACAGAAACTTCACAGATCTAACAAAACCATCACAGAAACATCACGTTTATATTCATAGATTGAAAACCCCCAAACTAATTTTACGAAACCCTAATTTATAAAATTAGGGTTTCTTTGAAAAAATCAAGATTTTTATAAATTAACGTAACAATCTTTCAATTAACACACGGATCTAACAAAACCATCACAGAAACTTTTTATCACAGAACCATCTACCCAACAACATCACCACACAGAACCATCTACCCAACAACATCACCACACAGAACCGTCTACCTAACAAGATCACCACACACTCACAAACTCTCTCTCAAATATAGTTTTTAGATCTAAAAATAGTTTTTAGATCTAAAAATAGAGAGAGAAACGAGAGCACATAGAGAGAGAGAGAGTTTGTGAGTGTGTGGTGTGTGTGAGAGGGGGTGAGGAGATAATACGTGTGGGAGGTGTGAGACAGCTGTCCACACATACGTTTTTTTTTTTTTTTTTTTTTTTTTGTAAAAAAAAAAAGTAATAGTTTTGTAATTATTTTTTTTTAATTTGTATTATTTTTTTAATAGGTGTGAGACAGCTGTCCACACATAGATTTGTATTAGTTTTGTAAAAAAAAGTAATAGTTTTGTAAAAAAAAAGTAATAGTTTTGTTATAAAAATGTAAAAGTGTTATAAAAAGTAATAGCATTAGTAAAAAAAAACAAGTTAAATAAAAGTTATAAAAATGTAAAAATGTAAAAATATAAACGTTAAATAAAAGTTATAAAAAAAAGTTAAATAAAAGTTATAAAAATGTAAAAAATAAAAGTTATAAAAATGTAAAAGAATTTTGTTATAAAAATTTAAAAGTTGTAATAAAAACTAAAACAAAAGTATTAGTAAAAAATGTTATGTATTTTCAGGTTTTCGGTTCTCACGAGGAAGTAACTGAGTGGGCGCAAAATATAGCTCGTGAGCTCGGTTTTGTAATTGTTAAAGATAGAACCAAATCAGAAGATGGTTATATGAACGAAATCAATTACAGGTGTACAAAGGGTGGGACGTATGTACCTTAAGGTAGTGGAAGACGGAAAACCAAAACATGTAAAACCGATTGTCCATTCAGATTAGTTGCGAAATATCATCGAACAAAAAATTATTGGGTATTGAGGGTGAAGGATGATACGCATAATCATGAGATGCTAGAGTTGTTGCATGGTGTGGCATATGCAATGCGATTAAAGGATGATGAGTTGGGTTTGGTCAAAGAATTGACAGATTATAACGTACGACCACTTAATATACTTTCGACAATAAAGGGTCGTAATCCGGATAACGTGTCTAGCGTTAGAACTATATATAACGCACAAGATAAGTTCCGGAGAGCCAGAGTAGGTGATAGAACTCCAATTCAAGTCCTTTACTCGCATTTGCGGGATTCAGGGTTTACATGGTACCCGAGGGTAAATGAGCATACCAACGAGCTTGAGGAGCTATTTTTTGTGCACCCCACGTCGTATGCTCTATGGTGTACATTCCCTGAAGTCATGCTGATGGACTCCACGTACAATACCACGAGGTTTAAATTGCCGTTGTTGGAAATTGTTGGACTAACTTCAACAAATAAAACATTTTCAATGGCGTATAGCTTTTTATCCAGTGAACAAGGGCATAATTTTAGATGGGTATTGCAACGTGTGAAGCAAGTGATTGACGAAAGATATTACCCACGTGTTATCGTCACTGACAGAGATTTAGCGTTGGTTGGGGCAATAAGAGCAGAATTTCCTGACGCTCACAAATTACTCTGTCGATGGCATATACAGCAAAACATACTTAAGTTTTGAAGAAATAAATTCACTGATGGGGGTATTGACTATGAGTCTGTTAAAAACCGATGGGATTGGATGGTTAAAGCTCCGACATTTGAATCGTTCGAGCGACGTTATCAATGCCTACAAAAGCTATTGGTCAACCATCAGGGTACTTAATTATTAATTGTTTTTTTTAATTATTTAATAAATATGCACCCGAATGACCTTTTATTAATTCATTGTTTTTTTCCGATGTCGCTTTGTATCTGCATAACTGGGTGCAAGATTACGCACCCATGTTTGTCTCGTATATTACCGACCAATATAAATCCTACGGCCAGACAACAACGTGCAGAGTTGAGGCTCACCATGCGTTGTTGAAATTATATTTGGACGGCACACAGTCCAAATTAGACAGGTTGTTGAGGTCGATCGATAAGATTCTCATTACGCAAGAAGATACGATAAAAGAGACTTTCAATAGAAGAATGAACGAGAAACTAATTAAGTGTGATGTACCACTATTTCACGAATTGTTGTATAAAGTTTCTATACATGCTTTGAACCACATGCACAAAGAACTCCAACTGTCGATCACCCCAGAAGAATGTAGCCATAAGAATCGGGCAATTTACGGACTACCATGCTTTCACGAGATGCAATACTATTTAATACATGGTAAGTATATTAAATTTATAACTATCAAGTTATTTTCCACATTAATATCAGTAATTTATACAAGTCACTTTAATTGAATTCAGGATGCCCCATTCCACTGGAACGAGTTGATATTTTTTGGAGAACCCTATATGTTCCGTGGCCTGTTATCAATAGGCCCCCGCATAAAGATGGCTCTTCCAGCGAACATGGTGGTGATGATGATGATGATGATGATGATGACGATACTTTGTTTAACGATGGCATGCGACAATTCAAGAATATTTTTAGCAAATCAACATCGTTTGTCAAGAAAAATATGTTAACGAAGTTAAGAGATATATTTCAGCCTGAAGCTGTTGACACACGTGAACCAGCTATTCAAAAAAAATACCCGTGGACGTCCGAGCGCAAAGGAAAAAAAGGGCAAGGCTACACAAGTTCCAGACTTGAATGAAGTTCCGGACTTGAATGAAGTCCCGGACTTGAATGACTTGAATGATGTGCCAACCATGAATCACCGAAGAAGCACAAATTCAAGATCCACGAAAGTCCCGAAACGCGCCAAAGAACCTGCAAGACATAGTTCGTACACGGGTCAAAAAATAAGACACAGGTTTTACGTTGGAGATAAGGATAGCGAGGATTTTATTGATCGCATTCCAGAGATATTCCGTTCACAGGTAATAAGTATACATAATGTGCTAGGTGACGGAAACTGTGGGTTTCGGTGCATTGCCCATTGGATTGTGCAAGACCAAAATATGTGGGCCGATGCTAGATACATGTTAATGCAAGAGTTACAACAAAATAGTATAACTTGCGTGAGTATGTGGGGGGAAGAAGACTTTTACCACCTTCGTGATACATTAAACTGGTTTAATGGACCAGCGCTTGAAGATTACTGGATGACGATGCCAAATACGGATCTGGTCATCGCTTCAGCTATTCGCCGACCTCTTGTATATATAGACCGTCAAGGTTGGTTCACATGTTTACCCCTGTTTTCTGCTCCAAACCCATCACATGGAAACTCCCCCATTGTGATTGCGCGTGTGGGGGAGAACAGTGGTGCTCATTACATTTGTCTCAAACTCTCAATATAGACAGAGATTCTGCACTACCACATTACCACCCACAATGGAGGTGGTTCAAACAGCCAGTTGCAAATGAATGAGAAGCAATATATAACCATCGATGTATTTTGTAAATGTTGTAAATGATTATTCATTTATTTAAATGTAAATTGTTTGAAAATGTTGTAAATGATTATTCATTTATTTAAATGTAAATTGTTTGTAAATGTTGTAAATGATTATTCATTTATTTAAATGTAAATTGTTTGAAAATGTTGTAAATGATTATTCAACATCGTTTAAATGTTAATTGTTTGAAACTTAAAAGTCTGCTTTATTGTAGAGTGTTAGTTCTGCACCCGTTATTATCACTTTGTTTAAATTAGTAATAACATTATTGATTGATGATGTAAATTATTATGCAAATTTTTTGGTCAGATGAGCAAAAGAAATCCTTTCTGGTGCCGATGTAATAAAGGATTTATTGTAGAACGGAAGTCCTGGCAAGATGGTAGTCGTGGGCGACTGTTTTATGCATGTCCTCTTTCAGTGGTAAATAATCATACGTTTGCTTAGTTATGTAAATAATTTGTTTGTTAAAAATACATTTCTTATTATTTTCTTAACATGTAACAGCCAGGTACAAAAGAATATGGGTGTCGATACTTCAAGTGGAAAGATGAATTTGAAGCAGAGCACTTTAATCAAGCCTCTTCTTCAACGCATTGCTCAAACTGCGTTGCTACAAAAAATGAGAACAAGTTGTTGAAGGCAAGAATAAAGGCGCTGGAAATGGAGTTAGAAATGGCAAGGAATCCTGAGGATCACGCTTGTCAGTCAAGTGCCCGGCTCCATGATCTTTTAAATGAGATGAATAATCTTCATATGTCGTAGATGTTGTTGTTTTTAAATAATATGTATAACGTTGTCGTTTAATTTAATAATAACAGTTGTTGTTGAAGTTATTTAACGTGGTAATATTTAACGTGTCGTTTAATTTAATAATAACATTTGTTGTTGCAGTTATTTAACGGGGTAATATTTAACGTGCTATTATACAAAAAAACAATTATACAAAACACAAATATTCAAAACACACAAAACATAAAACACAAAACAAAAACAAACAAAAAAATTAAAAAAAAAAAAAAAAAAAAAAAAAAAAAAAAAAAAACGCCAAAACACACAAAAAGTCAAAAAAAAAAGTACACCTAAAATAATAGCTCCCATTAAACTAAAATAATCATGCCAAAAAAAATGACACCGACCATTGGCGGCCCCACACTATGGTTAAAGAGACATAGGGACATGATTTGAACCCCTGACCTCCAGGTAATTATGCTACATGTCCCCCATTATTGGGCTAAATGTGATTACCATATTGATGTTAGTTGTAGCTTCGTACATGAAAAAATCACACATGAAGTTCATCTTGGGCAAATCCTTTCCTTGCTTGAGAACAAAAATGGATACGATTGGTGTCACCTTTGTCGTGGGTATAGTTTATTCCAAAAAAGAAGTTTACATTCAGTTGTAACATTCATCTACTTATTTGGTGTGCTTTGCTTTTGCCGCGTTAAGATTAGGCACAAGTATTACAGGCATCCAGTGATCCTAAGTTACTTCCCAATTGTAAACCACTACATTGAATACTTTTGCGAAAATTGTGGAAGAACTTCATTCAGTGTCTTGTTTCTATCATTGTCATCGGTGTGTCCAGTCTATCCATTTGTCATGTGCAACATCATTAATTCAATCTGAAGCAAGTGCATATCCCGAATATGGTAACAGTGTTTTCAATTTGTGAAAAAAACTTGAAACAAAAAACAAAAAAATAAATAAAATAAAATAAATAAATAATAATAATAAAATAAACGACGTTTGTGTTATCGCAAACTCTTTGTACTAGGTTTTTGCGTACGGCAAGCTCTAGCTTGTGTGTGAAACTGTGAACCGGCCATAAGATGGAAAGCCCCTATATTGCTCGCTATTAACGGCAAAGTCGTGCTATATTTTTTTTGAAAGGTAGTGTAATTTCGTAATATGGCAAAACTCTTTCGTCTAAGAGTCGTTATACGATCACCTATATATAAATTGCAGCCAACTTGAAACAAAAACAAAACAAAAGAAAAAGAAATTAAAAAAAATAAATAAAATGAAGGTTATAATTACGACGTTTTTGGTGGTTCTCATCATCATTGTGGCGGTCACCGCCCAGTCACCACCCCCACCCCTACCGACGCACACCGTAGATGATTTGCACGTCTATTTTGAAACGAAGCCGAATACGGTAGCTATCGTCCTTGAGACGATAGGCGGCGTGGTCGGTATCCTCGCTACGGCATTCGGAATCTACCGTTGCAAGATGAGGTATAGCCGAAAGACTAAGACGACCTCATTTCATTTTGAGATGGGGGCGGCGGGGGAAAAGAATTAACTATTATGTACTAGCTGTACGTACACATGTATGTACTGTATTCACTCTAAATACTATAAGCGGGGAGGTTGGGTTTTGTGCGAACATTTAGTATTATTTCTCAAATTAAATAAATAGTAAAGTTGCAGAAGAGTAATAAACAAACATTTTCTCGAGCGAAGACAAATTAAAGGAGAACCGATACTTGCTATTAGTAAAAAAATGAAATTTTACAAAATACGCCCTGAACTTCTTAATATTTACGACTTCTTTAGCGGACAAATCTATTTATCAAATATTTAACAAATCTTTAACGGTTTATTGAATAAAAAAAATACTGACAAATAGGTCTCTCGATAACGAACAAAACAAGCCTAATATTGATATGTTTTTGTCGTACGTACGGTTTTATAAAAAAAGTTAAATTTAATATATGTATAGATTTTAAATAAACGAACTTTCAAAAAGCACCCGTAACATATTAAATAACTTCAAAAATTATCCTAAGCTTTTTTAAAACTATAAGGGCGCAACTCTATAAAAGTTTATATATAAGTCTTTTGTTTATATATCAAAGTTTATTTACCAAATATATAACAAATATCTAACAATTTGCACCGCTAGAAACATCTCGCGTTACCAAAAAAAATAATTAATAAAAAAATAAAACATATCTAATATTAATATACTTTTGACATACGTGAGCTTTTATAAAAAAATTGAAATCTAGCATATATTTCTTTTACGAAAAAACAAAGATATCTAGCAATTTTCTAATAATAAACATATAACCGAACATGTCGCAATATTACGAACAAGAAGAACCCGAAACTTTAATCCAACAATTACATATCGAGGTTAAAAGGAGTTTGTAAAATTTGGTGCAAAATCCCGCCGCAGCGCGGCGGACGCCTTCTACTTGTTTATTACTATGAGAGAGACATATTTATAAATAAAATTATTTATGTTTTTGTTTTATTTGTTTTTGTTTTTGTGACATTACTTGCACTGAATAACTTGAACCAAGATTTCTGGCACCAAAAAGTAAAACCCATAAGTTATGCCTCTTATTTATCGATTTTATAGATCTTCCGAGTATCTCAATTGTTACATGCAAATATCTTAACTTGTTCATACATAATAAAGTTAAAATATTTTTATAATTTCTAAAAGTTGTATAACCATATTATTGTTCTATGGATTGGTTATTGATCAACTACAATTGAACGTTTAGACATAATACACAAATAAAATGTAAATATGACTTTGGTTTAGTGATATGTTCAAGGTTGCAACTAAAACAATATGTGTTGCTTTGTTGTCAATAGTTATAGGTAGCAAATTCTCGACTTTAATAGGTGTTAGCTCCATATAATATATATAGTGAAAATGCAAATTTAAGAGGAAACATGAATCAATAAAATACGGTGAGCACTAATAAGAAGAAATTGCAGACATATCATCCATCATCATATATGTCACTTTTAGCTCCCAATAATGTTAGTTTTACTTATAAATATGACTTGTTAACTAACTCTTTCAAAGTGATAATTAAAAGCATATACCCATGTTTTTTAGCCGACCCAATCTTATAAGCCATAACTCAAAAGATTGTAGAATCTCATCTGGTCAAAATAATTATAATATAACCATATATTAACCAACACAATATCAAAGTTAATCTCAAGAAGATTTTATTTTAGTTAGTACATTAAAATAAAAGGCACTGCATACATAATCAAATGTAAACCAATCAATAGCTCTAACAAATCATAATAATTGAAACATTAGAATAAATTCACGTCAAATAGTTTTATCACTTTGTTCGTTTCAATTACGTTTGTTGTACAAATATAATTTATCTACTTTTAAGTATTAAGATGCATAGAAGTTTCATAAATTGAATGCGCTTCAGTTCGCAAAGCGTATGTTTGGCGTGGAGCGGTGTGAAGCTTTTTGGGGCAATGAACGGTGAGCAATGGACATTTGATTTTTTGTGATCCTTTGACAAGAGTTGTGAGTTAGGACTATTATTTTAAAAGGCTAATTCTCCAGTGTTTGTTAAAAAAATATGAGTTATAACTATATTTTCACGACTACTGCTCACATATACTAGTTCACTTCTTTTAACAAACAACCAAAGTAATACTTGAAAGTACTTTAATATGATTGTTGTAGTTTCTTTTAACACAATTATATAGTGATTAAGTGAGACACTTGGAGCAACCATAATAAGAGGTTTAAGAAAAGATATAAAACTCACAAAAAGAGAGCTTTTAATGCCCGCGGGTTGTAATGTGTTTAAACAAACATTATTCTTTATAGCTGAGATCATAATTTTTAGCAAAATTATTTATTGACTTTTAGAGTTAGTAAATGTTATTTTTGGTATTATCCACCAGAAAGGTGTAGATTGACGGGGACATCTTGACTTTGGGTGTTTTTTGGCATCAGTTATTGTCCACCTCACAAGGAATAGATTCGGGCACCTCTCCTGGCCTAGTGGGGCACCAACTGGAACGAGCCGAGACTCTTGGACTCTTGAGCTCTTATTCACAAAGTCTCTCCAGTGAGCCCATAGATTTTGCGGAGGTTGGCACCTATCTGGGAGAAAAGTACCAGGGATGAGATTCGAACCCGAGTTTATTACTCAAGAATGAAAGCTCCACAAACTGGACCAATACCTCAGTGGTTTGTTTCGGCCACAGTGACTATCGATTTTAAATCTGCGTGATATTAAAAAGTAAAAGAAGTTGGGAAATTTTTATAATTTAATGCATGTCTTATGATGTAACACTTCGGTCTATTTTATCATGATGTTTATAAGATAAGAAGAAGATCATCTCAAGTTGTGTATAACTTGATTGATCAAGTTCGACAATTAATAGCCATTAATGAGTTCATATAACATGTTAATTTTATCTCTTCTCTACTATATTTAAAAGGAAAACAGATTTTGCTTGAAAACACACAAAGTGAAAACTGAAAATTACAAATTTATTCTTATTCTATATTTCCTTTTAAGTACTTTTTATAGAACGACGTCCAATATTATATTTTACATACTTTCGTTCCATGACTGTCGATAACTTGAATGTTGTAGTTTATAGAACGACGTCCAATATTATATTTTAATATGATTGTTGTAGTTTCTTTTAACACAATTATATAGTGATTAAGTGAGACACTTGGAGCAACCGTAATAAGAGGTTTAAGAAAAGATATGAAACTCACAAAAAGAGAGCTTTTAATGCCCGTGGGTTGCAATGTGTTTAAACAAACATCTTTCTTTTTATAGTTGGAGTAGTGATACAACAACAAAATCAAGTCCACAAAAACATCTACAAAACGATGTGTCAATCCATGATTAATGTATTTGTTTGTAGTTTTTCTGTCTTTTCATTTATTAGCCAATCACGGATTGACACATATACTTTTGTGGATGTTTTTTGTGAATTTTGTTTTGTGGTTGTATCACTACTCTTATAACTAAGATCAAAATTTTTAACAAAATTATATATTGGCTTTTAGCATTAGATAAATATAATTTATCAGTTTTAGGAGTTACTTGTTATTTTATTAAAACTGAAATTAAAAGGACAAAATCATAAAATTAAATAAGTCCATATGCTAGATTTTCATTTCACGAATTGTTTTATAAGTTCTTCGAAAAGTGATGTAAATAGAACAATATATTTTGAAGTTAGTAAATGTTGTTTTTAGTAATATCCACAAAAAGGTGTAGATTGGCGGGGATACGTTGATTCCGGGTATCTTTTGGCAACAACCATTGTCCACCCCACAAGAAATAGCTCCGTGCAACTCTCTTGGCTAATGGGGCACCAACTGTAGTGAGCCGAGACTCTCGGAATCTTGAGTTCTTATTCACAAAGTCTCTCCAGTGAGGCAATAGATTTTGCGGAGGTTGGTACCTATTTCTGAGCAAAGTGTCAGGGATGTGATTCGGCCACGAGGTTATTGACTTAAGAATGAAAGCCCCACTTACTGGACAAATGCCGTATTGATTCATTTCGGCCACAGTGACTTTTCAGTCTATCTAATATAAAAAATGTAAAAAAAAATTGAGAATTTTTTATAATTTAATGGATGTCTTATGATGTAACATGTTGTAAAGTTATAAAAGCTTTTTACTTAGGTCTATTTTATCATGATGTTTATAAGTTAAGGAAGAAGATCATCTCAAGTTTTGTATAACTTGTTGATCAAGTTAGACAATTACTAGCAATTAATGAGTTGACATCTTATCTTATCTTATCTTATATATAATATAAAATTAGGTTGTCTTATAAATGCAAATACCCCTAATAAATGTTTCAAGAGTTGATTATTCCAAATATGCCCTTCAAGTGTGATTTCAACAAATGTAGTTTGTACGGTACAATATGTTTCGCATGAGAAATCGTGCACAAAAGTTTGTACGGTACAACATGTTTCAAGCATCTCTAAACCTCAAAGAATACAAACCAAAAATATCATGAATGCATAAATTAAACACACCAATTAGTGGTTAGTCTTTTTACCTTCCCGTCCATAAGTTACAAATATTTTATCAACTATATAATGTGTCAAAAATCACACACAACAAACCACAACTTCCTCCACACCGCGTGCACATTGGGCTACAACTTATAATGGTGGTAAAGTAAGCATCATATCGTTTTACTTGTTAATCATATTGATTTATATTATTTTATGTAAATTTCACGTGTGTTTTGTGTGTGTAACAATGTAGGACATAAAGATGGTGCTTAGGAGGTTTGGTAGTAACATCATCTTCTCTAATGGTTTAAGAGATCTTAAACATCGTTGTCTTATCAATTAAGTGGAACATGCACGAAATTTTTACTTTGATTAACTGTATTTAAGTTACTAACGATCAACTATATCTAATTGTTTTTTGTAGCACGTCAAGAAGCATTAAAGAAAGAGATCGAGAAGTTACAAAAATTGTATCAAGAACAAAACATGCAAAAGGCCAATGAACAACAACGACAAAGAAAACAACAACAAGAACAAGAACAACGTCACGGCCACCGGTGGGATGAATACTTAGCATTCATATTAATAGTACGTTACAAATTAAACATGCAATATTTTACTTCATGTAATACCGATGAACGGGCTAATACTATTGATTCGTTAGCAAGTAAGTTTATTGAAAATAATGTGACGAGCATTCAATTTTTAGTCAATAATTATTACTACACTTTGTTGTTGCATTTTAATATTTTTGCTCTTAATGTAGTTTTTTGTATTGCGCTGTGTTAATGTCACTTTCTTAATTAAACGTCGTGGAATATTGCGTGACTTGATATTTGATATAATTGTGAAAATTATGTCGATGTTACATATTGAAAATGGTAGTATATAATAAAAATATCTTCACACTTTTGTGGAATATTTCATTTATTAGCCAATCACGGATTGACACATACCTTTGTGGATGTTTTTTGTGAATTTTGTTTTGTCATTGTATCACTACTCTTATAACTGAGATCATAATTTTTAACAAAATTATATATTGGCTTTTAGCATTAGATAAATACGGAGTATAATTTATTAGTTATAGGAGTTACTTGTTATTTTACTAAAACTGAAATTAAAAGGACAAAATCATAAAATTTAAAAAGTCCATATGCTAGATTTTCATTTCACGAATTGTTTTATAAGTTCTTCGAAAAGTGATGTAAATGAACAATATATTTTGAAGTTAGTAAATGTTGTTTTTAGTAATATCCACAAAAAAGGTATAGATTGGCGGGGATATGTTGATTCTGGGTATCTTTTGGCAACAACCATTGTCCATCCCACAAGAAATAGTTCCGTGCAACTCTCTTGGCCTAATGGGGCACCAACTGTAGTGAGCCGAGACCCTCGGACTCTTGAGTTCTTATTCACAAAATCTCTCCAGTGAGGCAATAAGTTTTGCGGAGGTTGGTACCTATTTCTGAGCAAAGTGCCAGGGATGTAATTCGAACCCGAGGTTATTGACTTAAGAATGAAAGCCCCACCCACTGGACAAATGCCCAATTGATTCATTTCGGCCACAGTGACTTTTCAGTCTATCTAATATCGAAAATGTAAAAAAAAATTGAGAATTTTTTATAATTTAATGGATGTCTTATGATGTAACATGTTGTAAAGTTATAAAAGTTTTTTACTTAGGTCTATTTTATCATGATGTTTATAAGTTAAGGAAGAAGATCATCTCAAGTTGTGTATAACTTGATTGATCAAGTTAGACAATTACTATCAATTAATGAGTTGACATCTTATCTTATCTTATATTATATCTTATCTTATATTATATAAAGCTTAAGTATATAAATGTAAAGGGGTCATAATAAATGTCCCAAGAATTAAAAGTAAAATGTGGAGGCTTCATATGTTAGTACATTGATTTAATAGTCATGCATAAGGGTAAGTACATAAGATTAGTGATTCAAGTAATTGAAAAAATTTGTACGGTACAAGGTAGTGTAAGCAACATCAAAAGTATATCAATTACACAATATTGGGTGACTTAATTTAATGTGCAAGAGGATTTGTGCACAAATTGTAGTACGGTACAAGGTAGTTTAAGCAACATGAAAAGTATATCTTCTATACTATCTAAATATTGGAGTGCTTAATTTAATGCGCAAGAGGCATTGTGCACAAAAGTTTATACAGTACAATATGTTTTGCATGAGGAATCGTGCACAAAAGTTTGTACGGTACAACATGTTTCAAGCCATCTCTAAACCTCAAAGAATACAAACCAAAAATGCCATGAATGCATAAATTAAACACACCAATTAGTGTTTAGTCTTTTTACCTTCCCGTTTATGAGTTACAAATATTTTATCAACTATATAATGTGTCAAAAATCACACACAACAAATCACAACTTCCTCCACACCGCGTGCACATTGGGCTACAACTTATTATAGTGGTAAAGTAAGCATCATATCGTCTTACTTATTTAGCATATTGATTTATGTTATTTTATGTAAATTTCATGTGTGTAAGAATGTAGGACATAAAGATGGTGCTTAGGAGGTTTGGTAGTAACATCATCTTCTCTAATGGTTTAAGAGATCCTACATATCGTTGTCTTATCAATTAAGTGGAACATGCACGAACATTTTTACTTTGATCGAAAATGCAATATATTGATTAACTGTATTTAAGTTACTAATGATCAACTATATCTAATTGTTTTTTGTAGCGGGTCAAGAAGCATTAAAGAAAGAGATCGAGAAGTCACAAAAATTGTATCAAGAACAAAACATGCAAAAGGCCAATGAACAACAACAAGAACAACGCCACGGCCACTGGTGGGATGAATACTTAACATTCATATTAATAGTACGTTACAAATTAAACATGCAATATTTTACTTCATGTAATACTGCTAAACGGGCTAATACTATTGATTCGTTAGTAAGTAAGTCTATTGAAAATAATGTGACGAGCATTCAATTTTTAGTCAATAATTATTACTACACTTTGTTGGTGCATTTTAATATTTTTGTACTTAATGCTGTTTTTTGTCTTGCGGTGTGTTAATGTCACTTTCTTAATTAAGCGTCTTGAAATATTGCGTGACTTTGATATTTGATATGACTGTAAATTATGTCGATGTTACATATAGAAAATGGTAGTATATAATAAAAATATCTTCACACTATCAACTTAACAATAAGAATCTTCTAAATCGAAGAAGTATATAAAGGAGAAAAAAATTGTATTTCAAATGTTATCCTACACCTATCACGAGATAAGCATTATTCATTAGAGTTTGAGATCGTGTGATTCATGTCGTCATACTGTAAATACTTAAAGTGAGTTACTAATGAATGCTCCTAATTCGATATTATAGTTTATGGAAAAATGTTGTAATAATGCATTAATTAAAAAATAATTTATGCAACTTACTCATATTAAAAGATTACATATGAAAAACCTCATTTAAATATAACAATTTACGAAAAAGCTCTTCACATTAAAGAAAGAGATCGTGAAGACATGAAAATTGTATAAAAAACAAAAGATGCAAAATGCCAATGAACAACAACAAGAAGAACAACAACAAGAACAACGCTATGGCTACCGGTGTCAATATAGATGAATACTTAGCATTCATATTAATAGTACGTTACAAATTAAACATGCAATATTTTACAATATGAATTATAATTTATTATACGAATTATAATTTATACTCTTGAATATACTAATTACTTTAATGTTTTATGTTTTTATAGTTTTGTTAAAAAGGAAATTTGTTTTATATTTCGCTTTTAATAATGTAATTTATTTGAACAACGAAGCCCGTCTTTCTCAAAAAATGAGAGTTTCAAACATGAACCGAAAATTAGTCCCGAACATTACGAAAAAAACAATTAGATCTAACATGTGTGCATCGCATGTGGATGAATGTAAAAGGTCTCCAACATTAATGTTATCGCTTCATATTTAAAATAATTTATGTAACTTATACATATTAAAATATTACATGTGAAGAGACTCTTTTCAATGTAACATCTTGAAAAAATCTCTTTACATATACTCTTTTAATGTCAATAAACTATTTTAAATGTGTGACATGCTTGGAAATATGATACCAACACAACTTAGATATATAATGACGAATATAAGTGCCGAAGATTACGCTATAAAAACTTATATACAGCCCATTTGCAACTCAATAAAGTATTTTAAATACGTATAAAGCTTAGCAAATGTGTGACACCATGACAACTTAAATATAAAATGAAGAAAATAAATGTCGAATGATACGCTATGAAAAGTTCTATACAGCCCATGTGCATCGCACGGGCATTGTTGACTATCATAAGATATAGTTATAGCTTAGCCGGATGTATTAATATTAGTTAGTTCCAATAAAAAACGATAGAGTCAATACCAAAATAAATAAAATATTACGTAAAAAATACATCTTAAAAGATTACATGTCAATAAACTATTTTAAATACGTATCATGCTTACAAAATGTATGCTACCATGACAACTTATATATATAATGACAAAAATACGTCTCGAATATAAAATGAAGAAAATAAAAGACGGATATTAAAATTTGAAAACTTCTATACAACCCATGTGCATCGCACGGGCTTTCATGACTATAAACATTTAGATCGAGCCCGTGTGCATCGCACGGGTCTGAATGACTAGTATACTAAAAGCTTAAGTTGTCTTATAAATGCAAAGTGCTCACAATAAATGTTTCATGAATTGAAAGTGAAATGTGAAAGCTTCATGTGTTAGTACATTGATTTAATAGTCATGCATAAGGGTAAGTACATAGGAATCGGGCACAAAAGTTTGTACGGTACAACATGTTTCAAGCCATCTCTAAATCTCAAAGAATACAAACCAAAAATGCCATGAATGCATAAATTAAACACACCAATTAGTGGTTAGTCTTTTTACTTTCCCGTCCATGAGTTACAAATATTTTATCAACTTTATAATGTGTCAAAAATCACCTACAACAAACCACAACTTCCTCCACACCGCGTGCACATTGGGTTACAACTTATTATGGTGGTAAAGTAAGTATCATATCGTCTTACTAATTTAGCATATTGATTTATATTATTTTATGTAAGTTTCACGTGTGTTTTTTTGTGTGTAACAATGTAGGACATAAAGATGGTAGCTTAGGAGATTTTGTAGTAACATCATCTTCTCTAATGGTTTAAGAGATCCTACACATCGTTGTCTTATCAATTAAGTGGAACATGCACGAACATTTTTACTTTGATCGAAAATGCAATATATTGATTAACTGTATTTAAGTTACTAATGATCAACTATATCTATTTTTTTTGTAGCGCATCAAGAAGCATTAAAGAAAGAGATCGAGAAGTCACAAAAATTGTGTCAAGAACAAAACATGCAAAAGGCCAATGAACAACAACGACAAAGACAACAACAACAAGAACAACAACAACAAGAAGATCAACGCCACGGTCACCAGTGGAATGAATACTTAGCATTCATATTAATAGTACGTTACAAATTAAACATGCAATATTTTACTTCATGTAATACCGATAAATAGGCTAATACTATTGATTCGTTAGCAAGTAAGTTTATTGAAAATAATGTGACGAGCATTCAATTTTTAGTCAATAATTATTACTACAGTTTGTTGGTGCATTTTAATATATTTGCTCTTAATGTAGTTTTTTGTCTTGCGTTGTGTTAATGTCACTTTCTTAAATAAACGTCTTGGAATATTGCATGACTTTGATATTTGATATGAATGTGTAAATTATGTCGATATTATATATTGCAAATGGTAGTATATAATAAAAATATCTTCACACTATCATCATAACAATGAGAATCTTCTAAATCGAAGAAGTATATAAAGGATAAGAAAATTGTATTTCAAATGTTATCCTACACCTATCACGAGGTAAACATTATCTATTTGAGTTTGAGATCATGTGATTCATGTCGTCATACTGTAAATACTTAGAATGAGTTACTAATGAACGCTCCAAATTCGATATTATAGTTTATGGAAAAATGTTGTAATAATGCATTAATTAAAATATAATTTATGTAACTTACTCACATTAAATGATTACATATGAAAAGCCTTATTTAAATATAACATTTTGCAAAAAACCTCTTCACATTAAAGAAAGAGATCGACAAGTCACGGAAATTGTATCAAGAACAAAACATGTAAAATGCCAATGAACAACAATGACAAAGACAACAACAAGAAGAACAACAACAAGAACAACGCCAAGGCCACCGGTGTCAATATAGATGAATACTTAGCATTCATATTAATAGTACGTTACAAATTAAACATGCAATATTTTACTATAAAAATTATAATTTATTATACGAATTATAATTTATACTCTTGAATATACTAATCACTTTAATGTTTGATGTTTTTATAGTTTTGTTAAAAAGGAAATTTGTTTTATAGTTCGCTTTTAATAATGTAATTTATTTGAACAACGAAGTCCGTCTTTCACAAAAAAATGAGAGTTTCAAACATGAACCGAAAATTAGTCCCGAACATTACGAAAAAACAATTAGATCCAACCTGTGTGCATCGCATGGGTCCTGAGGCAGTCCAAACCTGTGTGCATTACACGTGGATGAATATATAAGGTCTCCAACATTAATGTCATCACTTCATATTTTAAATAATTTATGTAACTTATACATATTAAAAAATTACATGTAAAGAGACTCTTTTCAATGTAACATCTTGAAAAAAGTCTCTTCACATATACTCTTTTAATGTCAATAAACTATTTTAAATGTGTGTCATGCTTAGAAATGTGATACCATCACAACTTAGATATATAATAACGAAAATAAGTTCTGAAGATTATGATATAAAAACTTATATACAGCCCATGTGCAACTCAATAAAGTATTCTAAGTACGTATAAAGCTTAGCAAATGTGTGACACCATGAAAACTTAAATATAAAATGACAAGAATAAATGCCGAATATTACGCTATGAAAACTTTTATATATCCCATGTGCATCACACGTATTTTAAATCTATGAAAACTTCTATACAGCACATGTGCATCGCACGAGCATTGTAGACTATCATAAGAAATAGTTATAACTTAGCCCAATGTATTAATATTAGTTAGTTTCAATAAAAAATGATAGAGTCAATACCAAAATAAATAGACAAAAAATATTACGTAAAAAATACGTCTTAAAAGATTACATGTAAATAAACTATTTTAAATACGTATCATGCTTACAAAATGTATGCTACCATGACAGCTTATATATACAATGATAAAAATACATCCCGAATATAAAATGACGAAAATAAATGACGGATCCATGATCAAAATGACAAAAATTAGTGTTGAACAATAACATTTTAAATATATAATACCATCATACTCAGCCCGGGGCATCACCCGGGTCTGAATGACTCGTATAATATAAACTTAGGTTGTCTTATAAATGCAAAATACCCCTAATAAATGTTTCAAGAGTTGATTATTCCAAATATGCCCTTCAAGTGTGATTTCAACAAATGTAGTTTGTACGGTACAATATGTTTTGCATGAGAAATCGTGCACAAAAGTTTGTACGGTACAACATGTTTCAAGCATCTCTAAACCTCAAAGAATACAAACCAAAAATATCATGAATGCATAAATTAAACACACCAATTAGTGGTTAGTCTTTTTACTTTCCCGTTCATAAGTTACAAATATTTTATCAACTATATAATGTGTCAAAAATCACACACAACAAACCACAACTTCCTCCACACCGCGTGTGCATTGGGCTACAACTTATAATGGTGGTAAAGTAAGCATCATATCGTCTTACTTATTAATCATATTGATTTATATTATTTTATGTAAATTTCACGTGTGTTTTGTTTGTAACAATGTAGGACATAAAGATGGTGCTTAGGAGATTTGGTAGTAACATCATCTTCTCTAATGGTTTAAGAGATCCTACACCTCGTTGTCTTATCAATTAAGTGGAACATGCACGAACATTTTTACTTTGATTAACTGCATTTAAGTTACTAACGATCAACTATATCTAATTGTTTTTTGTAGCACGTCAAGAAGCATTAAAGAAAGAGATCGAGAAGTTACAAAAATTGTATCAAGAACAAAACATGCAAAAGGCCAATGAACAACAACGACAAAGAAAACAACAACAAGAACAAGAACAACGTCACGGCCACCGGTGGGATGAATACTTAGCATTCATATTAATAGTACGTTACAAATTAAACATGCAATATTTTACTTCATGTAATACCGATGAACGGGCTAATACTGTTGATTCGTTAGCAAGTAAGTTTATTGAAAATAATGTGACGAGCATTCAATTTTTAGTAAATAATTATTACTACACTTTGTTGGTGCATTCTAATATTTTTGCTCTTAATGTAGTTTTTTGTATTGCGTTGTGTTAATGTCACTTTATTAATTAAACGTCGTGGAATATTGCGTGACTTGATATTTGATATAATTGTGAAAATTATGTCGATGTTACATATTGAAAATGATAGTATATAATAAAAATATAATAAAAATATCTTCACACGATCATCTTAACAATGAGAATCTTCTAAATTAAAGAAGTTTATAAAGGAGAAGAAAATTGTATTTCAAATGTTATCCTACACCTATCACGAGGTAAGTATTATTCATTTGAGTTTGAGATCATGTGATTCATGTCTTCATACTGTAAATACTTAGAGTGAGTTACTAATGAATGCTCCAAATTCGATATTATAGTTTATGAAAAAATGTTGTAATAATGCCTTAATTAAAAATAATAATTTATGTAACTTACTCATATTAAAATATTACATATGAAAAGTCTCATTTAAATATAACATTTTGCAAAAAACCTCTTCACATTAAAGAAAGAGATGGAGAAGTCACAAAAATTGTATCAAGAACAAAACATGCAAAATGCCAATGAACAACAACGACAAAGTGAACAACAACAAGAACAACGCCACGGCCACCGGTGTCAATATAGATGAATACTTAGCATTCATATCAATAGTACGTTACAAATTAAACATGCAATATTTTACTATACGAATTATAATTTATTATACGAATTATAATTTATACTCTTGAATATACTAATTACTTTAATGTTTTATGTTTTTATAATTTTGTTAAAAATGAAATTTGTTTTATAGTTCTCTTTTAAAAATGTAATTTATTGAACAACGAAGTCCGTCTTTCACAAAAAATGAGAGTTTCAAACATGAACCAAAAATTAGTCCCGAACATTACGAAAAAAACAATTAGATCCAACCTTTTTGCATCGCATGGGTCCTGAGGCAGTCCAAACCTGTGTGTATCGCACGGGGATGAATATAAAAGGTTTCCAACATTAATGTCATCGCTTCATATTTAAAATAATTTATGTAACTTATACATATTAAAAAATTACATGTGAAGAGACTCTTTTCAATATAACTTCTTGAAAAAAATCTCTTCACATATACTCTTTTAATGTCAATAAACTATTTTAAATGTGTGCCATGCCTAGAAATGTGTACCGTCACAACTTAGATATATAATGACGAAAATAATTGCCGAAGATTACGCTATAAAAACTTATATGCAGCCCATGTGAACCTCAATAAAGTATTTTAAATACGTATAAAGCTTAGGAAATGTGTGACACCATGAAAAATTAAATATAAAATGACAAAAACAAATGCCAAATATTACGCTTTAAAAACTTCTATACAGCCCATGTGCATCGCACGTATTTTAAATCTATGAAACTTCTATACAACCCATGTGCATCGCACGGGAATTGTTGACTATCATAAGAAATAGTTATAACTTAGCCCGATGTATTAATATTAGTTAGTTCAAATAAAAAAAGATAGAGTCAATACCAAAATAAATAGACAAAAAATATTACGTAAAAAAATACATATTAAAAGATTACATGTCAATAAACTATTTTAAATACGTATCATGCTTACAAAATGTATGCTACCATGAAAACTTATATTTATAATGACAAAAATACGTCCTGAATATAAAAAGACGAAAATAAATGACGGATATTAGACTTTGAAAACTTCTATACAGCCCATGTGTATCGCACGGACTTTCATGACTATTCATGTTTGCAAGTGTACTCAAATAATGAAATGACATTATCCCGCATTGAATACATGACGAAAATTAGTGAACATTACGTTATGAACACTTAGATACAGCCCTTGTGCAACGCACGGGTCTGGTTGCCTAGTATTATATAAAGCTTAAGTAGCCTTATAAATGTGAAGACTTCGTGTGTTAGTACATTGATTTAATAGTCATGCATAAGGGTAAGTACATAAGATTAGTGATTCAAGTAATTGAAAAAATTTCTATGGTACAAGGTAGTGTAAGCAACATCAAAAGTATATCAATTACACAATATTGGGTGACTTAATTTAATGTGCAAGAGGATTTGTGCACAAATTGTAGTAAGGTACAAGGTAGTTTAAGCAACATGAAAAGTATATCTTCTATACTATCTAAAGATTGGAGTGCTTAATTTAATGCGGAAGAGGCATTGTGCACAAAAGTTTGTACGTTACAATATGTTTTGCATGAGGAATCATGCACAAAAGTTTGTACGGTACAACATGTTTCAAGCCATCTCAAAACCTCAAAGAATATAAACCAAAAATGCCATGAATGCATAAATTAAACACACCAATTAGTGGTTAGTCTTTTTACATTCCCGTCTATGAGTTACAAATATTTTATAAACTATATAATGTGTCAAAAATCATACACAACAAACCACAACTTCCTCCACACCGCGTGCACATTGGGCTACAACTTATTATGTTGGTAAAGTAAGCATCATATCGTCTTACTTATTTAGCATATTGATGTGGCAAAAAATGAACCACTTTTAAGGGGTCATTTAAGCCGGAATTGGAATTTACCTTATCAAATATTGCCCTAAATCGTTCCTTTTGTGATTTTAGGTACTTTTGGAGTGAATTCTGTAAAAGGAAGCATTTTGGACGTTTTTGGAGCATAAAAGTGAAGAAAACGGCAAAGTCTTAATTTTCCATGCTGAGAACAGTACCTGACGGCGTCAAGAAGGAAATTGTGACGGCGTCAGGAGTAAAATCCATGACTGCCCAGTGAAAACCTGAAGGCGTCAAGAGAAGGGCGTCAAGAGTTAAAATGGTGACGGCCTGGAAAGGAATTACACATGACGGCGTCAGATGCAGATCTAGGCAATCTGAGGACTTTATTGGCGGCGAGATGACGGCGTCAGAAATTTACTCTTGACGCCGTCACCTCATAAAATCTATAAATACTTTTCTATTTTTCATTCATAGAGAGGAACTTGTGAGGAGAATTCTAGGGCCGAACCCTAATAACCCTAGGTCATTTTTTATAGTATTTTCAAGGGTTTTCACCCCTTGAAACCTTTCATGTTCAATTAAGATAAGTCTTCTTTCAATTCATTCAATATGTCTATGTGTTGTTTGAATATATCTTATGCTTGTCTTGATTTTAACATGCTAGGCTAGATCTTTTGTGTGTTTGCTTAGATGTAATGAAACCTAGATGTTAATTATAGGTTGATTATTTGTTTATGGTTGTAATGGTGGAATGATTTCAATGTTAGGCTTAAGAAAACTGGAAGATCTCCATTGTGTAACATGCTTGAACGTCTTAGGAAACATGAACCGATGTGTACTAGGTTTTTATGGTTGTATTTAATGCATGAACGAATTCTAATGATCCCATGTTAGGAGCTTCTTAGCCGGCTCGACATAGGCGTGAAGTAGGAGCTTATAGAATTGGGGAAGTAAGTATGCCACCCCATGAATGGTATTAAGGAATATAACCCATCATCCATGCAACTATAACAAGTAATTAACCTGTAAAAGATATCTAGGGAGTAGTGAAATCTAAGTAAACACAATTCTCCCACATATTACTCACACCACTAGTTTAATTTAGTTTATTTATATTTTTGTTATTTTATTGCATCTTAGTTATTGGGTTAGTTGATTAACAACTAATTCCGCCCACTCTTTCAAAACCCGAGATTTTACTTGCTTTCATAAAATATAAAAATACAAAAAGAATCATCCCTCACATCTAGACTTAGTTTTTAGGTTTTCTAATCCTAGCGACACTCTTCCTGAGTTGAACGATCAATCCCCAGGTACTTGTCACTATACTATACTACAACGATCAGGTACACTGCCTGGTGGGTGTTGTAAGCTTCTCGAGATCCCTCGAGAGGTAAAGCCTGGTGCAATTCCCACGAATCAAATTTTTGGCGCCGCAGCCCGGGGAATAGTTACTGTCTAGGTTAGGATTTCTTTTAATTAGGTCTACTTGCTAGATTCCTTTCTAGTAAGATTTTTATTTTTATTGTTAGGTTTTCTTTAGTCTATCTTATTTCTTCGTGTCTTTGTTCGTAACCTTTGTAACACCCCCAAAATACCGCAGCGGAAGACTGTGTCATAGGGGTGCTACTTCATAATACAAAGTACAAGGTATAGAAAACGAACTCTAAATGAGACGTTTTGAAAAGTTACCATTCGATTAATGAATTCAAAGTTACAAATATGAGATTCCAAAGTATGATACATAAATGTATACAAAATGTTTTGAATGGTAAATGATAAAAGCGTAAGTCTTCAGAATATGCAGCTTGACTCTAAGTTCCACGCACTAGCTATCGCCTTACTAACCTGAGATAAACATGCTAAAGTGTCAACACAATGGTTGGTGAGTTCATAGAGTTTGTCTTAAAACAGTTGAAAAGCCTTAAAGAATGATCACACAGCAAAGGCATTGAGAATCAACTCAGTTACAAGTCCCGCCATAAGAGACTTGTAACCTGTGTGTTCACAACCCACTGCTAACATATAGTATAATAAAGACATGTATAAGTTCGTCAAGACAATTAAGCAATTAGTAGTGAGTCTCTACTTCATCTCCGAAGACCTCACTTTTATGATGTATCCAACATTCGCAAATGTTAGGATGTATCAAAGACAACTGGGAGTCAATTCCCAAAGACAACTGGGAGCCACTTCCCAAAGATAAAAGACAGTCATGTATGTATTAAATCAAGTATAATGCCATCAAGTATAAGACAATCAAGTATAACACAGTCACGTATAAACGTTTTGAGTATTTGTACAAGTAAGCAAGTAGTTGAGCATGTATCCCCCCTAAGAGTTTAAAACAAGTACGAAAAGAGTAGGGGCTATGACTCACCTTAAGTCTATGTAGTGAGTAACGAAAATGGTAGTCGAATCGCGAAAGTCTCTAAGAGCAGCCTATAATAGAACGTTGCGACTTAGGTTTGGAGTAACGTCTAAGAATACGACGAATTGCCAATATATGTCTTGCATAATGTTCATGATGTAGTACTTAGTATATAGTGTAAGTCGTTGAATATAAATGGTCTATGAAACATGTATAAGTTGTATATCTCTTACTACCGTTCGGGCCGACATAATTCAGAAGTCATGGAGTAAACGTTCGAGGAGCCAGGACACTTTAACTCGTAACTCCACAACTCGTCTCGACGGCTTACTCAATGAACTCCTCACATGAGGCTCCCTACTATTGTAGTATTTGATAACATATATATATATATATATATATATATATATATATATATATATATATATATATATATATATATAAGTCTTTTGATCTTTAATAGTTATATGGTCTTTAGCCGTGGCTTTGCCGTGACTTTGGTCATGTTACCATGGTCTTGAGACTCAACCTTGGCTTTAGCCATGGTTGTGGTCTTGGCTTTAGGTCATTAGACCTCTTGGTCTCATCTAAATATAATCATTATATAGTAACTTTGGTCTAAAAATGGGCTGTTAAGAATTTGAAGAAAATATCACTCGGAAAGCCTTTTCAGGGCTCGAGCTTCTTTGTTCCTGAACGAAAACGTCGTTCCGGACAACTTTCGTGTTTTAACTTTTTGATGAATCGGACCAGAAGTGGGACTTTCAAATTGGCAGAATGCAAACAGGAGGTTATGGGCAGTTTCGGCGTTTTGGTTTCGCTAACTTCCTATGGTCGTATCTTTTGACTCGGGTACTCGTTTTGGGTGATTCAAATTGCTATGTTTTCCTTGTTAAGTCCTCTTTAACAGTAAGTAAGTGTCAAATATCATAGTTATACTATTTTGGTCGTGGTTCTCCATAAAAATCACTAGTTTGCTTGTTTACTTGTCATAAGTTACCATATGTATACCATAGCTTGTTTTATCCATTTTTAAACATCATGAACACAATACAAAGACCATATATAGCATGAAAGAAACATAATAAGCATGAAATGATATTGAGCAAGAAAGTGTATAAGGGTTTGCTTACAACTTGTGAGGAAACTAACTAGAACCAAGATCAAAACCAAGAATTACTACTTAATCTTCCTAACCCTTTCCAACCATAGCCATGCTTCCAATATTTAACCACCCTTGCTAATATTGTATTCTTGAATGATTTGTGATGAAGGTCTAGGTGAATTGAGTGGATCTAAACTCAAGAGAATCACCAAGAGTTTCTAAGGTTTGTAAGTTGTTTGATGAATCAAGACTAAACTAGGGTTTCTATGTTGTTATAGCTCTTGAATCTTGTATATAACTTGGAGTAAATTAGCTAGGAGATGGTGTTTGTGTGTGTTATGATGGTGAACGAAATAGGAGAGGAGGAGGGGGCTTAAATAGGGTCTTGAGGAGGTTACATGTTTAGGATATTTTCTTGGTAAACTTGGAGACCAAGTTGTGAATATGTAGTGATCTAAGGGCACTTTTGTAATTTTAAGACACATGTGTGGTGACTCCCCCTCCCCTAAGTCGGTTTGGAAGGCTTAGGGAGCAAGGGTTGGACCTTGGTTGATATTATCCTAGGTATAGAGCTAGTTTTGACTCCGTAGGTTGCTAACCGTAAGCTGTTAAGCCTCAAAACGTAAAACCGGGTATCCTAAAAATATGAAACTTGAAAGTATGGTCAAACATGTCAATATAGTCCATAATAAAATATAAAATGAGTGGTAGGTTCTATCGGGTGCGAAAACCCTGCTAAAAACTGGAAACACGGGTCTAAAACGCGCAATTCGCGTAAAACGCTGAACTGAAAAACGTAAAATTCCGAAACTTTTGGAATTGTCCTAAAATGAGAGAAAATCATATTTCTATTGTTTATAATGTTTTATGGACATATCGGGATGCTAGAAGGACGTTTAAACCTAACAGTAAATCTCGGACACGGCTTTGTGATTTTTGCAGAAATGATCCGACGAGCGTCAAACTCTCGGATTATCGTTAAAATAGTTTAACTTACGAGAATATGAAATAAAAATTTCTGAGATGAATAGTGAAAAGTGAATAGTAAAAAGTGAATAGTAAAAGTGAATAGTAAAAAGTGAATAGTGAAATTTTCGGGAATAAAAGTTAACCTGAAATTGCATCCCTGGATGTTATAAGTCATTTCGTGATTTTTAGGCTTACGGTTTGATGTCTAAAAGACATTTAATACCAACCGACACTAGACTAAGCCCAGTCTAGACATTATAAGTCATTTTAAATCATTTTTATCACATTAGAAAAGTAACATTTTACTTTTCTCAATTTTACGTAATATTCGTACATTTTACGTATTACGCGTTTTAGACCCGTGTTTCTTGAAATAAAAATTTCTGAGATGAATAGTGAAAAGTGAATAGTAAAAAGTGAATAGTAAAAGTGAATAGTAAAAAGTGAATAGTGAAATTTTCGGGAATAAAAGTTAACCTGAAATTGCGAATTGTTACAACCTTTACCATCCGGCATCATGGAAGGTGGTAACATCTTTGAACCCATCAACATACCACAACAAGACCACCCACAAAACCAACCTCTTAGACCCCGAACCCTAGGAGAGTATTCCCGACCTAGCCATCAAGGCTATCGAAACACTATTGAGTTCACCGGAGCCAACGTGTTACCTTTACGATCCGAAACCATCCGGTTGGTGCAAAGCGGATGTGCATTCCATGGACTTCGTTTCGAAGATCCAAATCAACATCTCAAGGACTTCCTTAAAATCGTAGATTCTATAGACCTTGATGTTACAACTAGAGAGTCAACCCGATTACGCCTATTCCAATTCTCTCTACGTGATCAAGCTAGTCAATGGCTTGAACGTTTACCCGCGGGATCCATCATCTCATGGGATGATCTCACTACTCGTTTCCTTGCTCAAATTGTCCCACCGGGGAGAACTACCAAGCTTAGAAATGATATCTTGATGTTCCAACAACGTCAAGGTGAAACTCTATATGAAGCATGGACTCGTTTCAAGGACTTACTCCATAAAGTCCCTCATCATGGTATAGATCTTTGGCTCCAAGTCCAAATTTTTTATGACCATATCGATCTCTCCACAAGGCGAACCATTGACCAATCGGCCGGTGGCAAGCTACGTGATCTAAGTGCTGAAGAATCATGGGAACCCATAGAAGATCTTGCTCTCTATGACAACGAAAGTTGGAATGATCCCCGTGATTTGAACAAAACGGTCAAGGCAATATCTTTGCCTTCGAACAAATCTAGCACTCCCGACCGTAAGATCATGGAACTTGAGGACCAAGTCAAGTTTCTCATGAAATCTTACGAAGCTCCTAAGCCTTCAAGCCAAGTGAACAAAATCACTTCTTCATGGGAATTATGTAGTGGTCCCCATGACACTCGTGATTGTGTGGAACTCCCCGGAACATCTTTTGCGGACTACGCATCCTCGCGTACCGACAGAGCGGGAGACAAGTGGTACACTTTCAAGCCCGAGCCAAACCATTACGGTGATTCCTACAATCCTTCTTGGAAAAATCACCCGAATCTTAGGTGGAACCAAAACCAAAACAATTCTTCCAACCCACCTAATTGTTACCAACCAAATGGTCCACCCCCCGACCGTACTTTCAACAACAATCCTTCTAACAACTATGGTAGTACCAACAATATTGAAGGGTTGATGTCTAAGTTTATGGCATCTCAAGAAGCTCGCATATCTAAGTTTGAAGCCGATTTCAAACAAAAACAAAGCGAGATGACCACCAAAATCGACACATTGTTGAAAGCTCTCAATGACCGAAACTTGGGAGCACTCCCAAGCGACACGATCAAGAACCCGAAACTAACCGTTAATTCCATATCATCAGTTTCGTCACCCACTTCTTGTCCGCAGTACTACTCGGTTAAATCAACGAGCACGTGTTTCAAGCAAAACCAATTTCTTCAAAAGGACCAATCAAATAAAACACCCGATATAAAACCGGTTGAAAGCATTGTTGAAACACTTCCTACGCAAGACCTTGACGATGAATTCAAGGAGCTTCACCTTGAACGCCCCGGCATTGATGTCTTAGCCCGTGATCCCTACTATAGTGCCCTCCTAGAAAAGTATGAAAATTTTAAACTAGGTAAAAATGGGACCACCTTCGTTCAAAACAAGTTACCTAAAAAGCTTGATGATCCGGGTATATTTGTTTTGCCTTGTAAGATAGGAAGATCCGAAGCTTTCGACACCCTAGCTGATTTAGGGTCAAGTCTCAACTTGATTCCCTTATCCCTTTTCACCACTCTCAAGCTAGGCAAGTTAGAGGAGACGTAAGTATTGATTGGTCTAGCGGATGGGAGTATTGCCCACCCGGTTGGGATGATCAAGGATGTAGTTGTTCACGTAGGAAAGTTAACTATTTTAGCGGATTTTCACGTCCTTGATATGATTAGTGATACTACATGCCCTTTATTAGTAGGAAGAGGATTTTTAGCAACCGCTAGCGCCATGATTGATTGTAAGGAATCTAAGATAGCGGTAGGTGAGGGTGACACTTGGTCGGTATATGATGTTAAGAAACATAGCTATGATTGTGGGGATGAACCAATACCACATTGGGTAGAGATTAATAGGAGACCATCTAGATATGGACCTTAGATAGAGGGAAACTTTATAGGACCCCAACGCCCATTCTATCTAGAAAAAGATTTCATCGATAAAACATATTCGGTGGAACAACTCATAGCTAGAGATGAAGAGTTAGACCCTTTTGAGGACCCCCTAGTCTTTAGGAAAATGATTGAGTTCTTAAGTTTAATGCCTATTAACATTGAGATGAACAAATGGAAGAGAGAGGGGGATAATTGTAAATGGAGGTGGGACAAGCCACCTAAGGAAGGTGACGGATCATGGCATATGAAGATGATTTTGTATGATCTGGATGGAGAGAAGTTTGAAAGGTCATACCGCACTAAGAAAACCGATAGGAAGTTGAAACCTAAGTTTGATCCCAAAGATGTCCTCAATGAGGAACTCACCCATGTCACGTAGTAACCCATGACCTTGAGTCTAGCTACAAGACTCGTAAATAAAGAAAATCGCTTCTTGCGAGGCAACCCATGTTTTGTGTGATTTTTAATTGTTTGATTGTTATTTGTTTCCGTATGCATGTTTTATTTTTATTGTTGGTAGATGATGTTTCAAACTAAAATGGTGAAAATACTTTATTTTGTTGTTTGGCTTAGTCTTAACTTCATCCAAGGGTATATTTCAAAAGATAAGTGTAAGGGGAAACCCCAAATATGTTTACTAAGAAACAAACTCGATCATGATTCTCCACAATGTTAAATGAACATGTATATTCATATTTGTTAAAGTCAAATGCTTGTATCGAGTCATAATGATGTTTTGCAGGATTTTCCAGGAAGTAGGACAAGGTTTTTCCAGAAATTTTCTGGAAACTTAACATTATTCTGCAGGTCACTTCTGACGGCGTCAGGAAGAAATTCCTGACGGCGTCAAGTGTAAAATTCTGGAAATTTTGCTAAATTTGTTTCTCTAACGGAGTCTTTAAGTTTTTGTTAACTCTTTAGTTTTATAAACTCCAGGGAATCTGCAAACATCATTCCACAAGCATTATATCTTACTTTGTTTTCTAGGATTTATTAGTATATATAGATTGCCGCCGATTTTATGCGAGGTTGCCTTGTTTGTTTTCTCAGATTTAACAGGTTAGGTATGACAAGAAGATGATTTATATTCTGGAAGGGAAGCTTTGATTGTTCATTTTCTTGGAGGAAGATCTAACCTGGTTACCATACTATCCATACCGAGCGAATCAGGGGAGTATTTGATTTCATTCTTTTACCTGTTTTACTTTTACATCTTTAATTGAACATTGGGGACAATGTTCATCCTAAGTGTAAGGGGAGGGTTAATGATGATACCCTATTGGATACTATTGCACTTGAGTTTGTTTTGTTTAATGGTAGGTGTGTAATAAAACTATGAGAAATACTTGTTAGTGTAATTTTAGCGCCAAATTTAAATTTTTTTACAACATTTAGGAGTGAAACTTTAGTCCTAGCAAGCGTCTCATGGATAGGAGTTGTATTACTAGCACGAAACCGTACTATTCAGAAAAATTTTCCACCCAAATATGTGAGGTTCGCCTTTAAATTTGATAGGAAAAGCATTTACTATTAGTGCTTATGAGTGTACCGGTAGCATTTAGATTCTAGAACTTGCGTTAGTGATGCATCCCAAGACCGCTAGTGAGACTACATTCGTGTAGTAGGATTTACTACATGATAAGAGGCATTAGGATCACCCTTGTGTTAAACCCGTATCATAATTACTTGACCATTTAAGTCATATTACTTGGCTAGTTAAGTCAACTAATTTTTCCCACACCCTTAGCGTTGTACTCATTTTTAGTACACGAAACCCCTAGTACACCCCTCCGAGCCTATCTTTTCGTTTCTAACTTTAAGCATCTTACTTAAAGGAAGAATTTGTTACACCCCACTTAAATGTACAACCAAATCGCCTTAGCCTTCCGTGTATGCGCTCATCTTTAGTGCATTATTGTTATTTGTTTAAACCCATAGTTAATTATCTAATTGATTACATGGTTGCTAAGTCGAGTCATATCCTTGTATATATTGTTTTGGGACGATTGGGACTCATGGGTAAAGTACTTGTGTTATGGAGTAATGGGGAAGAACATCATTTTATTACCCCCATATGTGTGTTAATCTTAAAAGTACTCCAAGTGTTTTGATTTTCTTAATTCGAGTCATTAGATTAGTTTATTGAAAAGTATGTAAAAATTCAAGTGTAAGGGGATTGTTCATTCCTTATTATGTATTATTTTGGATGGTAGGGTAAGAGTGTATGCAAAAAAAAAAAAAAAAAAAAAAATTGAAAAATTAAGAAAAAAAAAAGAAAAAAAATAGAAAAAGAAAAGAGAGAAAAACATACGGACTACCATCCCGTTTCATTCTATTTTTATTTTATGTTTTTGTTATTTTCCATTTATTAGCTTAAGTCGAGTCTAGTCTTGGCTTAGCAACGCCATATTGTACATGTAATTAACCAAGATTATTAACTCGCCACCAGTAAAGATTGCCTATATCCAACAAAACCGAGTATTCCATATCCCTATACCTAACGTTACAACCCTTTAAAAGACCTCTTTGATAGTTTATCCTAGGTGCTTACGCCATGTGGTAGAGGTTTGATCCTTTCCCAAGCCTATGGTAATCTATTTTGCTATGACAGGTAGTGAGTATCTAACTTTATTACACCTGAGAGATGTGAGTATCTAAACACTATTTGTGAGGTGCTAGTGTATGACCTCCGTGCTTGTCTTTTGTCTTTAGTGGAACGATTATTTGTTGTAATTACTTTTATGTTAGTGTTAAATGACCCCTAACTTGTCTTTTGATTAGAATAAAAGCATATTTGCTTGAGGACAAGCAAATCTCAAGTGTAAGGGTATATGATGAGGGGAAAAATGAACCACTTTTAAGGGGTCATTTAAGCCGGAATTGGAATTTATCTTATCAAATATTTCCCTAAATCGTTCCTTTTGTGATTTTAGGTACTTTTGGAGTGAATTCTGGAAAAGGAAGCATTTTGGACGTTTTTGGAGCATAAAAGTGAAGAAAACGGCAAAGTCTTAATTTTCCATGCTGAGAACAGTACCTGACGGCGTCAAGAAGGAAATTGTGACGGCGTCAGGAGTAAAATCCATGACGGCCCAGTGAAAACCTGAAGGCGTAAAGAGAAGGGCGTCAAGATTTAAAATGATGACGGCCTGTAAAGGAATTACACATGACGGCGTCAGATGCAGATCTAGGCAATCCGAGGACTTTATTGGCGGCGAGATGACGGCATCAGAAATTTACTCTTGACGCCGTCACCTCATAAAATCTATAAATACTTTTCTATTTTTCATTCATAGAGAGGAACTTGTGAGGAGAATTCTAGGGCCGAACCCTAATAACCCTAGGTCGTTTTTTACAGTATTTTCAAGGGTTTTCACCCCTTGAAACCTTTCATGTTCAATTAAGATAAGTCTTCTTTCAATTCATTCAATATGTCTATGTGTTGTTTGAATATATCTTATGCTTGTCTTGATTTTAACATGCTAGGCTAGATCTTTTGTGTGTTTGCTTAGATGTAATGAAATCTAGATGTTAATTATAGTTTGATTACTTGTTTATAGTTGTAATGGATGAATGATTTCAATGTTAGGCTTAAGAAAACTGGCAGATCTCCATTGTGTAACATGCTTGAACGTCTTAGGAAACATGAACCGATGTGTACTAGGTTTTTATGGTTGTATTTAATGCATGAGCGAATTCTAATGATCCCATGTTAGGAGCTTCTTAGCCGGCACTACATAGGAGTGAAGTAGGAGCTTATAGAATTGGGGAAGTAAGTACGCCACCCCATGAATGGTATTAAGGAATATAACCCGTCATCCACGCAACTATAACAAGTAATTAACCTGTAAAAGATATCTAGGGAGTAGTGAAATCTAAGTAAACACAATTCTCCTACATATTACTCACACCACTAGTTTAATTTAGTTTATTTATATTTTGTTATTTTATTGCATCTTAGTTATTGGGTTAGTTGATTAACAACTAATTCCGCCCACTCTTTCAAAACCCGAGATTTTACTTGCTTTCATAAAATATAAAAATACAAAAAGAATCATTCCTCACCTTTAGACTTAGTTTTTAGGTTTTCTAATCCTAGCAACACTATTCCTGAGTTGAACGATCAATCCCCCGGTACTTGTCACTATACTATACTACAACGATCAGGTACATTGCCTGGTGGGGGTTGTAAACTTCTCGAGATCCCTCGAGAGGTAAAGCCTGGTGCAATTCCCACGCATCACATACTGATTTATGTTATTTTATGTAAATTTCATGTGTGTTTTGTGTGTGTAAGAATGTAGGACATTGATGCGTGGGAATTGCACCCTCACAAAAGGTTTTACCTCTCAAGGGATCTTGAGAAGCTTACAACCCGCACCAGGCAGTGTACCTGATTGTTGTAGTATAATATAATGACAAGTACCGGGGGATTGATCATTCAACTCAGGAATAGTGTCGCTAGGATTAGAAAGCCAACTAAACTAGGTCTAAAGGTGAGGGATAATTCTTTTTGTATTTTTATATATTTATAAAAGCAATTAAAATCTCGGGTTTTGAAGGAGTGGGCGGAATTAGTTGCTAGCCAACTAACACAATTTACCTAAAGATGCAATCAAAATAAAATAACAGAAATGAAAATAAACTAATTATACTAATGTGTTTGGTTTCATTACTCCCTAGATATCTTTTACATGTTGATAGCTTGTTACAATTGCATGGATGACGGGTCATATTCCTTAATACTAATCGTAGGGCCGTGTACAATATTCCCTAACTCTATAGGATCCTACTTCACTCCTATGTCGAGCCGTTAGAAGCTCCTAACATGGGATCATTAGAATTCTCCTACGCATTAAATACAACCAAAAATCGTAGTACACCTCCGATCATGTTTCTTAAGATGTTCAAGCAAGTTACCAATGAAAGTCTGCCAGTTTTCTTAAGCCTAACATCGAATACAATCATCCGTAACAATTATAAACAAACAATCAACCCATAATTAACATCTAGGTTTCACTACATCTAAGCAAACACAAAAGAATTCTAGCCTAGCATGTTAAATAGAAGACAAGTGTAAGATATAATCAAACAACACATAGAAATATTGATTGATTTGAAAGAGTACTTATCACTAATTGAACATGAAAGATTCAAAGGGTTGAAACCCTTGAAAAAGCTGGAAAATTCGACCTAGGGTTTTTCCCTCAAAGTTACACACTAATAAATGAAATTTGGAAAACTATATATAGATTTTACAGGGTGACGGTGTCATGTGTTAAGTTGTGACGCCGTCAACTTGCCGCCATAATGAAATCGTATTGCCTAGATCTGCTTGTGACGCTGTCATGTAGAATTTACTTTTGGGCCGTCACTAATACTTGGACCATGACGGCCTTGGGTGACGCCGTCATCACCTATGCACAAAAACTCTCTAGATCGTCACGTGTATTTTCCACATCCACCTCTTTTGTAACTCTTGACACCATCATGTGGAGAGTTGTGACGCCGTCAGGTACTGTTCTCAGCAAGGAAAATTGAGACTTTGCCGTTTTCTTCACTTTTATGCTCCAAAAACGTCCGAAATGCTTCCTTTTCCAGATTTCTCTCCAAAAGTACCTAAAATCACAAAAGGAACGATTTAGGGCAATATTTGATCAAATAATCTCGAATTCGGACTTAAATGACCCTTTAAAAGCGGTTCACTTTTCGCCTCATCAAATACCCTTACACTTGAGATTTGCTTGTCCTCAAGAAAATGCGCTTTTATTCTAATCAAAATACAAGTAAGGGTTCATTTAACACTAATATAAAAGTAATTATAACAAATTAAATAATCGTTCCACTAAAAACCAAAGACAAGCACGGAGGTCATACACTAGCACATCACAAATAGTGTTTAGATACTCACATCTCTCGGGTGTAATAAAGTATATATCATAATAAGGAAATGGAAAACATCTCTCACTACCTGTCATAGCAAAATAGATTACCATAGGCTTGGGAAAGGATCAAACCTCCACCACTTGGCGTAAGCACCTAGGATAAACTATCAAAGAGGTCTTTTAAAGGGTTATAACGTTAGGTGTAGAGATATGGAATACACGGTTTTGTTGGATAAAGGCAATATTTACTGGTGGCGAGTTAATCATCTTGATTAATTACATGTACAATAAGGCGTTGCTAAGCCAAGACTCGACTCGACTTAAGCTAATGAATCAAAAATAACAAAAATATAAAACAAACATAGAATGAAACGGGATGGTAGTCCGTATGTTTTTTTCTCTTTTCTTTTTCTATTTTTTTTTTCTTTTCCTTAATTTTTTCGATTTTTTTTGTTTTTTTTTTTGTTTTTTGTGTTTTTTTTTTTTGCATAAACTCTTACCCTACCATCCAAAATAATACATCATAGGGAATGTACATTCCCCTTACACTTGAATTTTTACATACTTTACAATAAACTATTCTAATGACTCGAATCAAGATAATCAAAACACTTGGAGTACTTTTAAGATTAACGCACATATGGGGGTAATAATTTGATGTTCTTCCTCATTACTCCATAACATAAGTACTTTACCCATGAGTCCCAATCGACCCAAAACAATATGTACAAGATACGACTCAACTTAGCAACCATGTAATCAATTAGATAATTAACTAAGGGTTTACACATATAACAATAATGCACTAAAGATGAGTGCATACAAGGAAGGCTAAGACGATTTGGTTGCACATTTGGGTGGGTTGTAACAAATTCTTCCTTTAAGTAAGATGCTTGAAGTTAGAAACGAAAAGATAGGCTCGGAGGGGTGTACTAGGGGTTTCGTGTACTAAAAATGAGTACATCGCTAAGGTGTGGGAAAATTAATTGACTTTACTAGTCAAGTAATATGACTTAAATGGTCAAGTAATTATGATACGGGTTTAACACAAGGGTGATCCTAATGCCTCTTATCATGTAGTAAATCCTACTACACGAATGTAGTCTCACTAGCGGTCTTGGGATGCATCACTAACGCAAGTTCTAGAATCTAAGTACTACCGGTACACTCATAAGCTCTAAGGCTTCTCCTAACAAGTCTAGGGGTGAACCTTACTTAGTAGAAGGCCGGTACGAGTCTTTGACGCCTCAACTAACGGATGCTAACTAATGCACTTCTTGGATCACTTGCGCGTTATTTGCATAACGGATGGTCACCAAGTCATACACTAGCGCTGACACGTTAGCCAATTAATCTAATACTCGGATGGTCACTACTTTTTTGATAAAAGTTTTGAGTGGTACTGTTTTTTGTGCTAGTCATACAACTCCTATCCATGAGACGCTTGTTAAGGCTAAAGTTTCACTCCTAAATGTTGTAAAAAATTTTAAATTTGGCGCTAAAATTACACTAACAAGTATTTCTCTTACTTTTATTACACACCTACAATCAAACAAACAAACTCAAGTGCAATAGTATCCTATAAGGTATCATCATTTACCCTCCCCTTACACTTAGGATGAACATTGTCCCCAATGTTCAATTAAAGGATGTAAAAGTAAAATAGGTAAAAAAATGAAAACAAATACTCCCCTAATTCGTTCGGTGTGGATAGTGTGTCAACAAGTTAGATCTTCCTCCAAGAAAATGAACATTCAAAGCTTCCCTTCCAGAAAATAAATCATCTTCTTGTCATATATAACCTGTTAACCCTGAGAAAACAAACAAGGCAACCTCGCATAAAATCGGCGGCATTCTATATATACTAACAAATCCTAGAAAGCAATTTAAGAATAATGCTTGTGGAATGAATGTTTGCAGATTTCCTGGAGTTTATAAAACTAAAGAATTAACAAAAACTTTAAAACTCCGTTAGAAAAACAAAACTCGTAAAATTTCCAGAATTTTACACATGACGCCGTCAGGTGTTAATTCCTGACGTCGTCATAAGTGACCTGCAGAAATCTTTACGTTAAGTTTCCGGAAAATTTCTGGAAAAACTTATGTCCTACTTCCTGGAAAATCCTGCAAAACATCATTATAACTCGATACAAGCATTTGACTCTAACAAATACTAATATACATGTTCATTTAATATTGTGGAGAATCATGTTCAATTTTCGTTCTTAGAAACAAATTTGGGGTTTCCCCTTACACTTAGCTTTTGCAAAATACCTTTATATGAAGTTAAGACGAAGTTAAACAACAAAATAAAGCATTTTCACAATTTAGTTTGAAACATGATCTACCAACAATAAAAATTAAGCATGCATACAGAAGCAAATAAAATCAAACAAATAAAAATCACTCAAAACATGGGTTGCCTCCTAAGAAGCGCTTTTCTTTATTTACGACTCTTGTAGCTAGACTCAAGGTCATGGGCAATTACGTGACCTCATCTTCAAATGTTGCATCCTCCTCACTAATCATCTCATTACTACTTTCTTGATAATGTTTTACGCGTTGTATGTTGACAGCGAACTCTCTATTTTCATCATCCATTAACACAACAACGCCAGTTTTAGAAGAACTTTTCACTGTAAAGGGCCCATACCATCTAGACTTGAGTTTCCCGGGAAATAACCTTAACCGAGAATTATACAATAGAACTTTGTCCCCTTATGAGAACTCCTTAGGTTTCTTAATTCGCTGGTCATGCCATCTTTTCACCCTTTCTTTATATGTAACGGAGGATTCATACGCTTCTAGCCTTAACTCATCAAGCTCATGGAGTTGCAAGAACCGATTCGTTCCAGCGACCGGATAATCCAAATTACATGCCTTAAGTGCCCAATAAGCCTTGTGTTCGAGTTCCACCAGAAGGTGACACGCCTTGCCATAAACCATGCGAAACGGGGTCGTTCCAATATGTGTCTTGTAGGCAGTTCGGAATGCCCATAAGGCCTCATCGAGTTTAAATGACCAGTCCTTTCTGTTTTGATTAAACGTCTTTTCCAATATTCTTTTAATTGCCCTGTTGGTATTTTCGACTTGACCGTTGGTTTGTGGGTGATAGGCGGTGGAGAAACGGTGGGAAACTCCATACCTCTTCATGACCTTTTCCATTTGCGCATTGCAAAAGTGGGTCCCCCTATCACTAATGAGAGCTTTAGGAATGCCGAACCTAGCAAACTGTTTTTTTAGGAAATGAATAACTACCCTAGCATCGTTGGTCCTAAGGGCTTGTGCCTCCACCCATTTTGAAACATAATCAATGGCCACTAAAATGTATTCGTCCCCCCTGGAGATGGAAAGGGTCCAATGAAATCAATTCCCCAAACATCAAAAACCTCACAAACTTGTATAAAATTCTGAGGCGCTTCATCTCTACTCGATATATTCCCGGCTCGTTGACATGCATCGCATGCTTGTATAATCTCCTTTATATCATGAAATATTGTGGGCCAATAGAATCCTGCATCGAAAATCTTTCGTGCGGTGGTATTTATCGAAACACAGCGCCTGACTATTTGATCAGGACATCTTCGGAATAAGAAGGGTTCGTCCCAGAAGTAGTATTTTAGTTGGGCAAAGAACCTTTTCTTTTCGTATCTAGTCATATGTTCCGGAATGAGCCTGCTTGCAAGATAATTAGCATAATCAGCGTACCAAGGTTCAGAATATGTCATTGACATGAGTTGTTCGTCAGGGAATGAGTCCCGAATCTCACTTTTGTCAAGCTCACTAAGGAGGGGATTTTCGAGACGAGAGAGGTGATCAGCAGCCTAATTCTCTGCCCCCCTTTTATCACGAATTTAAACATCAAATTCTTGTAACAACAAGATCCATCGAATTAGTCGTGGTTTAGCGTATTGCTTAGCAAAAAGATATCGGAGAGCCGAATGATCAGTAAAAACAACCATCTTTGAAAGGACAAGATATTGGCGTAATTTGTCAAAGGTGAATACCACGGCTAATAGTTCTTTTTCGGTGGTAGAATAATTCTCTTGAGCGGGATTCATAGTTTTGCTAGCGTAGTATATTGGTTGGAATTGTTTGTTACACCTTTCTCCTAATACTGACCCAACAACATAGTCGCTAGCGTCACACATAATCTCGAAAGGTAACTCCCAGTTGGGTGTAACCATGATTGGGGCTTGCGTGAGTTCTTTTTTTAGGAGATTGAATGCATCCTTGCATTCTTGAGAAAAATTGAAAGGGGCATCCTTTACAAGCAATTAAGTCATTGGCCGAGCTATTTTAGAGAAGTCTTTAATGAATCTCCTGTAGAAACCGGCATGACCCAAGAAGCTACATATTGCTTTAACAGTCGTGGGATAAGGTAGTTTATATATAGCTTCAATCTTTGCTTGGTCCACCTCAATCCCATTTCCTGAGACCTTGTGCCCTAGCACAATCCCTTATTTTACCATAAAATGGCATTTTTCCAAGTTTAGAACCAAGTTGGTTTCCTCGCAACGTTTGAGCATTTTTTCAAGGTTAGCGAGATAGCGGTCGAAAGAGTCCCCGAAGACTGAGAAATCATCCATGAAAACCTCCATGCTGTCTTCCATTAACTCGTGAAAGATTGCAGTCATGCGTCGCTGAAAAGCGGCGGGAGCGTTACACAACCCAAAAGGCATCCTCTTATAAGTGAATGTTCCATAAGGGCAAGTAAATGTGGTTTTTTCTTGGTCCTCAGGGGCTATGGGGATTTGGAAATATCCTGAGAATCCATCCAAGAAACAGTAGTACTCGTGCCCGGATAATCTTTCCAACATTTGGTCAATGAACGGGTGGGGAAAGTGATCCTTTCTAGTGGCATCATTGAGCTTTCTGTAATTGATGCATACCCGCCAACCAGTAACCGTTCTCTGGGGTACCATCTCACCGTTGTCATTTTTCACCACAGTCATTCCTCCTTTCTTTGGTACAACCTGTACAGGACTAACCCACGGGCTATCCGAAATCGGGTAAATCAGCCCTGCATCCAAAAGTTTGATAACTTCTTTCTTCACCACCTCCTTTATATTGGGATTCACCCGCCTCTGGGGTTGCACGGCTGGTTTATAGTCTTCCTCCATAAGAATCTTATGCGTGCAAAAGGTTGAGTCAATCCCCTTAATGTCAGCAACACTCCATGCAAGGACTCCCTTATACTTCTTTAGGACTCCTAAGAGCCTATCCTTTTGCTCATGCTCCAGGGAAGAGTTTATGATTACCGGTAGTTGATCCTCTCCCTGGAGGAAGGCATACTCCAGGTGGTTTGGGAGTTCTTTAAGTTCCAACTTAGGTGGTTCGATAATGGAGGGCTTTAGCTTGTTCTCGGGTTTACGGAGTTTGAGCTGTTCAGTGGTCTCTTGTCTGGGGTAGAAGGACACTGCGCTAGCGCCCTCCGTCTTCTCCTCCTATATTATGGGGAGGAAACTCTCATCCCATAACCAACCTTCTTCGATTTGTTCATCAACACAGTTGTCAATGACATCAGTAAGTTCATCGACCTCTCCAATGAAATAGAGCCGGTTAGCTGCTTCGAGAGATAGATTCATAGTGTCTTTAATATTGAAGGTCAAGCTATCGGTTCCTACTCGTAGGGTTAACTTGCCGTCGTGAACATCAATAACTGCACGAGCGGTGGCAAGAAAGGGTCTTCCTAAGATGATGGGCACCAGGTCATCCTTCTCCATCTCTAGGATCACGAAGTCAACCTGAAATTTGAACTTCCCTACTTTAACCAGCACATTCTCGCATATCCCCAAGGGATATTTGACCGATCGGTCGGCCAGTTGGATGTTCATACGGGTTGGTTTTAGTCTGGAATATCCTAGTTTGAGGAACATGGAGTGGGGCATGAGGTTGATGCTTGCCCCTAAATCGGAAAGAGCATTCTTTATCGATAGAGATCCTATAGAACAGGGCAAGGTGAAGCTGCCTGGGTCGTCTACCTTTTTTGGTAGCCCTCGTTGGGTCACCACCGAACATTCTTCTCTCAGAGTCACAAGACCCTCGAGTTTCTTTCGGCTGGCAAGCAATTTATGGAAGTATGAACTATACTTGGGCATATGATATCAAGCATCAAGGATAGGTATGGTGATCACTGAATCTTTTAGATATGACAAGAATCTCTTATTATTGTTCTCAATCTTCTGATTTTTTAGGCGGGACGGAAACGGGATTCTCACAGGTTGGTTAGGTGGAGTTGGTGGAGATGGGGTCACCAGAGGAGGTTGTTCAGGAGCCTCGTTGCTCACATTACCTTCCTCCTCGTGGGGATCGTTTGGCTCAATGGTGACAGGATGTGAGCTCGGATAAGGAGGGTCCTTGGTTGTTGTTCCAGGTCGAGTAGTCACTGCGAGCAGGGGATCTTTTTGGCTTACTGGTGGCCTGTTATGGCCATCAAGGGTGGCATTAAGCTTATTGAACCATTTTTCCATGTCATTCTGTTGCTCAACGATGAGCTCGTCAAGACCTTTCAATTGTAAGCCTTTTTCCTGAGTAAAGTGACCAAGGTCATCTTCAAAAGTGCTCCTGATTTTGTATTCAGGGCCTTCCTCTCCCTCTTTTCTTTTCACCAGATTTCCCCAAAGGGTATAATCATCGTTTTGGTAAAAAGGCAAAAGGGAGGGGTCAGCGTAGATGTCATGTCCCGACAAACACGCATGTTCGGTCGTGGTTTCTCCTCCGCATTCCTCCACCTCGTGCGGGCCCCCACAGAAGTCGCAGATCACGTAAGGATTTGAAAGTTGTTTAGTTGCTCGCGACCCTGCAAGGTATTCCGCCCATTCGTGAATTTTTCTTAGCCGATCTGAGGGTGTTTGTGTGATTTCAGATGTGCTCATAGTCGACTCGGGTTCATCCCAAGTATCGTCCTGGTCTTTAGCATATTCCTCAATCCTATTCCACCGTTCCTCGGCGCTCAGATTAGCTATTTTCCCTTTTCTTGAATTATTGATTCCGTTCTGGTCGTTTGGGGAGACATTGTCGTAGAAGATTTGGACCAGAAGCCAAAGTTCTATGCCATGATGGGGGACTTGTCTTATTAGATCTTTGAATCTAATCCATGATTTACAGATGGGTTCGTCCTTTCCCTTTCGGAAATGGAGGATTCTATCCCTAAATGCTGCGGTTCTCCTTGCTGGGAAGAACTTCTCATAAAACTTGGAGATAAGTTGTTCCCATGTAAAAACGGATTCGGAAGGAAGTTTATCATACCAATCTTTGGCCTTTTCATGGAGGGTGAAAGGGAAGAATCGTAATCGGGATGTGTTTCTAGTGGCCCCATCCGTGTGGAGGGTGACCACTATTTTCAAGAAGTAGCTAATATGTTGAATTGGGTCATCGGTTTGCAACCCGCGAAACTTGCATACACTTTGGACAAGCCAAACATCGTTTGCACACAAGACCTCATTGGTGCGTTCGTTTAGGAACACAATGGCATTTGAGAAGCCGCGAGGATTCGGGGAAGAATAGTGCTTAAGGCGCTTAGGGATGGGAGTTTCGGGGGTGCTTACATCGTGGTTGGATTGGGGAGTAGGGGGCGTGAGGTGTGATGAGGCGAAAAGTGTGCCGCTTTTAAGGGGTCAATTAAGCCCGAATTCATACTTATTTGATCAATTATTGCCATAAATCGTTCCTTTTGTCATTTTAGGTAATTTTGAGAATAAATTCAGAAAAGGAGGCATTTTGGATGTTTTTGGAGCTGATGAGGCGAAAAATGAACCACTTTTAAGGGGTCTTTTAAGCCCGGATTCGAATTTATTTGAACAAATAATGCCCTAAATCGTTCCTTTTGTCATTTTAGGTACTTTTGGAGTGAATTCTGGAAAAGGAAGCATTTTGGACGTTTTTGGAGCATAAAAGTGAAGAAAACGGCAAAGTCTTAATTTTCCTTGCTGGGAACAGTACCTGACGGCGTCACAAGATTCTACATGACGGCGTCAAGAGTAATACAAGAGGCGAAAGTGGCTAAAGTCCGTGACGATCCAGTACAAGATTACACTAAGGGCATGACGGCGTCACCATAGGCCGTCATGGTCCATTTACTAGTGACGGCCTAGAAGATTTTACACATGACGGCGTCAGAAGTGGATCTAGGCAATCCGATTTCATTATGGGCGGCGAGTTGACGGCGTCAGAAATTCCTTCTTGACGCCGTCACCTTGGAAAATCTATATATAGTTTTGCAATTTTCATTCATTAGTGTGAAACATATAGGGAGTAACTTTGGAGAAACCCTAGTCTGAATTTATCAGTATTTTCAATGGTTTTTAACCCCTTGGATCCTTCATGCCAATTTGAGATAAGTACTCTTTCAATTCAATCAATATGTCTATGTGTTGTTTGAATATATCTTACACTTGTCTTCAATTTAACATGCTCGGCTAGATTACTTTTGTGTTTGCTTAGATGTAGTGAAACCTAGATGTTAATTATGGGTTGATTGTTTGTTTATAGTTGTTACGGATGATTGTATTCGATGTTAGGCTTAAGAAAACTGGCAGACTTCCATTGGTAACATGCTTGAACGTCTTAAGAAACATGATCAAAGGTGTACTATGATTTTTGGTTATATTTAATGCATAGGAGAATTCTAATGATCCCATGTTATGAGCTTTTAACAGGATCGACATGGAGTGAAGTAGGATCTTATAGAGTTAGGGAATATTGTACATGGCCCTACGACTATTATTAAGGAATATAATCCGTCATCCACGCAATTGTAACAAACTATCAACCTGTAAAAGATATCTAGGGAGTAATGAAACCTAAGTAAACACAACTCTCCCCATTATTGTTTACACCACATTAGCAATTAGTTTTATTTTCATTTATTTTATTTTATTTTGATTGTATCTTTAGTTATTGGGTTAGTTGACTAGCAACTAATTCCGCCCACTCTTCCAAAACCCGAGATTTTACTTGCTTTCAAAAAAATATAAAATACAAAAAGAATCATCTATCATCCCTAGACTTAATTTAGGAGGCTTTCTAATCCTAGCGACACTATTCCTAAGTTGAACGATCAATCCCCCGGTACTTGTCACTATACTATACTACAACGATCAGGTACACTGCCTGGTGGGGGTTGTAAGCTTCTCGAGATCCCTCGAGAGGTAAAGCCTGGTGCGATTGCCACGTATCAAGTTTTTGGCGCCGCAGCCCGGGGAATAGTTATTGTCTAGGTTAGGATTTCTTTTAATTAGGTCTACTTGCTAGATTCCTTTCTTGTAAGATTTTATTTTTATTTTTAGGTTTTCTTTAGTCTATCTTATTTCTTCGTTCCTTTGTTCGTAAACTATCTCGATGAATAATAATAGCATTGATCGTTTGATCCCTGTTATTCGTGTTTTTCGTCGTAGGAACTTCCAAATGCCCGACCCAATCCCTTTAGTGGAAAATGAGAACCCACCTAACCATCACTTTGACAATAATTCTGAGATAGAGGAGTCTGACTATGATGATGACCATAGGGCTAGTCCTTCTTACTATTCGGACTCCGACAAGGACCTAGATGATGGTGACGTAATTAATGAGAATCAGATGGATGATGTAATGGATCCTCTTAGGTATGTCGACCCTAGAACAAGGATTGAGAACGATAACCCATTTAATATGCAATTTCCTTGTAAAATTGGATTTAGGAGCTTTGATGCATACTTTAACTCATCTCTACCAATGAACATAATCTCGCGTAGTGAATACAATAAAATTATGGTAGATGAGTTAGAATACAAAGGAGATAATATTGTTGCTAGGGCGATGACGTTGCATGTTGTTAGCATTAAAATTATATTAAAAAGTGATGGTCATTCTCATTTATTGTAACGTTGTAATGTGTCGTAGTTTGTGTCATTAGAATAGTCAATGGGCCTTGGTCTTGGTAAGCTAATATGTTATTAGTTATGTTTCATAAGTCTTTATAAGGAAATGGAAACCAAGCCCAAGACCAAGCCCATAGAAAGCCTTTTAGGGCATCATGTTAAGAACTATATAAACACCTCAAAGCTCATTTGAGGTGTGTGCTTGTGTGTGTATTGTGTGTGTTTTTAATAAAAGTTCTCTTCATCTTTATCTCTATTTTATACATCTTAACGCCACACATATATGTCATCAAGTCACCATCTTTACTTCATCTAGTGCTATATTGTTATTAAAGTTGATATATCTAAGGTCCTACATGTGCTATATTGTTATTAAAGAAAGGGATGAGTTGAAAAAGGACTTTACAAAGAAAGAAGACAAACTTTTGGAATAAATCGTAGAGTCAGAACACATGATTGCTCATTTAGAAGAATTAGTGGTTAAAAAGGGTCAGTCAAGTCAAACAACGCACATGATTACTAATCAAACTAATCCGATTTACCACACAAAACAAAAAATGGCTCTAGGGAACAAAACTCCTTGTAATCTCAAGAAAGCTCAGCAAGAACAGAATGTTTTGTATAATGGTAATATGATTTACACCAAACATGATCCTCCCGTCGTTCGGGATTCTGTGGATACGATGGAACTTGTCGAAGAGAGCATTACTAAAATGAAACAAAAGGATTTGAAACCCATTGATTACAAAAAATTGAACAAACTTTCAGGAATTACTTTTGTTCCACAAACAGAACCATATGTGTTTTCTATAAAACGACCATTCGCGAAATTCTTTTCTAAAAAGACGGTTGTTTCCAAATCTCTTTCGAAAATAGAACAAATGTCTTCTAACAACACTTTTAATACAAGTGAGGCTAGAGACATTCTTGATGACGTTAAAAAGAGAATTCAAGAACTTCAAAATATTGTTGAATCTAAAACTACCATCAATATTAACAACTGGCATTCTAGTTTTCATATCGAACAGAAAAAGGTTTTTGAAAACAAAATTACTATCCCACTGAATAACATCAGTGCGAGGGTAATCCACTTTGAAAATGCTTTCTTAAAAGAAACGGCTGACTTTGTCAAGGACCACAAATCCCTGGTAAACGAAGCTAATGAAACTCGTGAAAACATGAATGTTTTAGAAAGGTTAAATGATTCTCTCTTCGAAGCTGTTATGACCACTGATATTATGTCCATCATTTTACAAACATATTCTGTTCAAGACGATGAAAGACTGAGAGCTGAGACCTCCGCAATTGTTTCAAAATATGAAAATGCTCTTATCAAACTTGAAAAAGAAAATGTGTCATTTTTCAAACAACTTGATCGAAAAAGCGAAGAATGTAAGTATGACAAATTGTCGTATGAGCGTGCCTTAAAGAACATGACAGAGCAAAATAATCTTTTGAGGACTCAGCTTGAAAGTCACAAAGGGAAGGGTGAGGAAACTAAGTTTGAAAAACCATCGACTTCGGAGAAACCAAATGTTTCAAACACGGTTATAAAACCAAAAATGTCAATTTCAAGGTTTGCTCCGAAAGTCGATGTGCAAAAGCATTTTACAAAACCAGTCACTCCAACACCCTTGCCCAAGCAAAGTGATAATAATAAGATTGTTGATAAAGGAAAAGCGGTTGTCGATAAACCAAAAGTGATAGCACCTGGCCTTTTTAGGATTAGTCCCACTAATGCGTCTGCCTCCATAACTAAGACAAATGCGTGCAAAAAGGATAATTCTAAAGAGTCTAGTGATGCTAAAAAGGACAACAATATAAATCCTAACGCGTGTGCCTTACCTTCTACAGGATTAGAAAGCACCTCTAGGAGCAGCAGACTAAAGCCTAGGAGCAATACAAGGAACAATAGATTCTCGTCTGCCTATACGAGTGGTAGCAAGAATAAAGTTAAAAAGGTAGAAGAACACCCTAGGAATTTATCGCTTTGTAATAAGAAACATGATTCATCTGAATGTAATGTAGAAAGTACTGGTTCTAATGCATGTAATGACTCTGTTTGTTTAATATGCAAGAAATGTTTAATTAATGATGTTCATGATGAATGTGTTTCTAGGAATGTGAATGTTACGCCTAAACAGAAGTATGTTCCAAAGGGCACTAGTGCTAGATCTAGATCTATTGGAAGATTAGTTGCGTGCTTTAGGTCTACCACTAGTAGTCGAATGCCTAGGAACTACCTTAAGTATTGTATGTGGAAACCTACGGGTAGAGAATTCATTCTTCAGGATGGCAAATTCAAAGTTGTTCAAAATGGACAAGTAGATACCTTCTATGAATGTGATTCGGATTTTATCCCTAACCCAATGGAACCAAATTCAAAACGGTTTCCAAATACAAACTCTTCTGTTCTTCGCAGGTTATCGAAATATGTCTTTGGATCGTCGACTCGGGTTGCTCCAAGCACATGACCGGGAATTTAAAGCTGCTGATCAATTTCATCTGGAAATTCATGGGAACTGTACGCTTTGGAAATGATCATGTAGCAGCTATTCAGGGTTATGGAGATCTTCTGTTTGGGAATTTTTTTAATCACTCGAGTTTACTACGTCGAAGGGTTGGGACACAACTTGTTTTCAGTTGGGCAGTTTTGTGATGCAGATTTAGAAGTTGCATTCAGGAGAAACACAGTTTTTATTAGAAATTTGGTTGGTGATGATCTCTTAACTGGTAATCGTGGTACAAATTTGTATGCTATCGACATCAACCAAATGGCTTCTACATCACCAATTTGTCTTATGACAAGGGCATCCGATACTAAGTCCTGGTTGTGGCATAGACGTTTATCCCATCTCAATTTCGACACCATCAACAAGTTAGCCAAAGAAAACATCGTCACTGGACTTCCTAAGTTCAAATACACCAAGGATCATCTATGTCCATCATGCGAACAAGGAAAAAGCAAAAGAGCATCATATAAACCCAAAACCATTCCTAGTTCGGAAACAAGGTTACATTTGTTGCACATGGACTTATGTGGCCCAATGAGAGTTGAAAGCATTAATGGAAAGAAGTATATTCTTGTTATTGCTGATGATTATTCAAGATATACTTGGGTAAAGTTTCTGAGGTCAAAAGACGAAGCACCATGTACCATCATCACCTTTCTGAAGCGCATCCAAGTTTTACTTCAAGCTCCAGTAAGGATTGTAAGAACAGATAATGGCACAGAATTCATTTATCAGGAGTTAAGCACCTACTTTGAAGATGTGGGAATCACTCACCAAACATCAGTTGTTAGAACTCCACAGCAGAATGGAGTAGTTGAAAGAAGAAACCGAACTCTTGTGGAAGCTGCTCGCACAATGCTAATTTTTTCTAGTGCACCACTATTCTTATGGGCTGATGCTGTTGCCACTACTTGTTTCACTCAGAACCGATCCCTTGTACATCCAAGATTCAATAAAACCCCATATGAGCTTGTAAACAACCGTAAACCTGACATCTCTTACCTTCACGTGTTTGGCGCTCTTTGCTATCCGACGAATGACAGAGAAGATCTAGGAAAATTGAAAGCTAAGGGTGATATTGGAATCTTCATTGGATATTCAGAAAACTCGAGGGCATTCAGGGTGTATAATAGAAGAACAAAAAGGGTAATGGAGACGATGAATGTGAAGTTTGACGAGATTTCACAAATGGCTTCTGAGAGACTCGCTCTAGAACCCGCGCTTAATCCAATGGCTTCTAATCAAAACAGATTAGGACCCGCACCAAACCCGCAGACTTCTGGACACATCTGTTCAGGACTCGTACCTCAAGGAGCTCAGTCAACAAACACCGAAAAACCTTCAGAACAAGATCTGGAAAATTTCTTCGAGTTAATGTTTGATGAATACTATGGTGGAACTTCGACAAATGCATCTCATCAACATTCCGCTGCACCCGCTCAAAACCATCAACCACCACCACCATCACAAGATGCATCTACAACAGTTGAAGCTGAAGCACCAACGACCTCAACATCATCAACATCTACCCAAGCAACTCCAGTTATTGAATCTGTTCTACCAAGAGTTGATGAGCAAAATCAAACTACAAATTTTCAAGAAGAACCTACAACTAATTCAAACGATGTTGCGTTAGAAGAAAAAGAAGTATTTGAAAACCCGTTTGCATCAGACTCTGCTGAATCCTCTTCAAGGTTACAAGAACCATCTAACACACATTCGTTTAACCAAAGGTACCCTTCTACGTTTCAATGGACAAAAGACCATCCAATAGAACATGTTATTGGTGAACCTTCAAAGCCAGTTAAGACGAGGAGACAACTTGCCACCGATCTCGAATTATGCATTTACATTTGCTCAATAAGCCTCAAAGTACCAAAGAACATTCGGGAAGCAATGGTAGAAAACCCATGGATTGAAGCAATGCAGGAAGAATTTCTTCAATACCTGTTACATGATAGTTGGGAACTTGTTGAACGACCACTTGATAAACGTGTTCTTGATCTCAAGTGGTTGTGGAAGAACAAACTGGATGAGGAAATGACTGTTATCCGCAACAAAGCTCGTCTCGTGGCTAAAGGATATCCACAAGAAGAAGGGATAGATTTCGAAGAATCATTCGCGCCTGTAGCTAGACTTGAAGCAGTCCGGATTTTCTTAGCCTATGCAGCTCACAAAAACATCACAGTCTATCAGATGGATATTAAGACTACTTTCTTGAATGGAACTCTGAAAGAAGAAGTGTATGTGAGTCAGCCAGAAGGATTCGTTGACAAAGAACATCCAGACTACGTCTACAAGCTTAAAAAGGCCATTTATGGTTTAAAACAAGCTCCAAGAGCGTGGTATGACGAACTATCATCTTTCTTACTCAATAACAATTTCACCAAAGGAACAGTTGATGACACCTTGTTTATCAAAAAATTCAAAGATGACATTTTGATTGTTCAGATTTACGTGGACGACATTATTTTTGGGTCCACTAATCCGAATCATTCAAAACATTTTGAAAATCTCATGAAAAGCAAATTTGAAATGTCCATGATGGGGGAACTAAAATTCTTTCTTGGTTTACAAATACATCAATCCCCTCGTGGTATTTTTATCAATCAAGCTAAATATACTATTGAGATTTTGAAAAAACATGGAATGGAAAACTGTGATTATGTTGGTACACCAATGGTCACTTCACCAAAAATAGGTGCTGATTTGTTTGGGAAACCCATCGATCCGAAGAAATATCGGAACATGATCGGTTCTCTCATGTACCTAACTGCTAGTCGACCTGATATTCAATTTGCTGTTTGCCTGTTAGCACGGTTTCAGGCAAAGCCTACCGAACTTCACCTCAAAGAGGTTAAACGGATCTTTCGGTACCTACGACGCACCATTAACATGGGACTTTGGTATCCGAAGGATTCGGAGTTTAATCTAACAGCATTTTCAGATGCAGACCATGCCGGTGATCAATTTACAGCAAAGAGTACATCAGGTGGAGCACAATTTTTGGCTGAAAAGCTTGTAAGCTGGTCGTCAAAGAAACAGGATTGTACTGCACTATCAACCGCCGAAGCCGAGTATGTGTCTCTATCTGCGTGTTGTGCCCAAGTTCTTTGGATGCGGACACAGCTCACAGATTATGGCTTTACTTTCGACAGAATACCTATGTATTGTGACTCAAAAAGTGCCATAGCCATCTCGTGCAATCCCGTACATCATTCTAAGACGAAGCATATCAAAGTCCGCTACCATTTCATCAAAGAACACGTAGAAGAGGGTACTGTTGAATTATTTTTCGTTAAGACTGATTACCAACTCGCCGATCTATTCACTAAAGCCCTTCCAAAAGAACGGTTTGACTATTTGGTTCGATGAATTGGCATGCGAAGCCTAACTCCTAAGGAGCTAGAACGTCTTCTCGAATCTTCTTGAATAATGTTTTCAAAATCGCTTCGCTGTAAATATTTTTGAAAAAAAAAACAAAATACAAAAATATAAAATTTTCAAAAAATACAAAAACAATATAAAATCAAAAATACAAAAATATTCTTCTCACGACATGTCTCTTGTATAAATCAATATTCTGTACGTCTCTAGAAATGTCATTCAACAATGATACGGATATGTACATATGCTTGAGCGAGAGTTCTTTTTTATGTTTTATTAAAACATGTCGTTTCTCAAAAGTTTCTTCACAATGGCTTTCGTATACTTCAGTACGAAACCCGGACCATAACTGACGACTTCTGATTATTTTCAAATCAAGGACTCGTACGTTCAAAGAAGAAATCATTTTCAAAAAGTTCGAGTCTAAACAAACGAAAAAGATTTCAAACACAAACTCGTTTTCAAACAGAATTCTTGAGCACTTTTTCAAAATTGTTCAAAAGATTTCTCAAAATCTCTCAAAATTAGTGCTCAAGATAACTCCCTCACAACCCTTAATTGATTTTAAAATGTGATATCATTAAGGGGGAGTACAAAAACAAAAATGTTCCGAATTCATGCAATACAAATCTGTCTATCTCTCCAAAAGCTTTTTCTTAATCAGCTGATATAAAAAATATCAAAATATGCTATTTTTGAGGGGGAGAAGACATGATTAAGATGTGATCAAAGATGTTTAAAGAATGTGACTGAATCTCAAAAGAGCTCGACTCAGTAAGTAGCACTGAATTGACGAAGCTTAAAATGTCAGTAATTGAAAAGACTTGTCCTGGACGGGTAATAATTTCAAGCTAGTCTAACTAGTGATGTAAGCGTGTCTCGAATAGGACTTGTCTGAGTAGAATGTACCGTATCGAGAGACTTTCTTTGGACTTGACCAGGACGGGTAATAATTTCAAGCTTGTCTAACTAGTGATGTAAGCGTGTCTCGAATCGGTCATGTTCACTGAAAGTGGATCAATTCAAAAGTGCAAACTCATCACGCATGTGCAAATTTCTTAAAAATGCATGAGCACATGTGAAGGGGGAGTCCTTAAAAATTGTAAAACTCTCAAAGTGGTAACAACAATGTGTTTTATTATCATAAACACTTTGAGAGATTTTCAATAAATAGTTTCATGGCAATTACAGGATAGTCATGGTGTTATAAGGTGACTAAGGTTAGGAAAAACCGTCCTATGATCCGCCAAAGCCGGAGGGATCTACCCAAGGACAAATCCAATAGATTAGAATTAGAAGTCCTTAGGTATTATTGAAAAAAGGAGAAAATGAGAGAGGAGAAAGAAGGGGTTGAAGAATTAAAAGAAAAGATATGAAAAAGGGTGAAAAGAAATAGCCCTCCATATGTTCAACCTTAGGGCAGACACCGGGTACAATTCGTATGCTACTGGTTGTTACTAAGGTGACACCGGTATTGAAGAAAAAGACGTCATGGACCCAGTGACGCATTGCACTAAACCTTCTCAACCACTCAAGTTCTCTTAAAAGAGCTTGTTTCATTCTCACGGGGAACCGGTGTAATCTATCGACCTGTCTCTTAGAGATGGTGGATATTGAAGCAGGAGACCCCTCCCTAGTCTCCGCATAGGAAACTTAAGTATGCACTTATCGAGTCTAGAGCCATGAGATACATCAAAGATCTCTTAGGAACACTTAGTATTTCTACAACTGGTGTTTTACTTCAATGGACACTAGCTGTAAGTTATAGAGTCCTACGCAGATCTTAGCAATCTGCCAGAACATTTATGAGAGGATTCACTCTTGTGATTCTCGATGATTGAATGGAAACTCCTGCCAGGGTAAACATCAAGCAGCCCTGACAGCAGGTCACTTCGGTAATTCTTTATGAGTTACGCTTAGTGTTCGCGGTGGTTTCATACGGTCTACAGTCGTGAAGTGATCCCCAGCGACTCACCCAGTCATTGAGCTACTTCGTAGGTCTCGTAAGCTCTCTCGGGAGTATCTGATATGGGAACGACCTTGATAAGGATTAGAAGGAGTCTTCACACTATGCTGTTGACGATCTCTAATTCCTTATCTGTAACTACCGGTTGATTATTGCTAACTATTTACCTACAGGTACTTATCACCTCCATGGCAACAGATTCCACATGCTCATACATGCATCACAAAGTCAAAGGAAAGTTCTCACAAAGATCAAAGGACAACAACAGTCTAAGAAAGATTCTACGCCAAAAAGGAAGAATCTACAAAGTCTAATGACAAAGATCTATGTTAAAGAACAAGAACAACAAATACATGTATCACAAAGACTGAAGATGTATGAGCATGTTGGAATGGCAGACAACCACCACAGACGCAGAAGTGACGAAAGGCAGACAACGAATGATGGAAAGTCAGTCATCAAAGATCACAAAGCATGAAAGAACAAAGACTAATGACAATTCTACTACGACATACAATTTTCAACAACCACAAAGACAACGACCTAATCAAGTGGAGCATCATTCGAATGACCACCCCTTAGGGGGAGATTGTTAGCATTAAAATTATATTAAAAAGTGATGGTCATTCTCATTTATTGTAACGTTGTAATGTGTCGTAGTTTGTGTCATTAGAATAGTCAATGGGCCTTGGTCTTGGTAAGCTAATATGTTATTAGTTATGTTTCATAAGTCTTTATAAGGAAATGGAAACCAAGCCCAAGACCAAGCCCATAGAAATCCTTTTAGGGCATCATGTTAAGAACTATATAAACACCTCAAAGCTCATTTGAGGTGTGTGCTTGTGTGTGTATTGTGTGTGTTTTTAATAAAACTTCTCTTCATCTTTATCTCTATTTTATACATCTTAACGCCACACATATATGTCATCAAGTCACCATCTTTACTTCATCTAGTGCTATATTGTTATTAAAGTTGATATATCTAAGGTCCTACACATGTGTTTGTAGGAAGCTTTGTTTATCTTGTTGAGTTCATGGTTATGGAAAATCTAGGAGAATTTATCGATAGTAAGTTGACTCAAGTTGTGTTTGGTAAACCCTTCAAAAGGTTAACCAACCTAGATGAAAAACTTATGGAAGGGTTAATTACGTTCTCGGATGGGAATGAAGATTTTGTTTACCAAATGCCCCGTGCACATTCTAGGTTCAAGGATTTTTCTATTGAAAAATGTAGTAGGTATCCACCCTTTGAAATGCTAAGTGAGAATGATAAAAGAAAAGGGCTTAAATATCCTCATGAAAAGAATAAAAGTTATTATCACGGATGTTTAAAGCTAAGTGATGACTATAAGAGAGATGAGGCGACTATTAGATGGCTCACCCTTGGATATGTGAGCATAAGCGATACACGGTAACCCATGACCTTGAGTCTAGCTACAAGACTCGTTAAATAAAGAAAAGCGCTTCTTGGGAGGCAACCCATGTTTTGTGTGATTTTTAATTGTTTGATTGTTACTTGCTTCCGTATGCATGCTTTGTTTTTATTGTTGGTAGATCATGTTTCAAACTAAACTTGTGAAGATACTTTACTTTGTTGTTTAACTCCATCTTAACTTCATACAAAGGTATTTTGCCAAAAGATAAGTGTAAGGGGAAACCCCAAATTTGTTTTTAAGAACGAAATTGATCATGATTTTCCACAATAATAAATGAACATGTGTATTAGTATTTGTTAGAGTCAAATGCTTGTATCGAGTCATAATGATGTTTTGCAGGATTTTCCAGGAAGTAGGGCATAAGTTTTTCTAGAAATTTTCCGGAAACTTAACATAAAGATTTCTGAAGAACACTTCTGACGGCGTCAGGAATTAACTCCTGACGGCGTCACGTGTAAAATTCTGGAAATTTTGCTAATTTTGTTTCTCTAACGGATTCTTTAAGTTTTTGCTAATTCTTTAGTTTTATAAACTCCAGGGAATCTGCAAACATTCATTCCACAAGCATTATATCTTAATTTGTTTTCTAGGATTTTTTAATATATATAGATTGCCACCGATTTTACGCGAGGTTGCCTTGTTTGTTTTCTTAGGTTTAACAGGTTACGTTTGACAAGAAGATGATTTATTTTTCTGGAAGGGAAGCTTTGAATGTTCATTTTCTTGGAGGAAGATTTAACCTTGTTACCTCACTATCCACACCGAACGAATCAGGGGAGTATTTGTTTTCATTCTTTTACCTGTTTCACTTTTACATCCTTTAATTGAACATTGGGGACAATGTTCAGCCTAAGTGTAAGGGGAGGGTAAATGATGATACTTTATAGGATACTATTGCACTTGAGTTTGTTTTGTTTAATGGTAGGTGTGTAATAAAACTATGAGAAATACTTGTTAGTGTAATTTTAGCGCCAAATTTAATTTTTTTTACAACATTTAGGAGTGAAACTTTAGCCATAACAAGCGTCTCATGGATAGGAGTCGTATAACTAGCACAAAACCGTACCATTCAGAAAAATTTTCCACCCAAATATGTGAGGTTCGCCTTTAGATTTGCTAGGAAAAGCATTTAGTATTAGTGCTTATGAGTGTACCGGTAGCATTTATATTCTAGAACTTGCGTTAGTGATGCATCCCGAGACCGCTAGTGAGACTACATTCGTGTAGTAGGATTTACTACATGATAAGAGGCATTAGGATCACCCTTGTGTTTAAACCCGTATCATAATTACTTGACCATTTAAGTCATATTACTTGACTAGTAAAGTCAATTAATTTTCCTACACCTTAGCGTTGTACTCATTTTTAGTACACGAAACCCCTAGTACACCCCTCCAAGCCTATCTTTTCGTTTCTAACTTTAAGCATCTTACTTAAAGGAAGAATTTGTTACAACCCACTTAAATGTACAACCAAATCGCCTTAGCATTCCGTGTATGCACTCATCTTTAGTGCATTATTGTTATTTGTTTAAACCCATAGTTAATTGTCTAATTGATTTCATGGTTGCTAAGTCGAGTCATATCTTGTACATATTGTTTTGGGACGATTGGGACTCAAGGGTAAAGTACTTGTGTTATTGAGTAATGGGGAAGAACATCATTTATTACTCCCATATATGCGTTAATCTTAAAAGTACTCCAAGTGTTTTGATTATCTTGATTCGAGTCATTAGATTAGTTTATTGTAAAGTATGTAAAAATTCAAGCGTAAGGGGAATGTACATTCCCTATGATGTATTATTTTCGATGGTAGGGTAAGAGTGTATGCAAAAAAAAAAAAAAAAAAAAAATCGAAAAAATCAAGAAAAAGAAAAGAAAAAAAATAGAAAAGGAAAAGAGAAAAACATACGGACTACCATCCCGTTTCATTCTATCTTTATTTTAAGTTTTTGTTATTTTTCATTTATTAGCTTAAGTCTAGTCTAGTCTTGGCTTAGCTACGCCATATTGTACATGTAATTTACCAAGATGATTAACTCGCCACCATGAAAAATTGCCTATATCCAACAAAACCGTGTATTCCATATCCCTACACCTAACGTTATAACCCTTTGAAAGACCTCTTTGATAGTTTATCCTAGGTGCTTACGCCACGTGGTGGAGGTTTGATCCTTTCCCAAGCCTATGGTAATCTATTTTGCTATGACAGGTAGTGAGAGATGTTTTCCATTTCCATATTGTGATATATACTTTATTACACCCGAGAGATGTAAGTATCTAAACACTATTTGTGAGGTGCTAGTGTATGACCTCCGTGCTTGTCTTTGGTCTTTAGTGGAACGATTATTTGTTGTAATTACTTTTATATTAGTGTTAAATGACCTCTAACTTGTATTTTGATTAGAATAAAAGCTCATTTGCTTGAGGACAAGCAAATCTCAAATGTAAGGGTATTTGATGAGGCGAAAAATGAACCACTTTTAAGGGGTCTTTTAAGCTCGGATTAGAATTTATTTGAACAAATAATGCCCTAAATCATCCTTTTGTCATTTTAGGTACTTTTGGAGTGAATTCTGGAAAAGGAAGCATTTTGGACGTTTTTGGAGCATAAAAGTGAAGAAAACGGCAAAGTCTTAATTTTCCTTGCTGGGAACAGTACCTGAAGGCGTCACAAGATTCTACATGACGGCTACAAGAGTAATACAAGAGGTGGAAGTGGCTAAAGTCCGTGACGATCCAGTACAAGATTACACTAAGGGCATGACGGCGTCACCATAGGCCGTCATGGTCCATTTACTAGTGACGGCCTAGAAGATTTTACACATGATGGCGTCAGAAGTAGATCTAGGCAATCCGATTTCATTATGGGCGGCGAGTTGACGGCGTCAGAAATTCCTTCTTGACACCGTCACCTTAGAAAATCTATATATAGTTTTGAAATTTTCATTCATTAGTGTGAAACATATAGGGAGTAACTTTGGAGAAACCCTAGTCCGAATTTATCAGTATTTTCAAGGGTTTTTAACCCCTTGGATCCTTCATGTCAATTTGAGATAAGTACTCTTTCAATTCAATCAATATGTCTATGTGTTGTTTGAATATATCTTACACTTGTCTTCAATTTAACATGCTCGTCTAGATTACTTTTGTGTTTGCTTCGATGTAGTGAAACCTAGATGTTAATTATGGGTTGATTGTTTGTTTATAGTTGTTACGGATGATTGTATTCGATGTTAGGCTTAAGAAAACTGGCAGACTTCCATTGGTAACATGCTAGAACGTCTTAAGAAACATGATCAAAGGTGTACTATGATTTTTGGTTATATTTAATGCATAGGAGAATTCTAATGATCCCATGTTAGGAGCTTTTAACAGGATCGAAAAGGAGTGAAGTAGCATCTTATAGAGTTAGGGAATATTGTACACGGCCCTACGACTAGTATTAAGGAATATAATCCGTCATCCACGCAATTGTAACAAACTATCAATTTGTAAAAGATATATAGGGAGTAATGAAACCTAAGTAAACACAATTCTCCCCATTATTGTTTACACCACATTAGCAATTAGTTTTATTCCCATTTCTTTTATTTTATTTTGATTGTATCTTTAGTTTTTGGGTTAGTTGACTAGCAACTAATTCCGCCCACTCTTCCAAAACCCGAGATTTTACTTGCTTTCATAAAATATAAAATACAAAAAGAATCATCTATCATCCCTAGACTTAATTTAGGAAGCTTTCTAATCCTAGCGACACTATTCCTAAGCTGAACGATCAATCCCCCGGTACTTGTCACTATACTATACTACAACGATCAGGTACACTGCCTGGTGGGGGTTGTAAGCTTCTCGAGATCCCTCGAGAGGTAAAGCCTGGTGCAATTCCCACGTATCAGGAGCGTAAAAGTGAAGAAAATGACAAAGTCTCAAAATCCTTGCTGGAACAGTACCTGACGGCGCCAAGAGTTAAAGAGTGACGGCGTCAAGCTTGGCAAAAAGAGGTGGATGTGGAAATATAACGTGACGGTCCAGAAAGTTTTTATGCTTTAGACCTGAAGGCGTCACCTAGGCCGTCAGGGTCCAAACACACGTGACGGCCCAGAGTAATTTCCTTCTTGATGGCGTCACAATTGGATCTAGGCAATACGAGTTTCACTTTGGCGGCGAGTTGACGGCGTCAGAATTTTCTTCTTGACGCCGTCACCCTGTAAAATCTATATATAGTTTTGCAATTATTCATTGTAAAGGGTGGAATATTAGGGTAACTTTGAAGGGACGAATTTCATAAACCCTAGGTCGAACTTTGCAGCTTTTTCAAGGGTTTCCACCCCTTGATTCTTCCATGTTTCAATAAAGATAAGTATTCATTCAAATCATTCAATATGTCTATGTATTGTGTGATTATATCTTGCGCTTGTCTTTCTTTTAACATGCTAGGCTAGGTTTTTATTGTGTTTGCTTAGATGTAGTGAAACCTAGATGTTGATTATTGGTTGATTGCTTGTTTATAATTGTTTTGGATGAATGTATTCTATGTTAGGCTTAAGAAAACTGGCAGACTTCCAATTGGTAACTTGCTTGAACGTCTTAAGAAACATGATCGGAGGTGTACTACGATTTTTGGTTGTATTTAATGCATAAGTAAATTCTAATGATCCCATGTTAGGAGCTTCTTAGCCGGCTCGACATAGGAGTGAAGTAGGATCTTACAGAGTTAGGGAATATTGTACACGGCCCTACGACTAGTATTAAGGAATATGACCCGTCATCCATGCAATTGTAACAAGCTAATCAACCAGTAAAAGATATCTAGGGAGTAATGAAATCTTAGTAAACATAGCTTTTCGCATTACTGTTTCCACCACAATTTAGTTTAAGTTTTATTTTATTTTATTTTGATTGCATCTTTAGTTATTTGGGTTAGTTGACTAGCAACTAATTCCGCCCACTCCTTCAAAACCCGAGATTTTTAATTGATTTTTATAAAATATAAAAATACAAAAAGAATCTTCCCTCACCTCTAGACCTAGTTTAGTAGATTGTCTAATCCTAGCGAACACTATTCCTGAGTTGAAGGATCAATCCCCCGGTACTTGTCACTATACTATACTACAACGATCAGGTACACTGCCTGTCGGGGATTGCAAGCTTCTCGAGATCCCTTGAGAAGTAAAACCTTTTGTGAGGGCGCAATCCCGCACATCAAGTTTTTAGCGCCGCAGCCCAGGGAATAGTTATTGTCTAGGTTAGAATTTCTTTTTATTAGGTCTACTTACTAGATTCCTTTCTAGTAAGATTTTTATTTTTATTTTTAGGTTTTCTTTAGTCTATCTCATTTCTTTGTTCCTTTGTTCGTAACCATTACCATCCGACATCATGGAAGGTGGTAATATCTTTGAACCCATCAACCCACCACTTCAAAACCACCCAAAAAACCCACCACAACTAAACCAACCTCCTAGACCCTGAACTTTAGGAGAGTATTCCCGTCCTAGCCAGCAAGGCTATCAGAACACAATTGAGCTCACTCAAGGAACCAATGTATCTCCCTTGCGATCCGACACCATCCGGTTGGTGCAAAGCGGATGTGCATTCCATGGACTTCGTTCCGAAGTTCCTAATCAACATCTCAAGGATTTCCTTAAAATCGTAGATTCCATAGACCTTTATGTTGCAACTAGAGAGTCGACCCGACTACGTCTATTCCAATTCTCTCTACGTGATCAAGCTAGTCAATGGCTTGAGCGTTTACCCGCGGGATCCATCACCTCTTGGGATGATCTCACTTCTCGTTTCCTTGCTCAAATTTTCCCACCGGGGAGAACTAATAAGCTTAGAAATGACATCTTGATGTTCCAAAAACGTAAAGGTGAAATTCTCTATGAAGCATGGACTCATTTCAAGGACTCACTCAAAAAAGTCCCTCATCATGGCATAGATCTTTGGCTCCAAGTCCAAATCTTCTATTACCATATCGATCTCTCCACAAGGCGAACCATTGATCAATCGGCCGGTGGCAAGCTTCGTGATCTAAGTGCGGAAGAATCATGGGAACTCATAGAAGATCTTGCTCTCTATGACATCGAAAGTTGGAACGATCCCTCTGATTTGAACAAAACGGTCAAGGCAATATCTTTTCCTTCGAACAATTCTAGCACTCTCGACCGTAGGATCATGGAACTTGAAGACCAAGTCAAGTTTCTCATGAAATCCTACGAAGCTCCTAAGCCTTCAAGCCAAGTGAACAAAATCACTTCTTCATGCGAATTATGTAGTGGTCCCCATGACACTCGTGATTGCGTGGAACTCCCCGGACAAGCTTTTGTGGATTACGCATCCTCGCGTACCGACGAAGCGGGAGATAAGTGGTACACTCTCAAACCCGAGCCAAATCCTTACGGTGATTCGTACAATCCTTCTTGGAAAAATCACCCAAATCTTAGGTGGAAGAAAAACCAAAACATGCCCCAAACCAATTCTTCCAATCCACCTAATCGTTACCAACCAAACGGTCCACCCTCTAACCGTACTTTCAACAACAATCCTTCCAACTACTATGGTAGTACCAATAATCTTGAAGGATTGATGTCAAAGTTTATGGCATCTCAAGAAGCTCGTATAGCTAAGTTTGAATCCGAATTCAGTCAACAACAAACGGAGATGACCAATAAAATTGACAACTTGTTGAAAGCCCTCAACAACCAAATGCTGACTACACCTAGGAAGGACACTAGGGACACTAGTAGCGGGACTCAAATTAAGGACCCCTCATCATCCAAACATGTCCACTTTGTCAATGTTGTCACTATTAAGCCAATCGATACAAATGTTGAAGGAAGTTGTAACACCCCCAAAAATCGGGTCCAGCGGAAGCGTACATTCATTGGGGTGCTACGAAATCGGTATCACAACACAAAGTACAAAGAACGGTTTTTACCTCAACCGTTTAGAAGAAATTTCATATCAAAAGCATTATGTTTACAACATTTCAAAAACAATGTGGAAACATAGGCCCATAAAAGAAATAAAACGGTCCCAAATACATCAGAGTCATCTATGACCATGCCATGCCTTTCCAAAAGCCTTCAATAGTAGTTATCGCCTTAAACCTGAAAATACATGCTAAAAAGTGTCAACACGAGGTTGGTGAGTTCATAGGTTTGTATAAATAGCAATTTAGTGTAAAAGAAATGTGAGTTCGATAAAAGTTTTGTGACCATTGTGTCGCTCACAATGTCATGAAATATAGTTTACTTTCAAGTAAATGTAGTAATGTGGACCACAAGGTTTTCGAGTGTGAATAACCTTTCACATACAAATCGATTTCAGTTTTAGTGACTACTGCTTTACTCACAGCGTCATGAAAAATATCAGTAAAGTAAACCATAAGTATTAAGCATAGAGTTGGACCATAGGCAAAGTATGTGATCATTACAACGAATATAATGTCACATAGAAATAAAAGTTTATTACGCTAGCACTAAGTTCATGCAACCGAAGCTAGACAGTTCAGTGCACTACAATGTAGCACATAATTAATAATCAGGGGCCCATAGCGAGTGTTTAACCCAATACACTCGTAGTCCGACTTGATATACGCTCGCATTGACCCGTCTGGCCAACCGAACGAGGGGAGTCACCCCCAATAGATCTATTTATATCAATCGCGCTTCCCAGCAGGAATTAACGGTTCATGAAGGTGGGCATAACAGTGGGTTCAGGGGCTTAGGCTAACTACGCAATAGTTTTGAGCAAATAAAAAGGTATTGTGGTCCAGAAAACGTTTTGCATGTTTCTCACCCCATAGTTGTAAATCAAGTATAAGAAAAGTGGGGCTATAAACTCACATATATAATTTAAACACTTGTGTCCATAATAAGGTAATCCAGTATGCAATAAGTAAATAAGTCATTTTTCAAGTAAGAGCAAGTAACGAGTTTAAGTATAAACAAGCATTGAGTTTAGTTAAAAAAACGAGCATGTATTCTCCCCCAAAACAGTTATATAAAAAAAAACCAGTAAAAGTAGGGGGTATGAACTCACCTTAGAAATAAGCTGTCTGAAACGATAAGTCAAGTAAAAATAGTGTGCGGCACCGACATGCGACCTAAGTTATTATGACAATTCTCAGTTTGCAGTTTTATGTACTCACGACTCAAAGTGTTTAAATAAGTTTAAATGTTCTCAAGAGGTCGTGCTTAATGTTGCTTGTGTGGCAGAGTTTACTTTTAAATCATTTCAAAATATTTGTAAGTATTGGCTCGTGGACAAAAATACAATAATATATAAGAGTATATAAAAGTATTCTCGACGAATAAATTTTCGGTTCGGGAGTAACTGAAATACTTAGGACGGAAAGTATTCACAAGTAAATTGTTTGTGAAGAATAAACGTTAGAAAAATAATAATTACTTTCCGAAGTATTTATATTAGTAATGGTTACGAGACACGATGTATATAAATGTGTTTATATATTTCTAAAGTTAATTAGTGGATGATAAATTCGAAAATATTTATATTAAGTTTTGTTATAAATATTTTCTTGTTATTTTAAGTTTTGTCTTTTTGTTGGGTTTTAGTAAATAATACGTAGTACTAAATATATTATTTAGACGAAAATGTGAATAAAATGTGTTGAATATATATAGTTTTGACATTTTTATTAATAGGTATAAAAATGTACTAATTCGGCTCTAAAAGTATTAGTTAAAAGGGAATTGATTTGCACACTTTGAAGATTGATTGGGACACTCCATCTGTGTATTAAATACTTGTACAATATTAAACAATGTTAAACATTCTGCTTCAACTGCTTGTACCTTGAGTGTGCAAATAATTTTTTAGAGTGTGCAAATCATTTGCCTAGTTAAAATGGTCAGAAAGTGTTCCTTACGGGATTCAAACTCAGGACCCCTCGTATAAAAACCATCTTGTTACCCGGCGAGCAAAAACCCTTATTCAGTTATAGCTTTTCACTACTAGCTATAACACGTTTAAGAGTGTTTGAAAATGACTAGTTTGAGTTTCAAAAATATAAAACTAACAAAGGTGTTGTGACTGGGTTTGAACACAGGTCTGTTGTTTGTAGGTGAGCGACACACCCAACTGAGCCAAAGACTCTTTCTTGCTATGTTGTACAAGTTAATTTTATTTAAAGGATTTTTCAACTGTGATATATTTGTTTATATAACTTTTTGCATGCAAGAGTTTTAGTGCTTGTTTGTTCCTTTCTTCTCAAATCTATATTACCACTTTTATTTTCATGAAAGACTTTAGTAACTTAAGTCTTCAAAATAAGCACGACTAAGTCGTGTGGTCTATTTTGTGTCCTTCGACCCAAAATACAACCAAACATCAACACGTTAAACCGGTTACATAATAGATTCTTTGAGCTCGTTTTAAGTCATACGGAGTAATAAGCAATATATTCGAATAGGCATTCGTCCAACGAGCCAAAAAAAAAATTTAGCTTTATTTACATATAAGTTTTCTTTTAGTCGTGTTGGGTTCCAAAAACTCAACAAGTTCGACATGAAATGTGTGTATGTCGATTTGGAAAAAAAAACAACATGAGCACTAGTTTAGTTTCGAAACGTTTATGTGTTAAGATTTGCCACACAAGTTCTTGAACACAACAAAACCAATCTTCACATATGTTTTCATGTAGTTAACGTATACGTGTATATATGTATGTTCAAAAGAAATTCATTTAGTGAATTAGTATGCATATAGCAAGTTTAAAAGTGAGTTTATTAAACGAAATAACAAAGTAGTGCAAGTTGAAACCCTTACAGTGGGTGTACGTGGGATATGAGAACTCGAACGAGAAGAGAAAAGCCAAGAAAACCACAACCGGATGTAACCCAAGCTTCCACAACAATTAACCCAAATAAACTTCCTAGTTTGCTAGTAACCCAAAGTTTTCTTTTCTTCCTTTCTTCTTGCTCGACAGAAGAAACAGAGAGTGAAAATGAGTTGTGTTTGTGTGTTTGAGAGTTGTAGGGCTTTATGGTGAAGTAGCATGGCTTATATAGCCAACTTCTAGTATGGCCTTAGAAATTTTAAATTATAAACTTGCATGGGAAATGTGTTAAAGTGAAAGATGGAGCGTTCATTGTTTGGCTTGGCATTCGAACGGCATCAAACAAGGAGAAAAAGAGAGTGGTCATATCATGTTTTGTTGTGTGGAAGACATAATACACAAAGGGTAACAAAGTCAAATGGTCAAAGTATGCTTGTGGTATTTATTTAATGTCTAGGTGAGGGGTTTAGGGTGGCTGTTGTGGTTTATAAGGGCAAGAAAAGGAGGTAAGTTGCTAAAGTTTGGTGTACCCTTTAAATGAGTTTGTACTACTTTAGCTAACAAAGATAGAAATGTGTGTGGTTTTAGTGATGTTTAGAACTGCAAAAAAACAATGGAAAATTATGTGCTATCACTATACCTAGACTACAAGTAAAGTTAGTCGATATGGTTAGACTTTAGATGGTATTCTTTCAGCCGAAAGCATGGGAAGGGGAGAGGGAAGATCTTGGCCAAATTTTCAAAGTATGAGTTAGTACAGGACATGGGTTAGATGAGTGGTATTCGGTTGAGTGTGGCTATGAGAAAGGAAGAAAATTAGTCATTAGATTTGGTGAGACAAAAATGTATTTTTTTTTTTTTGGATCAAATCAAATGAAGTATTTGTACAGTTAGGAACATGTGTAGGTTTGAATACATGAAAAAAAAAACTGGAATGCAACACAACAGTTTATAAAAGAGTGAGAAGTTAAAAACGTGAGTCGAGATGTTTCACTTATCCCGTTTAAGTTTCAGTGTGAGTCGCGGTGTCCCAGTTTGACACTATAATTAAGAATGTATAAAATACATTTTTGAGAGCGTTTTTATACAAGTATTATAAAAACATTTTATGGAGTCGAACATGAGTTAAATAAATTATTGCCATAACTAATAGGTGTCGGTACACGTGTGGGGTTATGTTTTTGGTAAATAATAGATAGTTCTCGGTTTATTACCTAAAATAATCAGTAGATGTCAGAAAATGATAAATTCACATTTTTTGATAAAAATAATTTGTCTGCAATTGTTAATGTGTGTCCCATTACGTGGGATAACTTCTCGTGATTTAGGCAAGCGAGCTCATATATGCTCAGCTAATTTGATAAGTATTAATAAATAGAAGTCTATTATTAAAATAATGTTTGAAAAATTCCGGTTTGTTACAGAAGTGATAGCGATGAAGTTAAGATAGAAATTGCACCTAAGGAAGATATTGAGGAACTTGAGGATAAAAAGGAAGAGAAGTTAGAAGATGTAGGGGATTATTTCAATAGGTTACCCACCAAGGAAGAACGGGAATATCACAAGGATCTATTCGATGACCCCGAGACACCATACGTCCTTGGTTCACCAATCATTAAAACGGGTGATCCCTCTAACGTCAACATACCATGCAACATTGGGCATGTGCATGTGTGGAAAGCCTACATCGATCTTAGGTCGAACTTTGCAATTTTGAATAATGAAATAGCAACTTGGACCTAGGATATTTCCCAACACGGGTTGGATGAGCAATTTTGTAGGAAGAGTGAAAGGACTGCACATTTTTGTTGGTAACTTTACATACATTACCGACTTTGTGATTGTTCAAGATATTCGTCCGGTAATAGATGGTTGTTTAAGTCAAGTAGTGTTCGGAAAGCCATTTGTTGAGACCTCTAAGATGAATTATGACCCGTCCCTAGGGATAGTTAGATTCAAGTTTGAGAACGACGAGATAGCTTACCAAATGCCCTATAAGATTGAATAATTCCGTCTTTTATCAAACCTTGAAAAGGAACATAAGCAAGCGGTCTACTATAGGAATGATGAGGATAGACGTAGAGGAGTAGATTATGTCATGAGTAGAATACTCGGTTTCTACAAGGAATTCTTGCAACTAGGTCCGGAATACAAAACTAGGATTGAGGATGACCTAGAGAAAGTGACCAATGATGAGGTCAGGTAATTGCCCATGACCTTGAGTCTAGCTACAAGACTCGTTAAATAAAGAAAAGCGCTTCTTGGGAGGCAACCCAAGCTTTTTACTTGTTTTGTTTGTTTGTTTGATTTTATTTGTTTCCGTATGCGTGTTTATTTTTATTGTTGGTGAATCATGTTTCAAACTAAATTGTGAAAATGCTTTATTTTGTATTTAACTTCGTCTTAATTACATATAAAGGTATTTTGCAAAAAGCTAAGTGTAAGGGGAGACCCGAAAATTGTTTATAAGAACGAAAATGATCGTGATTTACCACAATACTAAATAAGCATATATATTAGTATTTGTTAGAGTCAAATGCTTGTATCGAGTGATAATTATGTTTTGCAGGATTTTCCAGGAAATAGGACATAAGTTTTTCCAGAAATTTTCCGGAAAACTTAACAAAAGATTTTTCCAGGAACATTCTGACGGCGTCAGGAATTAAAAACCTGACGGCGTCAGGTACTTAAAATCTGAAAAATTTTGCGAGTTTCGTTTAAACTGGAATCTTAAAGTTTTTGTTGATTCTTTAGTTTTATAAATTCCAGGAAATCTGCAAACATTCATTCCACAAGCATTATATCTTAATTTGTTTTCTAGGATTTTATTTTTATTATATATAGATTGCCGCCGATTTTACGGGAGGTTTGCCTTGATTGTTTTCTCAGGTTTAACAGGTTATATGGGACAAGAAGATGATTATATTTCTGGAAGGATGCTTTCAAAGTTCATTTTCTTGGAGGAAGATCTAACCTTGTTACTACACTATCCACATCGAACGAATCAGGGGAGTATTTGTTTTCATTCTTTTACCTGTTTTACCTTTACATCCTTTACTTGAACATTGGGGACAATGTTCATCCTAAGTGTAAGGGGAGGGTAAATGATGATACCTTATAGGATACTATTGCACTTGAGTTTGTTTGTTTGATGGTAGGTGTGTAATAAAACTAAGAGAAATATACTTGCTAGGGCAATTTTAGCGCCAAATTTAATTTTTTTTACAACATTTAGGAGTGAAACTTTAGCCTTAACAAGCGTCTCATGGATAGGAGTCGTATGACTAGCACAAAACCGTACCACTTAAAAAAAATTTCCACCCAAATATGTGAGGTTCGCCTTTAGATTTGATAGGCAAAGCATTCATTATTAGTGCTTATGTGTGTACCGGTAGTATTTAGATTCTAGAACTTGCGTTAGTGATTCATCCCGAGACCGCTAGTGAGACTACATTCGTGTAGTTAGGATTTACCACATGATAAGAAGCATTAGGATCACCCTTATGTTTAAACCCGTATCATAATTAATTGACCATTTAAGTCATATTACTTGTCTAGCAAAGTCAATAATTTTCCCACACCTTAGCGTTGTACTCATTTGTAGTACACGAGACCCCTAGTACACCCCTCCGAGCCTATCTTTTTCGTTTCTAACTTTAAGCATTTTACTTAAAGGAAGAATTTGTTTACAATCCACCCAAATGTGCAACCAAATCGCCTTAGCCTTCCTTGTATGCACTCATCTTTAGTGCATTATTATTATTTGTTAAACCCTTAGTTAATTATCTAATTGATTACATGGTTGCTAAGTCGAGTCATATCTTGTACATATTGTTTTGGGATGATTGGGACTCGTGGGTGAAGTACTAGTAATATGGAGTAATGGAAAAGAAGTTATTTATTACCCCCATATGTGCGTTAATATTTAAAAGTACTCCAAGTGTTTTTATTATCTTGATTCGAGTCATTAGAATAGTTTATTGTAAAGTATGTAAAAATTCAAGTGTAAGGGGGATGTAAATCCCCTATGATATATTATTTTGGATGGTAGGGTAAAAGTGTATGCAAAAAAAATAAATAAATAAAAATAAAAATAATAGAAAAAAGTAAAAAAAAGGAGAAAAACATACAGACTACCATCCCGTTTCATTTTTATGTTTGTTTCATAGTTTGTAGTTTTGATTAGCATAAGTCGAGTCGAGTCTTGGCTTAGCAACGCCATATTGTACATGTAATTAACCAAGATGATTAACTCGCCACCAGTAAATATTGCCTTTATCCAACAAAACCGTGTTTTCCATATCCCTACACCTCACGTTATAACCCTTTAAAAGACCTCTTTGATAGTTTATCCTAGGTGCTTACGCCAAGTGGTGGAGGTTTGATCCCTTCCCAAGCCTATGGTAATCTATTTTCTATGACAGGTAGTGAGAGATGTTTTCCATTTCCATATTGTGATATTACTTTATTACACCCGAGAGATGTGAGTATCTAAACACTATTTGTGAGGTGCTAGTATATGACCTCCGTGCTTGTCTTTGGTCTTTAGTGGAACAATTATTTGTTGTAATTACTTTTATATTAGTGTTAAATGACCCCTAACTTGTATTTTGATTAGAATAAAAGCGCATTTGCTTGAGGACAAGCAAATCTCAAGTGTAAGGGTATTTGATGAGGCGAAAAGTGTACCGCTTTTAAGGGGTCATTTAAGCCCAAATTCGTACTTATTTGATCATTTATTTACCTAAATCGTTCCTTTTGTCATTTTAGGTACTTTTGAGAAGAAATTCAGAAAAGGAGGCATTTTGGATGTTTTTGAAGCGTAAAAGTGAAGAAAACGACAAAGTCTCAAAATCCTTGCTGGAACAGTACCTGACGGCGTCAAGAGTTAAAGAGTGACGGCGTCAAGCTTGGAAAAAAGAGGTGGATGTGGAAATATAACGTGACGGACCAGAAAGTTTTTATGCTTTGGACCTGACGGCGTCACCTAGGCCGTCAGGGTCCAAACACACGTGACGGCCCAGCGTAATTTCCTTCTTGACGGCGTCACAATTGGATCTAGGCAATACGAGTTTCACTTTGGCGGCGAGTTGATGGCGTCAGAATTTTCTTCTTGATGCCGTCACCCTGTAAAATCTATATATAGTTTTGCAATTTTTCATTGTAAAGGGTGGAATATTAGGGTAACTTTGAAGGGACGAATTTCATAAACCCTAGGTCGAACTTTGCAGCTTTTTCAAGGGTTTTCACCCCTTGATTCTTCCATGTTTCAATAAAGATAAGTATTCATTCAAATCATTCAATATGTCTACGTATTGTGTGATTATATCTTGCGCTAGTCTTTCTTTTAACATGCTAGGCTAGGTTTTCATTGTGTTTTCTTAGATGTAGTGAAACCTAGATGTTGATTATTAGTTGATTGCTTGTTTATAAATGTTTTGGATGGATGTATTCTATGTTAGGCTTAAGAAAACTGGCAGACTTCCAATTGGTAACTTGCTTGAACGTTTTAAGAAACATGATCGTAGCTGTACTACGATTTTTGGTTGTATTTAATGCATAAGTAAATTCTAATTATCCCATGTTAGGAGCTTCTTAGCCGGCTCGACATAGGAGTGAAGTAGGATCTTATAGAGTTAGGGAATATTGTACACGGCCCTACGACTAGTATTAAGGAATATGACCCGTCATCCATGCAATTGTAACAAGCTAATCAACCTGTAAAAGATATCTAGGGAGTAATGAAATCTTAGTAAACACATCTTTTCCCATTATTGTTTCCACCACAATTTAGTTTCAGTTTTATTTTATTTTATTTTGATTGCATCTTTAGTTATTTGGGTTAGTTGACTAGCAACTAATTCCGCCCACTCCTTCAAAACTCGAGATTTTTAATTGCTTTTTATAAAATATAAAAATACAAAAAGAATCTTCCCTCTCCTCTAGACCTAGTTTAGTAGATTGTCTAATCCTAGCGAACACTATTCCTGAGTTGAAGGATCAATCCCCCGGTACTTGTCACTATACTATAATACAACGATCAGGTACACTGCCTGGCGGGGATTGCAAGCTTCTCGAGATCCCTTGAGAAGTAAAACCTTTTGTGAGAGCGCAATCCCGCACATCAAGGTGATTATCTGAATCTTCTTCAGAAAGAACCTCATTAAAATTGATGGCTATGCCAGATGGTTCGGGTGTTAGGAGAGATTGCTTTAGCTTATGCATTTCCTTTTCGGGTTCTGCATATGGCAAAACAAGATTTCTTACGGAACTACGACTCCTAGTGATTCTGAAGTTAGAGAGATCTTCATTTGCCATTATGGCGAATGGTGATGGTTACGAACAACGAAACGAAGAAATAAGATAGACTAAAGAAAACCTAAAAATAAAAATAAAATCTTACTAGAAAGGAATCTAGCAAGTAGACCTAATAAAAAGAAATCCTAACCTAGACAATAACTATTCCCCGGCAGCGGCGCCAAAAACTTGATGCGTGGGAATTGCACCCTCACAAAAGGTTTTACCTCTCAAGGGATCTTGAGAAGCTTACAACCCCCACCAGGCAGTGTACCTGATTGTTATAGTATAGTATAGTGACAAGTACCGGGGGATTGTTCGTTCAACTCATGAATAGTGTCGCTAGAATTAGAAAGCCTACTAAACTAGGTCTAAAGGTGAGGGATGATTCTTTTTGTATTTTTATATTTTATAAAAGCAATTAAAATCTCGGGTTTTGAAGAAGTTGGCGGAATTAGTTGCTAGCCAACTAACCCAATTTACCTAAAGATGCAATCAAAATAAAATAACAGAAATGAAAATAAACTAAATATACTAATGTGGTGGTGACAATAATGAGGAAAATTGTGTTTACTTAGGTTTCATTACTCCCTAGATATCTTTTACAGGTTGATAGCTTGTTACAATTGCATGGATGACGGGTCGTATTCCTTAATACTAGTCGTAGGGCCGTGTAGAATATTCCCTAACTCTATAGGATCCTACTTCACTCCTATGTCGAGCCGTTAGAAGCTCCTAACATTGGATCATTAGAATTCTCCTACGCATTAAATACAACCAAAAATCGTAGTACACCTCCGATCATGTTTCTTAAGACGTTCAAGCAAGTTACCAATGGAAGTCTGCCAGTTTTCTTAAGCCTAACATCGAATACAATCATCCGTAACAATTATAAACAAACAATCAACCCATAATTAACATCTAGGTTTCACTACATCAAAACAAACACAAAAGAAATCTAGCCTAGCATGTTAAATAGAAGACAAGTGTAAGATATAATCAAACAACACATAGAAATATAGATTGATTTGAAAGAGTACTTATCTCTAATTGAACATGAAAGATTCAAAGGGTTGAAACCCTTGAAAAAGCTGGAAAATTCGACCTAGGGTTTTTCCCTCAAAGTTGCACACTAATGAATGAAATTTAGAAAACTATATATAGATTTTACAAGGTGACGGCGTCAGGTGTTAAGTTGTGATGCTGTCAACACGCCGCCATAATGAAATTGTATTGCCTAGATCTGCTTGTGAGGTCGTCATGTAGAATTTTCTTCTGGGCCATCACTAATACTTGGACCATGACGGCCTTGGGTGTCTGATACGTGGGAATCGCACCAGGCTTTACCTCTCAAGGGATCTTGAGAAGCTTACAACCCCCACCAGGCAGTGTACCTGATCGTTGTAGTATAGTATAGTGACAAGTACCGGGGGATTGATCGTTCAGCAAGGAATAGTGTCGCTAGGATTAGAAAACCTAAATACTAGTTCTAAAGGTGAAGGATGATTATTTTTGTATTTTTATATTTTTTTAGAAAGCAAGTAAAATCTCGGGTTTGAAGGATTTGGGCGGAATTAGTTGCTAGTCAACTAACCCAATACTAAAGATGCAATTAAATTAAAATACTAGAAATGAAAATAAACTAAATTATACTAAGGTTGAGAGCAATAAGTGGAGAAAATGTGTTTACTTAGATTTCATTACTCCCTAGACATCTTTTACACGTTAATTACTTGTTATAGTTGCATGGATGACGGATTGTATTCCTTAATACCATTCATGGGGTGGCGCACTTAACTCCCCAATCCTATGAGCTCTTATCTCCTCCTATACCATGCCCAGCACAACCATAGGGATTATAAACAGTGGCTCATGCATTAAATACAACCAAATAAACCTAGTGCACTTCAGTTCATGTTTCCTAAGACGTTCAAGCATGTTACCAATTGGAGATCTGCCAGTTTTCTTAAGCCTAACATCGAATTCATTCATCCAAAACAACTACAAACAAGTAATCAACACATAATTAACATCTATGTTTCATTAGATCCAAGCAAACACAAAGCAAATTTAGCCTAACATAGTGGAATCAAGACAAGAACAAGATATAGACAACCAACACATAGACATATTGATTGAATTAAAGGAGTACTTATCTCAATTACACATGAAAGGTATCAAGGGTTGAGAACCCTTGAAAAACCTGTAAAATTCGTACCAAAATCGTAGCTAGGGTTTCTCCCAAAACTTCTCTCTCTTTAATGTAAAAATTAGAAAACTATATATAGGAAATAGGGTCTGACGGTGTCAAGAACAAAATTCTGACGCCGTCATCTCGCCGCCAAAATAATCCTCGGACTGGCTTGATCTACTTTTGACGCCGTCATGTATTAGGCCGTCACGCATTTAACTCTTGACGCTCTACTTCGTGACGCCTTCATGATTCCACTGGGCCGTCATGGACTTTACTCTTGATGCCGTCAAAAATTCCTTCTTGACGCCGTCACCTACTGTTCCCAGCAAGGAAAATTAAGACTTTGGCGTTTTCTTCACTTTTATGCTCCAAAAACGTCCGAATTGCTTCCTTTTCCAGATTTCACTCCCAAAGTACCTAAAATCACAAAAGGAACGATTTAGGGCAATATTTGATCAAATAAATTCAATTCCGGGCTTAAATGACCCCCTTAAAAGTGGTTCATTTTTCGCCTCATCAAATACCCTTACACTTGAGATTTGCTTGTCCTCAATCAAATATGCTTTTATTCTAATCAAAAGACAAGTTAGAGGTCATTTAACACTAATATAAAAGTAATTACAACAAATAATCGTTCCACTAAAGACCAAAGACAAGCACGGAGGTCATATACTAGCACCTCACAAATAGTGTTTAGATACTCACATCTCTCGGGTGTAATAAAGTAATATAACAATATGGAAATGGAAGATATCTCTCACTACCTGTCATAGCAAAATAGATTACCATAGGCTTGGGAAAGGATCAAACCTCCACCACATGGCGTAAGCACCTAGGATAAACTATCAAAGAGGTCTTTTAAAGGGTTGTAATGTTAGGTATAGGGATATGAAATACACGGTTTTGTTGGATAAAGGAAGTTTTTACTGGTGGCGAGCTAACAATCTTGGTTAACTACATGTACAATGTGGTGTTGCTAAGCCAAGACTAGACTCGACTTAAGCTAATAAATGAAAAATAACAAAAACATAAAATGAACATAGAATGAAAAGGGATGGTAGTCCGTATGTTTTTTTTTCTCTTTTTTTCCTTTTTCTATTTTTTTTCTTTTCTTTTCTTGATTTTTCGATTTTTTTTTTTTTGCATACACTCTTACCCTACCATCCAAAATAATACATCATAGGGAATGTACATTCCCCTTACACTTGAATCTTTACATACTTTACAATAAACTAATCTAATGACTCGAATTAAGAAAATCAAAACACTTGGAGCACTTTTAAGATTAACGTACATATGGGGGTAATAAAATGATGTTCTTCCCCATTACTCCATAAAATAAGTACATACCCATGAGTCCCAATCGTCCCAAAACAATATGTACAAGGATATGACTCGACTTAGCAACCATGTAATCAATTAGAAAGTTAACTTAGGGTTTAACAAATAACAATAATGCACTAAAGATGAGTGCATACACGGAAGGCTAAGGCGATTTGGTTGTACATTTAAGTGGGGTGTAACAAATTCTTTCTTTAAGTAAAATGCTTAAAGTTAGAAACGAAAAGATAGGCTCGGAGGGGTGTACTAGGGGTTTCGTGTACTAAAAATGAGTACAACGCTAAGGGTGTGGGAAAATTAGTTGACTTAACTAGCCAAGTAATATGACTTAAATGGTCAAGTAATTATGATACGGGTTTAACACAAGGGTAATCCTAATGCCTCTTATCATGTAGTAAATCCTACCACACGAATGTAGTCTCACTAGCGGTCTTGGGATGCATCACTAACGCAAGTTCTAGAATCTAAATGCTACCGGTACACTCATAAGCACTAATAGTAAATGCTTTTCCTATCAAATCTAAAGGCGAACCTCACGTATTTGGGTGGAAAATTTTTCTGAATATTACGGTTATGTGCTAGTCATACAATCTCCTATCCATGAGACGCTTGCTAAGGCTAAAGTTTCACTCCTAAATGTTGTAAAAAATTTTAAATTTGGCGCTAAAATTACACTAACAAGTATTTCTCATAGTTTTATTACACATCTACCATTAAACAAAACAAACTCAAGCGAAAGTGTATCTGTAAGGTATCATCATTTTACCCTCCCCTTACACTTAGGATGAACATTGTCCCCAATGTTCAAGTAAAGAATGTAAACGTGAAATAGTAAAAAGAATGAAATCAAATACTCCCCTGATTCGCTCGGTATGGATTATAAGGTGGCCAGGTTAAATCTTCCTCCAAGAAAATGAACAATCAAAGCTTCCCTTCCAGAATATAAATCATCTTCTTGTCAAACATAACCTGTAAATCCTGAGAAAATAGACAAAGCAACCTCGCATAAAATCGGCGGCATCCTATATAAGTTACTAAATCCTAGAAAATAAAGTAAGATATAATGCTTGTGGAATGAAGTTTGCAGATTTCCTGGAGATTATAAAACTTAATAATTCAACAAAAACTATAAGACTCCGTTAGAAAAACAAAACTGGTAAAATTTCCAGATTTTTACACGTAACGCCGTCAAGAGTTAACTCTTGACGCCGTCAGGATTGACCTGCAGAAATTCTTATGTTAAGTTTCCGGAAAATTACTGGAAAAACTTGGTCCTACTTCCTGGAAAATCCTGCAAAACTTCATTATGACTCAATACAAGCATTTGACTCCAACAAATACAAATATACATGTTCATTTAATATTGTGGAGAATCATGATCGGTTTGTTTCTTAAAAACATATTTGGGGTTTCCCCTTACACTTATCTTTTGCAAAAATACCTTTAGGGTGAAGTTAAGACTAGGTCAAACAACAAAGTAAAGTATTTCCACTTTTTAGTTTAGAAACATGATCTACCAACAATAAAAATAAAGCATGCATACGGAAGCAAATAACAAACAAACAAAATAAAAATCACACAAAGCATGGGTTGCCTCCCAAGAAGCGCTTGTTTTTGTTCGAGTCACGAGCCTGACTCTACCCTTATTTAACGGAAAGAAGGGAGGTTTTCCCTACACTTAGGATTAAGTGCGGGTGGAAGTAGCGATACACACCCTTAGGGTGGAAGTATGCCACGTGAGAAAAGAGTGGTGGATGAATTATATGCTCAAAGGGTTGTGCTCCTATCATCATAACCTTACCTAATTCAATCGGGTTAATGGGTGGATTAAGATTTTCTCCTAGAAAGGGATCATTTTCAATCAACTTCAAGAGACTCCTAGTTGGGAATCCATCTTGACCTAATAAACCTGGTTTAAACCCATAATGTTTCTTGTGATCAATCATAAATGGGTGATGTAAGCGTGTAAGGTCAATTTCCACTCCTATATTGGCTTCCTCTCTACAAGGCTTAGAGTCCACTACCTTTATCCTAAGACTACCCGAACTATACGGTTTGATGGGTGGATCGGGACCTTTTTCAATTCCTAAATTCACATCTAAGGGTAGAAGATTAGGTAACGGCTTTAGTTGAGGCTCCGGTTCATCAAAACTAGGAACTTCCCTAGAACTAAGAGTAAGGTTATCATTATAAGTATTCAAACCTATATCCTCTAGTTGTGTTTGGTTCAAAGGTTCTACCTCTATTGGGGTTCCTATAGTCTCCTCTACTTCTTCCGGGTAAGTCACGGGCGGTGTGTGTGCCTCAAATGATGGTAGGATTTGTGGGGTACTTGGTGAGCTTATGTTATTTACCTCATCCTCCATTTTATCTAGATTACCTATGTGTTTGTTTTGTACTATGGCATTACATGACAACCACTTAGGTATCTCAACACTAATATATTCATCCCCAAACAAACTTGTTTCATGATCCTGGAAATTTATATTCAATTGACTTGTACTAACATTTGTTGGGTTGTCTACCCTATAATAATATTGGGCACAATCTTCTATGGCATCCCATGCTTCTTCAGCACTTAATTCCCTAAAGTCCCCATTGGCAAAATCCTCAATGCGCATTTGGTCATATTGGCCAACACGATAGTAAAAGGTTCGGGTTAGGGATGCTAAAGCGAAACTATGATGAGGGAATTTTCAGAGTAAATTTCTAAAACGAGTCCATGCATCATATATGGGTTCATCTCGATATTGTTTGAAATTCGAGATGTCAATAGGGTAGAATGGCCTTTGTGGTTGGTGGTATGGTGGATTCGCGTACTCCATAATGGTGAACGGAAGAGTCAATGGAAATTACGAACAAACACACAAAGAAAAAGATAGACTAAAGAAATCCTAAAAAATAAAAATAAAATCTAACTAGAAAGGAATCTAGTAAGTAGACCTAATAAAAAGAGATTCTAACCTAGACAATAACTATTCCCCAGGCTGCGGCGCCAAAAACTTGATACGTGGGAATCACACCAGGCTTTACCTCTCAAGGGATCTTGAGAAGCTTACAACCCCCACCAGGCAGTGTACCTGATCGTTGTAGTATAGTATAGTGACAAGTACCGGGGGATTGATCGTTCAGCAAGGAATAGTGTCGCTAGGATTAGAAAACCTAAATACTAGTTCTAAAGGTGAAGGATGATTATTTTTGTATTTTTATATTTTTTTAGAAAGCAAGTAAAATCTCGGGTTTGAAGGATTTGGGCGGAATTAGTTGCTAGTCAACTAACCCAATACTAAAGATGCAATTAAATTAAAATACTAGAAATGAAAATAAACTAAATTATACTAAGGTTGAGAGCAATAAGTGGAGAAAATGTGTTTACTTAGATTTCATTACTCCCTAGACATCTTTTACACGTTAATTACTTGTTATAGTTGCATGGATGACGGATTGTATTCCTTAATACCATTCATGGGGTGGCGCACTTAACTCCCCAATCCTATGAGCTCTTATCTCCTCCTATACCATGCCCAGCACAACCATAGGGATTATAAACAGTGGCTCATGCATTAAATACAACCAAATAAACCTAGTGCACGTCAGTTCATGTTTCCTAAGACGTTCAAGCATGCTACCAATTGGAGATCTGCCAGTTTTCTTAAGCCTAACATCGAATTCATTCATCCAAAACAACTACAAACAAGTAATCAACACATAATTAACATCTAGGTTTCATTAGATCCAAGCAAACACAAAGAAAATTTAGCCTAACATAGTGGAATCAAGACAAGAACAAGATATAGACAACCAACACATAGACATATTGATTGAATTAAAGGAGTACTTATCTCAATTACACATGAAAGGTATCAAGGGTTGAGAACCCTTGAAAAACCTATAAAATTTGTACCAAAATCGTAGCTAGGGTTTCTCCCAAAACTTCTCTCTCTTTAATGTAAAAATTAGAAAACTATATATAGGAAATAGGGTCTGACGGCGTCAAGAACAAAATTCTGACGCCGTCATCTCGCCGCCAAAATAATCCTCGGACTGGCTTGATCTACTTTTGACGCCGTCATGTGTTAGGCCGTCACGCATTTAACTCTTGACGCTCTACTTCGTGACGCCTTCATGATTCCACTGGGCCGTCATGGACTTTACTCTTGACGCCGTCAAAAATTCCTTCTTGACGCCGTCACCTACTGTTCCCAGCAAGGAAAATTAAGACTTTGGCGTTTTCTTCACTTTTATGCTCCAAAAACGTCCGAATTGCTTCCTTTTCTAGATTTCACTCCCAAAGTACCTAGAATCACAAAAGGAACGATTTAAGGCAATATTTGATCAAATAAATTCAATTCCGGGCTTAAATGACCCCCCTAAAAGTGGTTCATTTTTCGCCTCATCAGTGTCGCCATCATCTCCTATGTACAAAAACTCTCTGGATCGTCACGTGTATTTTCCACATCCACCTCTTTTGTAACTCTTGACGTCGTCATGTGGAGAGTTGTGACGCCGTCAGGTACTGTTCCCAGCAAGGAAAATTGAGACTTTGCCGTTTTCTTCACTTTTATGCTCCAAAAACGTCCGAAATGCTTCTTTTTCCAGATTTCTCTCCAAAAGTACCTAAAATGACAAAAGGAACGATTTAGGGCAATATTTGATCAAATAATCTCGAATTCGGGCTTAAATGACCCCTTAAAAGCGGTTCATTTTTCGCCTCATCAGACATAAAGATGGTGCTTAGGAGGTTTGGTAGTAACATCATCTTCTCTAATGGTTTAAGAGATCCAACACATCGTTGTCTTATCAATTAAGTGGAACATGCACGAATAGTTTTACTTTGATCGAAAATTCAATATATTGATTAACTGTATTTAAGTTACTAATGATCAACTATATCTAATTGTTTTTTGTAGCGCGTCAAGAAGCATTAAAGAAAGAGATCGAGAAGTCATAAAATTGTATCAATAACAAAACATGCAAAAGACTAATGAACAACAACAACAAAGACAACAACAACAAGAACAAGAACAAGAACAAGAACAACAACAACAACAACAACAACAACAACAACAACAACAACAACAACAACAACAACAACAACAACAGTAACAACGAGAACAATGCCACGACCACCGGTGGGATGAATACTTAGCATTCATATTAATAGTACGTTACAAATTAAACATGCAATATTTTACTTCATGTAATACCGCTAAACGGGCTAATACTATTGATTCGTTAGCATTTAAGTTTATTTGACGAGCATTTAATTTTTAGTCAAAAATTATTACTACACTTTGTTGGTGCATTTCAATATTTTTGCTCTTAATGTAGTTTTTTGTCTTGCGGTGTGTTAATGTCACTTTCTTAATTAAATGTCTTGGAATATTGCGTGACTTTGATATTTGGTATGATTGTGTAAATTAGGTCGATGTTACATATTGAAAATGGTAGTATATAATAAAAATATCTTCACACGATCATCTTAACAATAAGTATCTTCTAAATCGAAAAAGTATATAAAGGAGAAGAAAATTGTATTTCAAATGTTATCCTACACCTATCACGAGGTAAGCATTATTTATTTGAGTTTGATATCATGTGATTCATGTCGTCATCTTATAATATATAAAGTTATCCCCCTAAATTTAATGTGCAAGGGGGGTTGTGCACAACCATGAGTACGGTACACACAAGTTGATGCATACCGAAATAAATATACACAATTTCGTTTTATGATACTCTCATATTGAATGCTAATAGTACTGTACAAATCTGCTAATGCATACGAAAATATGAAGAGTACATATTGAATGCAAATATGCCATACTCAATTCTGGGATGCAAAAAGGTTGCGGTTTTGCATCCTTCCATCTTGAATGCTCGCATCAATGCTGTAGCTCAAAGGGGTTGCTATTTTGCACCCTTAAAGAATATGAATCAAGAATATGAATCAAATTACAATTAAAACACCTCATAAATATAACCTGCATAAATAAGGCTTGAAGCTCATACCCTGCCCATACATTGTCGGTGGGAGTAAACGTGACAAAAAAAAGTCCATTTAAAATTAATATTATGGCCGCAGAAATCGTGAGCCCAAAGGATGTGATGTTCCTGGACGAATTGAAATTGGATGAGACCGGTACGATTGTTGTCATGTTGTGTAGGATGTGGGATATAAATGCTCCTTTCGGCCGATATTTGAGCGCCGATTTCTTTGTGTCTGATTCAAAGGTACCTTGACATCCATGCTTAAAAATCCTGCATAATGCCACCATATAATAAAATGTAACCAAATATATGTTTTTTTGGCAGTTATTCCTTACAAATTATTTTTTGCAGGGTAATGTTATTCATTGTACTGCGAGAGCGACAGTGGCTCACAATTTCTTGAGGTTAAAAGAGGGGGGTGTGTATTCGGTAAAAAAATTTGTTGTCATGCAAAACAGGGAGGATTATCGTATTAGGAAGGACGATAAGTTTATGCTAGAATTTTATGGATCAACCACCATCAGGAAATCTTTGGTTATATCTAAAGGGTTTGTTAGGTATCTGTTGCAATTGGTGGATTTTGATCATATGCAGCCTACCGAAAACAAATACTCCCTCCGTCCCAAAATAATTGTCCTCATTTGACTTTTTAAAGTCTTAATTTCTCAACTTTGATCTTTAATAATTTTGTTTATGTTATATATTAATTGATGCAAAATATATGAATTGATTGGTTTTTAAATACTTTTTCATTAGTATAATTTTCATCAAGTATTATATAACATATACAAAAATATTTAAGATCAAAGTTGAGAAATTTTGACTTTAAAATGTCAAATGAGGACAATTATTTTGGGACGGAGGTAGTATCTCATTGGTAATTTGCTGTTTTTGTTTATGTATGTTAAATTTATTTGTATGTAAGTATTGTTGCTAAAAAATATGTTACCTTACAGATGTTGCAGGTTATGTGATTAATGTTGGGAGGGTGAACTACACAAAAACAGGATCCAAAAACCTTGACTTTTACCTGGCCAATCATAGGTTGAAATTTATATTGTTTATAAAAGATGTTGTAAAATTGATAACTTTATTTCCAATGTGTATTAGGGAACTTACTGTTTGTTTTGTTTATTTTTCCTGTGTAATCAGGGGCCAGTCGATACGGGTGACCCTATGGGGAGGGCTTGCGGATGTGCTGATTGATAAGAAGACAACGCATGTAGGCATGTGTGTTGTTGTGGTGACTTCTACATTTGCAAGACATTATAACAGTAGGTGGTGTTGGACTATTTACATTTTATGTGTTAAACACGTACCTGATAATAATTTAAGTTTTAATGTTACCTCCCAGATAAACTCTATCTATCCAGTAGCTCATCCACCCAGATACTAGATTCTGCTGACATCTCTGCAATCAAAGCATTGAGTTCAAACATTGGGTATGAAATTGTGTGGAATTAAATTTTATTATTGAATTGTTCCCAAATACAACAAATTTTAATGCATTGTTTACCTATTTGTTAGTAGCACTGAGTCTTCAAAGGGAGTTCCACATGTATCCAACTCTGAGCCAAGAGAAGGGTCTATTGAGAATCTGCTGATGTGGGCCCGCAATAGGCAAAATGATGTATGTCTTATTTTGCACCGGTTGTTTCAATCTCGTTTTTATACTGCATAACATTTATATAACTCATTTATACACAGACGGCTACTTTCATAATCAAGGCCAAGATTGATAATGTGCGTACTAGAAAGGGATGGAATTTTCCATCATGTGGGGGTGACAACTGCAAAAAAGGGGTTACTAGAAAGGGTGGACGGTTTTGGTGTGATTCGTGCAACAGGCCAATTGAATACCCGATCATAAGGTAATTGTATGTTTGTATCTTACAGTTTAAGCATTTGTATGTATAATTACCCAAATTGACTATTACCAATTGCCACATGTACTCTTCAGGTATCGCCTTGAGCTTGGTATATCGGATGATACTGAACAGACTGTGGTGGTCCTTTTTGATGAGGCATCAGTTGAATTGGTCAAGTTTCCAGCTTCCGCATTAGTGGCGGATGATGATGAAGTACATTTATAAAATCCTTTCTTCTTGCATCCCACTCCTCCATTCCCATAACTGACGCCTTATTATGCAGGGTTTAGACGATCACGAAAACTTGCCATCACCTATAGCTAACCTCATTGGCACAACGCACGTATTTGAAATCAGAAGTCAAACGTATTATGAATACGGAACTTTCGAGAGTTTTACGTGCTGGACAGTTGACCCGCATAATCCGACAATTGAAACCACTAGCTCAAGTACCGTTGATAACAGAACTGATGTTGCTGGCTCATCATCCAAACCAGGCTCCCAATCGCCAGCACTCATTACACCATCCAAGCCTGAGGATAAGAGAAGAAAGAGGTGGTCAAAACGTTTATTGATTGTATATCGAATAAGCATTATCCGTAAAACATGATTCTATTTAAGAACACTTACTAATGGAATCTCATTGTTTGCAGGGTTGATATTGAAGAGTCCAAAACGGAAAATGAGCTGCTGCCATCGAAAGATGCCCAAGGTGATCAGTCCAATACGCCAACTAATAAGTTGACTTCAACATCGGCCCCAACATTCAACCGCCTCAAAAAGTCCCACCCTGCAGTTGATAATGAAAAAAATATGTAAGGAAAACTTAAAACCTTTAGTGACTGCAAAACTAATAATATTACATATTAAATACATTTAATATAACAATCGTAGTTTAATTGTCTGCAGTGTGGATATTGAGTTTCCGGATGGGGATGTTGACCTAATAACTGTAGATGGTGAGCAAGACGGTGAGGCTGACACCTTAACCACCAATAAGAAGCCAAGGCGGTGAGCGCATATTGAATGTCTTTTGGTCACTTATTGTTTTATACATGCCCGTATTAACATGTTTCTCTTTGTGCATTTTGCAATCAGGTTTGTGGTTGAAGATTCAGAATGAGTTCAAGAATGATGCATTCCAAACAGACTTTATAAAATAAACAATTATGACAACAATAAGACATTGGATTAACATTGTTGTTTGGGGATTTTTTTTAATTGTTGTCTAAGAGACACAAACTCTCATGTTTTGTTACTTTTGATTTTATTTCTGTTTGACCATATACTTCGGTTTGCCATTGTGCAAAATATTGTTTGGTTTGTGCTAACTTTCATTTCAGGTACTTCAGATGTGAATATATCACGGCCTGGAACCTTACTACAACATATCAGATGAACATGCATTTTCCTAATTACAAATAAACCTGAATACAATGATGGCTTTTTTCGATCCCCTTCAGCAGTCATGGTTGCCAAGTGTAATGTTTAATGTACAATATATAGTTATGGATGTTCCAAGTGTTGAAATCCATGTAATATTTCATATGACAATTGTGTAACTAAATATATAATTAATACGACCCATTTCTCTATATTTCTGTAACTGTGCTTATATATTACATATTTTCATTCACAATATTCACTTAGATAATTATTTCAATTATTGATCTGACCAAAGTACATATTGGGCCATTTATATGCATAAATTGGATTGCATAATTCATTTTTAACACTTAATACAAAATAACAATCAACCTAAAGTACATAAACGGCCATTTAACTACATGCCTTCCTGTGCATAATCCAATATTAATACATCATAAATATTGTTTATATAAATTTAGCCATTATAAAAACTGTTAACATACATTTGATTTCATTGGGCTACTAATGTAATAAAAAAACCATATTAAATACTATTTCCCAATTCATCCAGTAAATTCATTAAGTTCACTAGGGGAATTGTGCTTCAATACTACTACTTGCCAGCATCAAAAGTTGCAAAATAATCCAATGTACATCTAACTATTATGTCAATAAATGGGTATTCAACGTTGTCCATATAGTAAGTTAATGAGTATGCAATTAGAACAATACAAGTCAGTGTTCAATTGCTGAATGTAATAACCAATGTTGGATAAAATTCACTTTGTAATATCCCTAATAAGATAAATGTTGATTGTTAAATTATATAACATTCAGTTTGGTTGTTACGGTACTCAGTGTAATTGGCAATGTTATGTGGGTTTATAGTTCATATTTATTCATGATTTATTATTAATTATCTGATATTCCAACACTCCTTAATTTGCACATAAATTATTATTTTAACCATAATAGGTGGCCTATAAACTACTCTTATAATGCCATTTATAAAACACATTAATTCATACTTTACATTATAACAATTGAAAGTATTTTACTTACTTAATATGCTATATACATAAACCATAATGAATTTAATTAATTTGAAAATAGATAACCTTAAAAACCTGTAAACACTTACCATACATGCCTTTTCATTGTTCAGGATACTTATTGCATCAGTTCAGCCATAGAATTCCAAAAGATGTTTTAGTAAACATATCCCTTCCATGTCTTTCCAAACCTACAAGGTTATGTGTTGCAAGATTGACTCAGATCCTACAAACTATAAATGAATACATGTACGTTTGCATCCAACAAGTTTCCATACCTTCCAACCATACATTCCAATTATGTATCTGACTGAATCCATCTTTTTGTGGGTTACAGGGCAGCAAAATGAACATGCTAACATTCCATCTGTTGGGAATTATACTAACAAGTTACCACGGCTAGTGAAGATGTTACAACTGCAGAAGATTGTACTTGCAGTGGAAACTCATTACCACTGCAAGAACAAATATTACCACTGCTTACTTGATAACTGTTAGAGAAACGCGCTTAGATAAATATAGAATAGATCTTGTGTATATCTTATTCTATTAGCATTATACTTATCTTGTAGAAGAGGACTCCTTGCTGTATAAAAGGAGATCCTAGGTTAAAGGTTAAAAATAACTTTGCATACGTAATTCTTAGAGCTTCAAGGTGTAACCCCAGTGATATCATAGATCACTCGTATTATTATCATTAATAACATTGGAGCTAATAGTTTGTTTACATACATTGTTCTTGTTCATATACAACTGTCATACTTACAATCAATCTTCTAAGTATCATTAAGTAGATTCCGCATACTTAGTGGTATCACTCAAAGTATCAATATTAACACAAGTTCAAGGTGTTCACGATCCAACAAGTGGTATCAGAGCGAGGCTTTGATACTTTGAATTAGAAGATCCAGAAGAACAGTTTATCTACAAGGAAGATGGCGTTTTCTGACTCAGAGGTACATTCTATAATCAGTTGTGCTAAATCTTGTTCTGCTTTAAAAGAATATGAAAAACTTAAAAAGCAATATGATGAACAGAGCTTAGAGTTAAATCAAACTAGTTATAATCTATCTAATCATAAAAGAGGTCTTGCTGTGCTAGAAGAACAGATTTTGCATTATAGAAAAAATGAGTCTAAATTTAAAGATGACATTGCTGTGTTAAAAAGGGATTTAGACTTTAAAATTGCAGTAAATGAGGCTTTTAGAGAAGAGTTGGAGAAGGTTAAAAAGGCTAATGAAAATGTACAAATAACTTGTGATACATTATCTTATCAATCTAAGAGTATAGATAAAATTTGGGAAGCTCAGGTGGTTAATAAGGCTAAGTCAGGTGTAGGTTATAAGTCTGTTCCTCCACCATACAGAGGTGTTCCTTCACCTCCTGGTATTGACCTAGCACATACAGGGTTAGAAGAGTTTCAAGACCCAATTAGGTCTTATGGTCCCCAAATTGTGAAAGAAGCTAGTGCTGAAAAGACTGAAGAAACTAAAGAATGCTTTGAAAGTGCTAGTGACACTTCTTTAGTTGATGAAGATGTGTCTAAAGCTAAATCTGAGATTAAGGTAGAAGTGAATAATGTTCCTAAAGTGGCTAAAATTGAAAACAATAAACCAGTTAGGAATACTGTTAGATATGCAGAGATGTACAGGTAGTGATTTTGTGATGTTGAATAAAGCATGTTTTGTATGTGGTAGTTTTGATCATTTGTCTGCATATTGTGAATATAATCCTTGGAAGAAGGTAACTTCAAGGGATACAAGGGTTTTTGGGAACAAACAACCTAGAGTGAACAACTATGTTTCAAATCAAACTCACTCTAATGTTAAAATAATACCCAGAGTTGTCATGTTAAGGTCTGGCACTAAACCTCTTTATCCTGCTAGGCCAAACAAGACTGTTTATCCCAAACAAACTGTTTCATGTGCAAAATCAAAAATTTCAAATTATAAGCAAGCACAAACAGTTAACAAGTCCTTTTTCAATAAAACAGCTTGGTATAATAAAAAATGGGTGCCTAAGGTTTCAACTGCTAAGCCAGCATGCAGTTCCCACTGTTAGGCCAAAAGTTTCCACTGATAGGCCAAAAGTTCCCACTGATAGGCAAAAGAAAGCTGTTAAGGGTAATATGGGAAATGGCATGAAAGCTATAGCACAATGGGTTTGGAGACCAATAACAGGTGACAAAGCATCCATGGTTTTAAAGAAACACACTTATATTGATGCAAGAGGGAGAGTCAAGTCAGTGATGGCTTGGATTTCCAATGTTTAGTTGTCTGTTCTAGTATGTTTTGTTAGTCATATTCATTATTGTTAAATGGAAAATATTTTGTCTTGTATTTTCTTGGTTTTGGACTAACAAATGCAGGTTGATAAAGCAAATGATTTGGATCTATCAGATTGCTTGATATGTGAATTGGAATGTATGCTGATATAGAGTTTGGAGTGTGTGACATGGACACACAACAAATGGTAATTGGTTCACCATGTCTGACCCACACCAAGAACCAACTAGTCCAGAGCAAACGGCTACTGGTAAAGACTTAACAAATCCGTTTATGGTTGATAGTTTACCAAAAACTAGGTTATCAACTCACCATACATCCATGTGATCAAGAGTTGGCTAGTCCATAGCAAACGGCTCATGGTAAAGACTTATCAAATCCGTTGATAGCTGGTAGTTTGCTAAAAATTATGATAAGAGCAGCAAATTTTACATGTTTCACTTACCACTGCTCTTTGAAAATTTTGTTGCTTTTTACCACTGCAGGTTCACAGTTACCACTGATCTCAGCAACTAATCCTTAATATGTGTAGATGCAGGACATGACAGTGTTAACAATCACTCAGAGCTCTACCATGGCAACACTTAATGTGTCTGATTCTCAGGGATTGGATACAGGTAGTGAAATCCCTAGCCAAATTGAAACATTGGGTGGTTCAGGAGTACTTCCTAGTCCAACTAGGGGAGAAACTGAATTTATGCTCTATGATTCACCTCTCCCAACAAGTAACACAGTTGGAAGTGTTGAGGGCAGTGTGACACTAACTGAATTGATGGAACTTTGTACCAAATTAGTCAAACAGGTTCAAACTCTGGAGAAAGATCTGGCACAGACCAAAGAACAACATGCTACAGAGTTGAATTTATTGAAGGATGAGATTCAAAAGTTGCAGAATGAAGTTGAGAATCTCAAGAAGAAAAGACATGTTCAAGTTGTGGTTTCTTCTCCATCATCACCTCATGATGCCCTTTCTGCAGGTTCTAGTTATGGTTTGGGAATTTCTTCCAAACAGGGGAGGAAAACAGATGCAGAATTTAAGGGGAGGAGTACTAATTTTGAAGAAGTGTTTGCTGAACTCAATGATTCAGATAATGCTCAAACACAAAATGATGTAGCTGAGAGTGAGGGGAGGAAATTGGATCTTGAAAATATGGTTGTTGATACTGGTTTTAACTCTGAAGATGTTCTTGGAACTGCTCAACCAATTTCCACTGAAGCAGAGCATGTTACCACTGATCCAATAATTTCCACTGTAAGTGAAACAGTTACCACTGATGTACCATTAGCCATCACTGCAGAGGAAGAGGCTGCAAGAATGAGGTCAGTCAAAGGAAAAGCAATTGTAATTGGTTCAGATCCAGAGCATACAAGAAAGATTTCCAAGAAAGATCAAGCTCAAATTGATTTTGATGCAAGATTGGCTGAACAATTTGAAGCTGCAGAGATTGAAAATAAGAAAAAGCAAAAGAAAGATGAATTTGCTGGTTTTATGGAAGCACAAAGGTTAGATAAACTTGAAGCAGTGATGGCACAACCAATTTCAGTTGTTCCACCAATTATCATGCATGAGAAACCTCCTATGTTTACTTATGAGCCTACAGAAGAAGAGATTGATTACTTGATCAACAATGATCAAATAATTAGGAAGAAGGCCATTGAACTTATTGCAAATGCAACCCTGAATGAAGAACAAAGGTCTGCTCAATTAAAAGACTTTATTCAAATGAAGAATCAGCAGGCTCTTGATGAACTCATTGGGGATGTTAGAAAAAGGTCAAAAGAAGCCAAGAAAGCTTACTAAAGCACAGATCATTCATGAGATGAAAGTTTATTGTTGCCATGTTGGTAATTGGAAGATAGCACAGTTCAAAGGTATGTCACATGATCAGATAGAAGGCATTTATTACAGAACCAAAAGGCAAGATAGTATCTTCAGACCTATTGACTTTGAAGAAGTTGAGAGATTTAAACAAAGTAAAAGGAAAGCTGCAACAACTGAAGAACAAGTCACAAAAAGGGTGAAAGTTTCTCAAGAGAAAGTGAAAGTTACTCAAGAGAAAGTTCCTCAAGAGAAATGTGCAGAAGATCTACAAAGTGCTATTATTATTGTTGAAGAAGAAGAAGATTTCTACCCAGATCCTTTACAAACAAAACATCCAATTATTGATTGGGAAGTGTACACAGCAAAGAATTTTGCTTCTACTTGGAAGATTATGAGACTGGGAGGAGAATCTACATCATTCATTCAATTTGAAGATCTTCTTAAAGCATGTGACAGAGATGATCTTGACACTCTTTGGAAGCTTGTAAATGAAAGATTCAAAGCTGATACTCTCAAGGATATGAAAGAAATGCAGCTCTGGGTTGATTTAAGAAGATTATATGAACCAGATCTTAATGATAAGTATTGGAAGTTTGATGCATCAGACTTGAATACTACATGGTCATATTATGATAAATGTGAGGTTCATCATGTTTCTACAACAAAGAAAGTGGATGTGTTTATGTTTGCTGAGAAGGAATATCCACTTAGAGCTAAAACTCTTTCTGCAATGTTGAAATCAAAGTTGAGAGTTTATGCAGATAATGAAAAGATTAGAGCTCTGATTCAGAAGATTCGAGATCAATGTGCAAGAGCTGATACAGTTTTGAGAAGAACAAGATAAGTGTTTGGAAGAATTCCCATATCCTCAGGTTTATTGAATAATTGAAGAAACTTGTTGATTTACCTATAAATCATAAGTTTAGGGGAGGATTGTTGGGAATTATACTAACAAGTTACCACGGCTAGTGAAGATGTTACAACTGCAGAAGATTGTACTTGCAGTGGAAACTCATTACCACTGCAAGAACAAATATTACCACTGCTTACTTGATAACTGTTAGAGAAACGCGCTTAGATAAATATAGAATAGATCTTGTGTATATCTTATTCTATTAGCATTATACTTATCTTGTAGAAGAGGACTCCTTGCTGTATAAAAGGAGATCCTAGGTTAAAGGTTAAAAATAACTTTGCATACGTAATTCTTAGAGCTTCAAGGTGTAACCCCAGTGATATCATAGATCACTCGTATTATTATCATTAATAATATTGGAGCTAATAGTTTGTTTACATACATTGTTCTTGTTCATATACAACTGTCATACTTACAATCAATCTTCTAAGTATCATTAAGTAGATTCTGCATACTTAGTGGTATCACTCAAAGTATCAATATTAACACAAGTTCAAGGTGTTCACGATCCAACACCATCCCTGTCAGACATGTTGCACAAAACCTTGGTTATTGATTCAAAAACAATTATCAATCAAAGTGGGAAAATACAAAGCTATTGTGGTTTACGTCTGTCTGAAATTGTCAAAACATTTGCAGGTATATACAATCTCCAAACATTCACTTTCATAATGATATTACGACTATGCTACAACAATGCATACCTGAATTGCATACTCAATGTTATTTTTTAGGACAAGGATCACGTTCAGTACCCCTTTAACAGATATGCCATCGGAAAAAATAGCTTCTACTTCCAAAAGATCCTTTATATATATAAAAAAGAATATCAGGAGGCGATTAATTTAACAAATCGTATTTTGCAAACAATTGATTTCATAAGATTGAATATTACCTTAATGGTCCTTCATACAGGAACGCTCTCTCAGCGTGCAGCTAAAAAAATCCCAAACGGAGCTGCACATTCATCCGCAGGTAATTTCATATCTTTTACTTGGTGTATACTGTTATTTGATGGATAAAAATGTTGTTATTTTCAATGATGTTTACCTCTTTTCATAAGGTGTACACGTGGTTTACCATAATATTGGTCCTCCGTCATTTGAATGCCAAAATTGCAATGCGGTTATATGGTATGAAGAGAGAAGTGATAAATCAAAGAGGGCTGTCAACCCAACTTTCTCCATTCGCTGTCAAGAAGGAAAATTGCTTTTTCCCGTATTTAATGAACCACCTCAACCTCTAAACGACCTCATGGACTATAACAATCCTGCAAGTTTGAGATTCAATGATCAAATCAGGGTCTATAATGGCATGTTTTGTTACACATCTTTTGGGGCAAATACAGACCATTCAATTAACACAGGCAGGGGTCCATATACTTTTAGAGTAAATGGCCAAATCTATCACCGGATAGGTTCTTTGCTTCCTAGACAAGGTACTCAACCTAAATATGCGCAGCTATACTTTTTTGACACTGGAAATGAAATTAAAAACCGGATGGGATCTTTTTTAGCTAAGGATGGGGAAGGAGTGGTGGATGCAAATATAGTAGCAAGACTGATTCAAATGTTTGATCAATCAAATTCAATAACCAAGGCATTTTGAATGGCTCGGGATTGGTGCGACTCCCACAATTCAGCCAAATTTGAATTACGACTGTTAAGTGGACGGAGTGCATCTCGACAGTACAACTCCCCAACCGTGCCTGAAATAGCAGGTCTAATTACTAACGACTTTGGTGATGGTATTCCTACAAGAGACATTGTTGTAAGTAATAAGGATGAAGGTTTGAAACGTATTTCTGAATTGCATTCAGAATACATGGCCCTCCAATATCCATTATTGTTCCCATATGGAGAGGAGGGATTTCATGAAAAGATATTATATCACAACAACCGAGATGTACGCAAAACCAAAAGGGTTTTTGTCACGATGAAAGAATACTATGCATACATCATTCAGCAGCGAAATAACCAAGGTACTACCTTGCTTAGAGGTGGGCGATTATTCCAACAATACTTGGTTGATGCATACACGGCGGTTGAAGAGCAGAGAGTTAAATGGACCAGGAAAAATCAAGATACATTACGTGTAGATCTATATCGTAACGTTTGTGACGCTGTAACAAGGGGGATACAAGTGCAGCAGGATTGGGAAAACGAATTGTTCTACCAAGTAGTTTAATAGGCGGTCCAAGGTATATGATGCAAAACTACCAAGATGCAATGGCTATATGCCGAACCTATGGGAACCCAGACCTGTTCATCACTTTCACTTCTAATCCAAAATGGCCCGAGATTGCAGAAATGTTAAAGCATATCCCGGGCCAAAAAGTCCATGATCGTCCTGAAGTAGCTACGCGTGTATTCAAGATTAAACTGACTGAACTCTTAAACGATCTGACGAAACAACATATTTTTGGCAAGTCCCGGGGAGGTAATAATGCTTATCTCATAATGTTAATCTATTTACTTTTTTATATATAAATTATGCACTATCTTATGCTGTTTTCAATTATCTTTCAGTTGTTTACGTCATAGAATTCCAAAAACGTGGTCTACCACATGCTCATATCCTATTATGGCTAGAAGAAGAGTTGAAATGCAAGACCGCATCCCAAATAGATGATATAATTACAGCTGAGATACCGTGTCGAACGAATGATCCAGATGGATATAAAGTAGTAACTGAGTTCATGTTACATGGTCCTTGCAGTAAAGATGATAAAAAAGCCCCATGTACAATTGAGGATAAGTGCTCAAAACATTTTCCTAAACCTTTTGTGGCTGAAACAATTGTTGATAATGATGGTTATGCTGTTTATCGCCGGAGAAATAACAAAGCTTACCATATAAAAGTAAAATTCAGGTACGATAACAGATATGTGGTACCCCACAACCGTTATCTCCTACTGAAATACAAAGCCCACATTAACGTGGAATGGTGTAACAGATCAAAGGCAATTAAGTACTTATTCAAGTACTTAAATAAAGGCCCCGATAGAGCCACAATTGTGATAACAGAAAATGTAAAAAACGATGGTGATATGGCAAATGAAAAGGTTTTGGAAGTGGACGAAATTAAAAACTACTTGAATTGTCGTTTTTTAGCTCCGTGTGAGGCGGTATGGCATTTGTTTTCCTACAATATCCATTACTCATATCCATCAGTTATGAAGCTTAATTACCACTTGCCAAATCAGCACGTGATCACACTTCGTGATTCAGAATGTTTGCCCGCGCTAATTCAAAGGGAAGGTATTGACTTGACCATGTTCACTGATTGCGAGAGGTCCTGAATCTTTTGAAAAACTCATGACTGTTCACGACAAACTATGTTCCACATTCAAGGAAACATGTTTCGCATATGGCCTTTTAAATGATGACACATAATGGACACATGCCATATCAGAAGCCAGTGTATGGATGTTTGGCCCACAGTTACGTGACATATTCGTGACAATTCTAATTTTTTGTGATGTCAGCAGACCTTTAAAATTGTAGGAAGAAAACTAGGAGTTCTTATCAGAAGATATTCTACACAAAAAAGGAAAATTTTCAATTATCCTGAATTGGAGTTGACGGAAGAACAACTCAAAAACTATTGTTTGGTAGAGATCCAAGAGTTGTTAAATAGACATGGGAGGTCTTTAATGGATTTTCAAGACCTACCATTGCCTGACCCAAGGTTGCTAACAAACTTGGACAATCGTCTCATAAGAGAAGCGTTTGATTATGATATGAACAAGAGTAGAATTGAACATCAACAACTTCATTCATTGTTAAATCCCGAACAACGCTTAATATATGAAGAGGTTATTGAATCTTTTCATAACAAAAAAGGGAATTTTTACTTTGTATACGGCCCAGGCGGAATCGGAAAGACATTTTTATACAAAACTATCATCTCAAGGTTAAGATCAGAACGTATGATAGTACTTGCTGTTGCATCTTCAGGTACAAATTTATTATAAATTTAAGCAATCAACTATCTGGATATTTATAAAAATAGCTGACTAATTAAGACTATCAAATTGTGTAGGAATAGCTGCATTGTTGCTACCAGGTAGCAGGACCGCGCATATCCGTTTTCTTATACCACTTGAATTATTAGAGAATAGTACATGCAGCATAAAACAAAACACACATATGGCGGAACTCATGCAACAGGTTAAACTTATTATCTGGGATGAAGCTCCAATGACTAAAAAATATGCTTTTGAGGCATTGGACAAGACGCTAAGGGATATTTTAGGATATCATGATCACGACAGCAAGGATCGAATATTTGGAGGCGTGACGGTCTTACTTGGAGGTGACTTTAGACAAGTTCTACCCGTTATACCGAAAGGAAGCAAGGCAAACATTGTTCAATCATGCATAAACCAATCTGAATTATGGAAGCATTGTAAGGTATTCAGGCTTACGCGTAGCATGCGTGTAAACGAGTATACTAAAAATGGGGACCTTGATACTCGAAAACGGGATTTCAATAGATGGGTTTTGGCTATGGGAGATGGTAAGGTGCCAGCCAAATGCAAAGAAGGGAAGGATGATCCAAGTTGGATTGACATCCCTGAAACCTTTTTAATTAAATCATGGGATTGTCCTGACAAGCAGATTGTCGCAGAGACATGCCCTGATTTTACAACGAGGCAAACAGACGATGTGTATCTCAAAGAAAGGGCAATACTAACTCCTCAGAATGATGATGCTGATGTCATCAATGACTACATGTTTAAACAATTATCAGGGGAGTCTGTTACATGCAACAGCGCGGACGAGATTTGCAAGGCATCTACAGACAACCTAGAACAACATGACTACTATCCAATTGAATTTTTAAATTCCTTCAATTTTCCCGGTATGCCCCCACATGCTCTTCACTTAAAAAAGGAATTGCCAATTATGCTATTGCGGAACATCAATCCAAGTAAAGGTTTGTGTAATGGAACAAGGTTACTCATCTCAGATCTAGGGCAGTTTGTTATACACGCTAAGGTGCTAACAGGTTCAAATATAGGGGAGGATGTCGTTCTACACAGGATTATACTCACATCCACACAATCGAAATGGCCATTTGTCCTAAAACGACGACAATTCCCTGTAAAACCATGCTATGCAATGACAATAAACAAAAGTTAGGGCTAATCACTTAATCACATTGGCCTTTATTTGCCTACTCCCGTGTTCAGCCATGGCCAGCTTTATGTGGCGATCTCTAGAGTTACCAGTCCTTACGGTCTTAAAATACTAATGGTTGAAGACAAGGACCCAGAACTTAAGCACTGCACACGTAACATTGTTTTCAAAGAGACTTTTAACAACCTATCGTAGCATGTATATTTAATGTTCATCCAACACTTATTTATTATTACTTTGTTATTTGTCGGAAACATCCTTAATTTGCAATATATGATTCCAACTATTAACATGTATGCATTATTTGTATTCCAACCTTGAGATTTACAAAATAAAATTTGAATGGCAACACTCATTCATACTGCACTACAGTTATTTCATGTTATTTCATTGTTTGCCACAATTCCAACCATTAACATATATTCATTATCTCTGTTTCTAATTCATTGATTAATGACTTATGAAATAGCCTAAAAGGATAATTGAACACTTATAAATCAGTATTATCAACAATCCTCATCAAATAACATATGTTTTTCATTTCCTCAGCAAGTACTTTAGACCATGAGAAGTCATACTATAAATACGTAATAAATTAGTACTATGGTTGATTGGCAGTTACATATGCTTTAATAATTTCAGGACACTTCAAAAGTTTGTATAGACCTTTAAAAACAGCTTCTATGATCAACTTACACATATCAATTTTTTTATTTTCACAAAGACATCAACTATCTACATTCTAAACTGATGACATTCAGCAGGGCTATCATATCACTCTATTTTCATTTCCCCTTACACAGAGCTGCAAAATGCCTTAATATTAGTTTATCTGCGTATAAAATACATTGTCGATTGGTTGGAATCCAATGCTGGCCATATCAAAAACTTCTAAGTCTAGACAAGTTGATCAACCATTTTCAGGTTAACAATCAAATACGCACATTTTACGTCACATACATTCACGTTCAACTATGATTTTATATTATATATGTTATGTGTTCTCTGTATTATGATTCATAATTTTATTTTCATTATAGGCCAAGAGTGGTGGTGCACAAACAGATGACAAGATGCAAGAGATAATTACAATGCTACAACAAGAAAGAAGACAAATAGAAGAAAACCCAAAATTACCAATTACAGATAACATAAAAAGATTGAGACAAAGGATTTTTAAAGCTACATTTAGAAAAAAAAAAAAAAAAAAAAAAAAAAAAAAAAAAAAAAAACATACCATAAATTTGGAACTATCATTAGCAACACCATCAGTATATGTAAAACCATTGCAGGTTATATATCCAAACAATTGCTCCAGTTATGAAGAGACAGAGTTTGCTTATGGTAGCGACTGTGAAGACCAAGAATAGAGGAAAGAATCTTTATACGCAAAACCAATTGTTCAAGTGCCCATTTTAACAAGTATTTCTCCAAAAGTTTTTAGTGAAGTTTCAGATGTTAAATTCTAAGTTTTCAGCTCAATAATGCTTAAACAACCTACTGTATCGTATGTTGTTTACTCAACCTTATTAAATTATACGCCATCAATTGTTACCAGAATACCATTGCCTTTCTTAACTGCTATTTTCAAGTTATAATTTTAATGTTGCAGCATTCCCGAAAAACAAACTAATTCAATGATAACAGCAATACAAAGTATACCTTACCCCATAACGACCCATCTCAGAATTCATTACATATTTTCTCCTATCAAGCATCGCCAGTCTTAACCAAGTCTAAATCGTCAACAATAAACCAACTTTAGCCCAACCTCCCTTAACCTGCAAGAAAAATAATTACTGATTAAATATAATAATTAAAAATCCCATATTTTTATTAAGGCATATAACGTTCTTAATTGTTAAAAGAGTTACGCTGCCAAACTACTTGCACACGTTCGATGCCTGATTCAACATCACACCTAATAACATCGCTTAACCAACCCATCAGTAATATCTCTACCAACTTGAAAATTGCGCATTACATAATTCAACCGAAACACCATTATAAGTCAACAAATCCTCTTAAACATTAATCATTTTTTCATTGCATATAACTTGAAACTCAAACGCATTACATAACATGACCACATATATATGAGTAACCACTCGAAAATAACTGAAACATCTTTTTGACAACTAAGTTCCATAGTAAAAGTTATCCAAATAAAAAATCATCAAATACTCTTAAGCATCAATCATTTCCTCATTGCATCTAACACGAAACGCACTACCCGAAACAAACTGAAACATCTATTCAACAATTCAATTGCATAATATAATTTATCCAATTATACCAATATCATTTCTGAATCAATAAACATAATAAATCAACAAACTTTCAATAAATTGAAAAATTAAAACATGCACGCTTTCATTTGATCATATTCAAATCGAATACCTGAAGTATTATAATCAATCATCAAATAAACAAATCCTCTAGCATACATCTCATAAATATTTGATTGGTAATAATTAATTTTGATCAATTTTGCTTTCGATTGATAACCCTAAATAAATATCCCATTGAGATGTGTATGTGTGTGGTGTGAGAGAAAGGTGTGTGAGAGAAAAAAAGTCAAAACATAATATAATTTACCATTTATAATTAAAACAAAAATAATAATAATAAATAAATAAAATGTTAAAATAAATAAACGTTTATATTTATAAAACGTTGACTGATCAACGATCAGCCATTCCATTCATAGTTGAGATTGTTATAAAGTTACAAGCAACATCCATTAACATCCAAATCTACCATTGATGAGACCAGATACATACACCAAAACATAAAAGAAAAAGACACAAAGATACTAATCTTCATCATCAGAAGATTCTGCTTCTTCAATCCTCTCCACCAACACATCCTTCAACTCAATGCTTTGACGAGTGAGCAGCAGTAACTGGGCCATCAAATCAAGCTTCCTGCGATCATTTCGTTGGATTTCTATTAAACAATCGTGACCTGTCGCAACAACAACATGGAAATGAGAATAGTTGAGAACTATCTCATCAATGGTCCTCTCCTTTTTCTCTATGACTGCCCTCAGCTGACTGCTATCTTCACCAATACGAGCAATGAAGCTTTGCTCTTCGACTTTGTCGTGCAATATCAAAAGCTTGAATGCATCAGCAAGTTTCCCGGTTTCGGTGGCTGCCTTCAATTCATTCAAGTTGGGGGTTTCTGCCATTTGAGATTAGGGTTAGGAGTTTGCTCTTCGACTTTGTCGTGCAATATCAAAAGCTTGAATGCATCAGCAAGTTTCCCGGTTTCGGTGGCTGCCTTCAATTCATTCAAGTTGGGGGTTTCTGCCATTTGAGATTAGGGTTAGGAGTTTGGTGGCTGCGAGTTGAAATTAGGGTTAAAATTATATGATTCTTAACGATATGGTTGTATAAATAGTCATAACATGTGGCTCTAATTATTATAAACATTGTATACGTTTTTTGTTTAATTGTGAAAGTTTAAAGGTTGCACAAATAAAAAAAAGACACTCAAGAGGCATAAGAAGCTTTAATTTGGGTGTTAATGCAGCCTTTGCATCTTCTACATGGGATATAAATGAAGAATGAGTATGTAAGAAGAAGACCAACAATGTAATATAAACACAAAATTGCAAAATAAACCCTTCATTTATAGATTGTATATAAATCAGCCCCTCCATGCACAATGCATTACAATTAACTTCAATAACTTACAAAAAATGCATATAACTTATAAAACTTCATTTATTAAAAATTTCATAAACATAAGAACACACAAAAACATAAAAAATATAAAAACCGACCAAAACATATTAAACAACTCGACTAATTAAACTCATTTATCTTTTTAGCATTTGATTCTTCCTCAAAAACACCGACTTTAGCTTGGTTAAACAAATTAACTAACTTTTGGAAAAGATCCAAGAGTTGTTAAATAGACATGGGGGATCTTTATTGGATTTTCAAGACCTACCACTGCCTGACCCAAGGTTACTAACCATCTTAGACAATCGTCTCATAAGAGAAGCGTTGGATTATGATATGAACAAGAATAGGATTGAACACAAAAATAATGACAACATTTTTAGACACCAAAATATTAAGTCCACTAAAATGAATACAACGCACCTTCTCTAACAGGTATATAAACACCGTCATATACATATACAATCGTATGCACCGACATTACGAGAAACCACATTTCTAATCAACCAACAAACCGTGCATCGCACGGGTTGGACCAAGCCTCGTACTGTAAATACTTAGAGTGAGTTACTAATGAATGCTCCAAATTCGATATTATAGTTTATGGAAAAATGTTGTAATAATGCATTAATTAAAAAATTATTTATTTAACTTACTCATATTAAAAGATTACATATGAAAAGTCTCATTTAAATATAACATTTTACAAAAAACCTCTTCACATTAAAGAAAGAGATCGAGAAGTCACGAAAATTGTATCAAGAACAAAACATAACAAAACATGCAAAATGCTAATGAACAACAACAAGAAGAACAACAACAAGAACAATGCCATGGCTATCGGTGTCAATATAGATAAACACTTAGCGTTCATATTAATAGTACGTTACAAATTAAACATGCAATATTTTACTATACGAACAATAATTTATTATACGAATTATAATTTATACTCTTGAATATACTAATTACTTTAATGTTTTATGTTTTTTTAGTTTTGTTAAAAAGGAAATTAGTTTTTTAGTTCGCTTTAAATAATGTAATTTATTTGAACAACGAAGTCCGTCTTTCACAAAAAATGAGAGTTTCAAACATGAACCGAAAATTAGTCCCGAACATTATGAAAAAAACAATTGGATCCAACCTGTGTGCATCGCATGGGTCCTGAGGCAGTCCAAACCAGTGTGCATCGCATGGGGATGAATATAAAAGGTCTCTAACATTAATGTCATCGCTTCATATTTAAAATAATTTATGTACCTTATACATATTAAAATATTACATGTGAAGAGACTCTTTTCAATGTAATATCTTGAAAAAAATCTCTTCACATATACTCTTTTAATGTCAATAAACTATTTTAAATGTGTGACATGCTTGGAAATGTGATACTGTCACACCCCTAAAATCAGGTCCAGCAGAAGCATACGTGTAGCTGGGGTGTAACTCAATTGGTATTACAACACAAGTTCAAAAATAGTTTTCACTTGAATCATTTAGAATAAAATAGTCTAATCAAAAATGTTAAATTTACATTGTTAAAAGTAGTGCGGAAGTAGGCCCTTAAAATAGTTTAAAACGGTCCCCATATGAATAATCAGAGTCTTCTATGACCATGCCATGCCCTGCCAAAACCTCCAGTAGCGTGCCATTGCATAAAACCTGAAAATACATGCTAAAGTGTCAACACGAGGTTGGTGAGTTCATAGAGTTTGTTTAACAAATAAAGTATATAGAAAATGATCACACAGCAAAGGCATCGTAAATCCACTCAGTTGCAAGTCCATCCATAAGAGACTTGCAACCTGTGTGTTCACAACCCACTGCTAAAAGATAGTTTACACAATGCACCGGATTATATTCACCCAAGGTCAAGAATAGACACAAGGGCGGGGGCCTCTCCCCAAATAGTACTACGACATCCAAGGTCAAGTATAGACACAAGGGTAGGGGGCATCTTCCCATGAGTACTACCAATACCTCTCCGACAGTATAGAGTATTATGTATGCACGTAAATACGAATCTTGTATTTAAATTAAGCAAGTATAGTGTAACAAGTATGTATAACGCAATAAAGTATAATGCCAATCAAGTATAACACAATCAAGTATAAATGTTTAAGAGTATTTGTACAAGTAAGCAAGTAGTTGAGCATGTATCTCCCCCAAAGAGTTAAAACAAGTATAAAAAGAGTAGGGGCTATGACTCACCTGGAGCGATAGCTACGATGATAAAGTGGATACACAGAAATGAGGTTCGATCTCTAACCGCAACCTAATATGAATGATGAACGATCTAATTTAGATCATGAAATGATGTTGAAAATGTCCATGCACATGTTTCCTATACCACTCTTAACTTGAAAAATACTAGTTATAGTCATAGTAAAATATATTCCATACTTGAGAAAAATAATAAGTCTTAACTAGACTTGTGTAAACTTGTCGTAATATATATGTATAGAAAGTTAGTGTTATAAACTTCGCCTTGAAAACCTTGAAGTATAGTCTAATGGTCATAAAAATAAGCTCATAAGCATAAGTACTTCGTTAGTTATAAATTTCGGCAATTTAGTAGTATTTCTAGAAAATCTAGAATTTAGTACGTAGAAGTAGTATTATTATTATTTCTAGTAAAAGCTGCCAATTATAGTGAGTTTTTGCCGATATTGAAACATGAATATCTTTGTCGTTATAAGTCCGTTTTACTCGTTCTTTATATCCATGGTTACATCTTAGTATGTAGTAATATATTTTGGAAAGCTTGGCTCCTCCGGGTTACGTCTAAAGCCTCTTTTTGCCCGTTGAAAAACGTCCAACAGCATGTATTTTTCCGGAAAATAGTTTTCGTCGTTAATATTGAAAAATTCATAACTCCTTCGTTATAAACTCTTTTTAATCCGTTCTTTCGCCTACGGCTTCGGTTTTGAAAGTATTTTCTAAAAATTTTGCCAAAGTTTACTTTATGTTTACTGATTTTCCATAATTTACCAAAATGGGACAGAATGTTTATATACTTGTTCTAAAACCATTTTTCATGTTCAAAACTAGTTTCTACTTCAACCAAATCTCTTGCAAAACACCACAAAGCTATACTAATCCTACCATACACCTTCTTAGGGTGCCATGGGTTCCTAATGATCACTAAACAAGTTAATTTAACAAAGGAACATCTAAATCAAAATCTAGGGTTTGTATGTTCAAAAAGTCTACAAAAATATAGTGGTATAGCTAGCTTGTGCATGAAATTAAGCATGAAAACCATAAGATACAAGTGTTAATTAGATGAAATTATGAAAATAAATTTGATAACTCACTTTGAAATAATAGGTGATTAGATGAGGCAAAACCTTGTGATTCTTGAGTTTATATTTCAAAACTCTTAATTAGAATGATGAAAGGAACAACTTTTATGCTTTGATCTTTGAAAAATAATGGATCTTGGTCTTGGTATGAATTTGGGTCGTGGCTAGGGAGGAAGGAAAGAGAGAAACCTCACTTTGATTCTTGAAAACAAAATGAATATGTTAAAAGTGGTTTTTGTATGAAATATCTAATTTCAATGGCATTTTGGTAAATAAGTGGTGAAGTTCCAGTAACATGGGGAGGGGGGCTGCACATGTATGGATGAGTATGTAGGAAGCTTGGTGTTATCTGGTTCACGGAGTCGGTTTTGGTTCCGTTAATCGTAAACCGTAAAGTTTTAAATCGCGAAACGTAAATCTGGGTATCGTAAAAATATGAAACTTGAAAGAATGACTAAACTTGTCAAAATACTCCATAATAAAATATAAAATGAATGGTAAGTTCCATCGGGTTGCTTAAACGCTGTTAAAACTGGAAACGCGGGTTTAAAAACGCGTAATTCGCGTAAAACGCTGAACTGGAAAACGTAAAATTCCCAAACTTTAAGAATTGTCGTAAAATGAGAGAAAATCATATTTCTATTGTTTATAGTGTTTTGTGGACATATCGGGATGCTGGAACGACGTTTAAACTCAAATGTGAATCTCGGACACGGCTTCGTGATTTTTGCAGAAATGATCCGACGAGCGTCAAACTCTCGGATTATCGTTAAAATAGTCTCACTTACGAGAATATGAAAAAAAAAATTTTGAGATGAATAGTGAAAGTGAATAGTAATAGTGAATAGTAGAAATGAATAGTAATTCGAAAATGCGAATTGTTACAGTCTCTACCCCTTAAGGGAACTTCGTCCCGAAGTTCAGTTTATGTTAATCAGTTAAGTGTGTGTTTAAGAAAATGTGTCAAAGCTTATGTATGTGGGTTTCCTATCCAACTAGGTACGTTCTCGTGGTCAGACTTGATGAGGCAAACCTTCCCAATCCCAAGCATAGCCCTCAAAAGACCTCCTTTAGGTTAATCCTTTAGGTAACCGATTTTTACTTAATCCCACAACTCATCAAACAAGAACTGTCATGCGATTAGGCTAAATCGGTTTGAGTGATGACTTTAACTTTTAGCTTGATTTTCGCAACTCATCAAACAAGAACTGTCACTAGAATCAAGCTAAAAATCAAGGTATAGATTCAACATCCTTGAAAAAGGTCTTTTGAAAGATTGGCTCGACTTTGGAATTGCTTACACACAATCCAAACAAAATATCATTATAACTATTCTCAGTGTTGCAAAATTCATTTCTGAGTCGGATATAGGTAGTCAGCCTATGTCCCACTATCCCGGGTTGAATATAGATGACTAGTCTATATTCCACCGAGGTTCCATGAATTTTGAAATACTCAGCTCAGTTATACTAATACCATGTCCTTCACAAATACCAAGACGTTCTGAAAGACTAAGGCAGGTGACCAAACTCGAGGTCAAATGATGAAACTATGCAAGGAAAACATAACGCGGTGACATATATGATACGTGAACATGCTTATATGAAAGACAATTATAGTAATCAACTATAATAAATGAATATAATATACCAGATAATGAGACACAAATCTCATCACCTATGTCAGCAACTAACCACAAATGAGGCTTCAGCTTGGCAGGCAGGCACGTGACGGTCATAGGGTTAAGTTTTCCTGAAAGTAGCTATAGTCTAGGTTTTAAAAACACTTAGTTCGCTATAGCCAAAGCTCTGATACCAATCTGTCACACCTCAGCTACACGTATGCTTCCGCTGGACCCGATTTTGGGGGTGTGACAGATACCATCGCAACTTATATATATAATGACGAAAATAAGTGTCGAAGATTACGCTATAAAAACTTATATACAGCCAATGTGCAACTCAATAAAGTATTTTAAATACGTATAAAGCTTAGCAAATGTGTGACACCATGACAACTTAAATATAAAATGACGAAAATAAATGCCGAATATTAAGCTATGAAAATTTCTATACAGCCCATGTGCATTGCACGGACATTGTTGACTATCATAAGAAATAGTTATAACTTAGCCGGATGTATTAATATTAGTTAGTTCCAATAAAAAACGATAGAGTCAATACCAAAATAAATAGACAAAAAATATTACGTAAAAAATACATCTTAAAAGATTACATGTCAATAAACTATTTTAAATACGTATCATGCTTACAAAATGTATGCTACCACGACAACTTATATATATAATGAAAAAAATACGTCTCGAATAGAAAATGACGAAAATAAAAGACGGGTATTAAACTTTTGAAAACTTCTATACAGCCCATGTGCATTGCACGGGCTTTCATGAATATGAACATTTAGATCGAGCCCGTGTGCATTGCACGGGTATGAATGCCTAGTTTTATCTTATCTTATATACTAAAAGCTTAAGTTGTCTTATAAATGCAAAGTGCTCTCCATAAATGTTTCTTGAATTGATTGTGAAATGTGGAGGCTTCATGTGTTAGTACATTGATTTAATAGTCATGCATAAGGATAAGTACATAGAAATCGTGCACACAAGTTTGTACGGTACAACATGTTTCAAGCCATCTCTAAACCAATAAATGTTTCATGAATTGAAAGTGAAATGTGGAGGCTTCATATGTTAGTACATTGATTTAATAGTCATGCATAAGGGTAAGTACATAGAAATCGTGCACAAAAGTTTGTACGGTACAACATGTTTCAAGCTAACTCTAGACCTCAAAGAATACAAACCAAAAATGCCATGAATTCATAAATTTAACATACCAATTAATGGTTAGCCTTTTTAGGTTCCCGTCCATGAGTTACAAATATTTTATCAACTATATAATGTGTTAAAAATCACACACAACAAACCACAACTTCCTCAACACCGCGTACACATTGGGCTACAACTTATTATGGTGGTAAAGTAAGCATCATATCGTCTTACTTATATAGCATACAAACCACAACTTCCTCCACACCGCGTACACATTGGGCTACAACTTATTATGGTGGTAAAGTAAGCATCATATCGTCTTATTTATTTAGCATATTGATTTATATTATTTTATGTAAATTTCGCGTGTATTTTGTATGTGTAACAATGTAGGACATAAAGATGGTGCTTAGGAACTTTGGTAGTAACATCATCTTCTCTAATGGTTTAAGAGATCCTACACATCGTTTTCTTATCAGTTAAGTGGAACATGCACAAACATTTTTACTTTGATCGAAAATGCAATATATTGATTAACAGTATTTAAGTTACTAACGATCAACTATATCTAATTTTTTTGTAGCTCGTCAAGAAGCATTAAAGAATGAGATCGAGAAGTCACAAAAATTGTATCAAGAACAAAAAATGCAAAAGGCCAATGAACAACAACGACAAAGACAACAACAACAATAAGAACAACGCCACAGTCACCGGTGGGATGAATACTTAGCATTCATATTAATAGTACATTACAAATTAAACATGCAATATTTTACTTCATGTAATACCGATAAACGAGTTAATACTATTGATTCGTTAGCAAGTAAGTTTATTGAAAATAATGTGACGAGCATTCAATTTTTAGTCAATAATTATTACTACACTTTGTTTGTGCATTTTAATATTTTTGCTCTTAATGTAGTTTTTTGTCTTGCGTTGTGTTAATGTCACTTTCTTAATTAAACGTCTTGAAATATTGCGTGACTTTGATATTTGATATGACTTTATAAATTATGTCGATGTTACATATTAAAAATGGAAGTATATAATAAAAATATTTCACACTATCATCATAACAATGAGAATCTTCTAAACCGAAGAAGTATATAAAGGAGAAGAAAATTGTATTTGAAATGTTATCCTACACCTATCACGAGGTAAGCATTATTCATTTGCGTTTGAGATCATGTGATTCATGTCATCATACTGTAAATACTTAGAATGAGTTACTAATGAATGCTCCAAATACGATATTATAGTTTATGGAAAAATGTTGTAATAATGCATTAATTAAAAAATAATTTATGTAACTTACTCATATTAAAAATTACATATGAAAAGCCTCATTTAAATATAACATTTTGCAAAAAACCTCTTCACATTAAAGAAAGAGATCGAGAAGTCACGAAAATTGTATCAAAAACAAAACATGCAAAATGTCAATGAACAACAACGACAAAGACAACAACAAGAAGAACAACAACAAGAACAACGCCACGGCCACCGGTGTCAATATAGATGAATACTTGGCATTCATATTAATAGTACGTTACAAATTAAACATGCAATATTTTACTATACGAATTATAATTTATTATACGAATTATAATTTATTATACGAATTATAATTTATAACTAATTACTTTAATGTTTTATGTTTTTATAGTTTTGTTAAGAAGGAAATTTGTTTTATAGTTCGCATTTTATAATGTAATTTATTTGAACAACGAAGTCCGTCTTTCACAAAAAAAATGAGAGTTTCAAACATGAACCGAAAATTAGTCCCGAACATTACGAAAAAAAACAATTAGATTCAACATGTGTGCATCGCATGGGTCCTAGGGCAGCCCAAACCTGTTTGCATCGCACGGGGATGAATATAAAAGGTCTCCAACATTAATGTCATCGCTTCAGATTTAAAATAATTTATGTAACTTATACATATTAAAAATTTACATGTGAAGATACTCTTTTTAATGTAACATCTTGAAAAAAAATTTCTTCACATATACTCTTTTAATGTCAATATACTATTTTAAATGTGTGTCATGCTTAGAAATGTGATACCATCACAACTTAGATATATAATGACAAAAACAAGTTCCGAAGATTACGATATAAAAACTTATATACATCCCATGTGCAACTCATATACAACTAAATAAAGTACTTTATTCTTATAAACCTTAGAAAATGAGTAATAATATGACAACTTTTATACAACATACATACCAAATATTAAGATATAAAACTAAAATACAACCCTAAAGCAACAAAGAAAAGTCTATTAAAAACGTTTAAAGGTTAACACATTTGTGATACCGTGAAAACTAAAATCTAAAACGACAAACATAAACCCAAAAAACTATACTTTGACAGCTTCTACAAAGCCCGTGTGCATCACACGGGCTATCCCGGATACATCCATTTTAAAAAAAATATAAAGCTTAGAAAATGTGAGATACCATGACAAATTAAATATAAAATACCGAAAATAAAAGCCAACTACTACACTCTCACAACTTCTATACAGCATACGTCCCAAATATTACGCAATAAAAACTTATATACGAAACATATGCAACTCAATAAAGTATTTTAAATACGCATAAAGGTAACAAAATTTATGATACTATCACAACTTAAATATAAAACGATACAAAAAAATACAAAAAATTACATTTTAATAACTTTTATTAAGCCCGTGTGCATCGCACGGGCAATTCTGCCTAGTATTATATAAAGCTTAAGTAGCCTTATAAATGTAAAGGGATTATAATAAATGTCCCAAGAATTAAAATTGATATGTGGAGGCTTCATGTGATAGTACATTGATTTAATAGTCATGCATAAGGGTAAGTACATAAGATTAGTGATTCAAGTAAATGAAAAAATTTGTACGATACAAGGTAGTGTAAGCAACATCAAAAGTATATCAATTACACAATATTGGGTGACTTAATTTAATGTTCAAGAGGATTTGTACACAAATTGAAGTACGGTACAAGGTAGTTTAAGCAACATGAAAAGTATATCTTCTATACTATCTAAAGATTGAAGTGCTTAATTTAATGCGCAAGAGGCATTGTGCACAAAAGTTTGTACGGTACAATATGTTTTGCATGAGAAATCGTGCACCAAAGTTTGTACGGTACAACATGTTTCAACCCATCTCTAAACCTTAAAGAATACAAACCAAAAATGTCATGAATTCATAAATTAAACACACCAATTAGTGGTTAGTCTTTTTACCTTCCCGTCTATGAGTTACAAATATTTTATCAACTATATAATGTGTCAAAAATCACACACAACAAACCACAACTTCCTCCACACCGCGTGCATATTAGGCTACAACTTATTATGCTGGTAAAGTAAGCATCATATCGTCTTACTTATTTAGCATATTGATTTATGTTATTTTATGTAAATAATGTGTGTTTTGTGTGTGTAAGAATGTAGGACATAAAGATGGTGCTTAGGAGGTTTGGTAGTAACATCATCTTCTCTAATGGTTTAAGAGATCCTACACATCGTTGTCTTATCAATTAAGTGGAACATGCACGAATATTTTTACTTTGATCGAAAATGCAATATATTGATTAATTGTATTTATGTTACTAATGATCAACTATATCTAATTGTTTTTTGTAGAGCGTCAAGAAGCATTAAAGAAAGAGATCGAGAAGTCACAAAATTGTAACAAGAACAAAACATGCAAAAGACCAATGAACAACAACAACAACAACAAGAACAACAACAACAACAACAACGAGAACAATGCCACGGCCACCGGTGGGATGAATACTTAGCATTCATATTAATAGTACGTTACAAATTAAACATGCAATATTTTACTTCATGTAATACCGCTAAACGGGCTAATACCATTGATTCGTTAGCAAGTAAGTTTATTTGACGAGCATTCAATTTTTAGTCAAAAATTATTACTACACTTTGTTGGTGCATTTCAATATTTTTGCTCTTAATGTAGTTTTTTGTCTTGCGGTGTGTTAATGTCATTTTCTTAATTAAATGTCTTGGAATATTGCGTGACTTTGATATTTGGTATGACTGTGTAAATTATGTCGATGTTACATATTGAAAATGGTAGTATATAATAAAAATATCTTCACACGATCATCTTAACAATAAGTATCTTCTAAATCGATAAAGTATATAAAGGAGAAGAAAATTGTATTTCAAATGTTATCCTACACCTATCACGAGGTAAGCATTATTCATTTGAGTTTGATATCATGTGATTCATGTCGTCATACTGTAAATACTTAGAGTGAGTTACTAATGAATGCTCCAAACTCGATATTATAGTTTATGGAAAAATGTTGTAATAATGCATTAATTAAAAAATTATTTATGTAACTTACTCATATTAAAATATTACATATGGAAAGCCCCATTTAAATATAACATTTTACAAAAACCCTCTTCACATTAAAGAAAGAGATCGAGAAGTCACGTAAATTGTATCAAGAACAAAACCTACAAAATGCTAATGAACAACAACAAGAAGAACAACAACTAGAACAATGCCATGGCTATCGGTGTCAATATAGATAATGTCACAACTCATAAATTCTGGTCTTTTCCCGAACTTTCACATTTACTATTCATCGGTTACTATTCACAGAACACTATTCATCATTTTCGGAGTCAGTTTGTGATTCTGAGAAGCGTTCAAAATTTTTACTATTCATAAAACACTATTCACCCCCGGAGAAAATTTGTCATTCATGCGTGAGTTGCATCATTTCTGTATACGTACGGTTATCTACCTAATAAACGTATCCTATAAACTATTACTATGAATAATTGATCCGACAATCCCAACTATGGTCCTAACATATTTTCATACTCATTATAATGATATAAAAATTATATTATTAATTTACCCGGTGTTTTCTAATCAATTACTATATTTTACGGTCGGAGCTTATTACTCCGTCGGGTTGCATCATCTCAACACGATAATTATTCTAACACCCGATTCTTGCAAGGGATAATATTTTACAACTTTTACAACTTCGTCGTATTTTATTTCACCTCGTTAACATCTATTTCAAGATAACTCGGTACCCGATAACACCCAATACACAACTAAAACTAAACATATACATGTGTTTTGAAGACAAGATCATTAATTAGTCCCCAAATTCTTCCTTTTCTTCCATGGTTGCCGCCCCCCCCCTCCCCCCCCCCCCCCTAGCCCCCTAGTCCATGTGACATTAAGATTAACAAAGACCAAAGACCAAAGACCAAAGAAAATATCTTATCTTCATCTCATAATTAATTTAACACACACACACATTTTTCCTTCTTTCTTTCAAGTTCAAGTAAACTAAAAATGCTCTCTTCTCCTTCCTTTTAGGTATGGTTCGGCCATGTCAAGAACACAAGAGGTCATCCATCAATTTTTCAAGATCAAGTGCTTAAACAAGTCCTAGTAGTGATCTAGCTTAGGTTTTGAAATAAAAACCTCAAAGATTAATAGGGTTTTCATCACCATCTTTTAATAATCACTCAAGTAAGTGTTCTAGACATTTTTCCTAATCTTACATAATATTACTTGATCTATTTTTATGCTCTAGAAACAAAACATGCAAGTATGTATGATCCATACCACTTATTACTCATTTCCTTTCTTTATAAACATAGATCTATAATTCTTATTAGCAATCTCACGAGATCCACCATTTTTGGTGAAGACTAGGAATCCATGACACCCTAAGAAGTTGTATGGTAGGATTGGGTACTTGTGGAGTTGATTTGGAGTAATTTGGTAAAGATTTGAACAAATTACAAACTAGGAAAATCAATTTTTGAAACAATATATAACCTACTGTCCCTATTTGCAAAACGTGGGAAACTCAGGGGTTTCCGGGTAACTTTGGGCTAGATATTTAGAAAATACTTTCAAAAACGAAGTCGTGGGTGAAAGAACGGATTAAAACGGGTTTATAACGAAGGAGATATGATTTTTCCAAAATTAACGACGAAAACTATCTTCCGGAAAAATGCATGCTGTTGGACGTTTTTCAACGAGCAAAAAGAGGCTTTAGACGTAACCCGGAGGAGCCAAGCTTTCCAAAATATATTACTACATACTAAGACGTAACCATGGATATAAAGAGCGAGTAAAACGGACTTATAACGACAAAGATATTCATGTTTCAATATCGGAAAAAACTCACTATAATTGGCAGCTTTTACTAGAAATAATAATAATACTACTTCTACGTACTAAATTCTAGATTTTCTAGAAATACTACTAAATTGCCGAAATTTATAACTAACGAAGTACTTACGCTTATGAGCTTATTTTTACGACCATTAGACTATACTTCAAGGTTTTCAAGGCGAAGTTTATAACACTAACTTTCTATACATATATATAACGACAAGTTTACACAAGTCTAGTTAAGACTTATTATTTTTCTCTAGTATGGAATATATTTTACTATGACTATAACTAGTATTTTTCAAGTTAAGAGTGGTATAGGAAACATGTGCATGGACATTTTCAACATCATTTCATGATCTAAATTAGATCGTTCATCATTCATATTAGGTTGCGGTTAGAGATCGAACCTCATTCTGTGTATCCACTTTTGTCGTCGTAGCTATCGCACCAGGTGAGTCATAGCCCCTACTCTTTTTATACTTATTTTAACTCTTTGGGGGAAGATACATGCTCAACTACTTGCTTACTTGTACAAATACTCAAAACATTTATACTTGATTGTCTTATACTTGATTACATTTATACTTGATTTCATACATACGTGATTGTGCTATACTTAACTGCGTTATACTAAACTGTGATTTTGTATTCTTGAGCAACTTATACTTTAGGAAATGGCACCCAGTTCTTTTATACTTTGGGAAATGGCACCCATGTGATACTGCCAATGGCTCCAGATTAAGTTGCTGGATGACCATTGAGAGTGCCAGTGGCTCCAGATTAAGTTGCTGGATGACCATTGAGACATACAAGAAACGTGAGGTATTCGGAGATGAAGTGTAGACTCACGACTAATTTCTTAACTGTTGTGATGAACTTATACATGTTTTATTCATACTATATATGTTAGCAGTGGGTTGTGAACACACAGGTTGCAAGTCTCTTATGGCGGGACTTGCAACTGAGTGGATTTACGATGCCTTTGCTGTGTGATCATTTTCTATATACTTTACTTGTTAAACAAACTCTATGAACTCACCAACCTCTTGTTGACACTTTAGCATGTATTTTCAGGTTTTAACCAATGGCACGCTACTGGAGGTTTTGGCAGGGTATGGCATGGTCATAAAAGACTCTGATTATTCATTTGGGGACCGTTTTAAACTATTTTAAGGGCCTACTTCCGCACTACTTTTAACAATGTAAATTCAACATTTTTGATTAAACTATTTTATTCTAAATGATTCAAGTGAAAACCATTTTTGAACTTGTGTTGTAATACCAATTGAGTTACACCCCAGCTACATGTATGCTTCTGCTGGACCCGATTTTGGGGGTGTGACAGATTGGTATCAGAGCTTTGGCTATAGCGAACTAAGTGTTTTTAAAACCTAGACTATAGCTACTTTAAAGAAAACTTAACCCTACGACCGTCACGTGCCTGCCTGCCAAGCTGATGCCTCACTTGTGGTTTATTGCTGACATAGGTGATGAGATTTGTGTCTCATTATCTGGTATATTATATTCATTTATTCAAGTTGATTACTATAATTGTCTTTCATATAAGCATGCTCATGTATCATATATGTCACCGCGTTATGTTTTCCTTGCATAGTTTCATCATTTGACCTCGAGTTTGGTCACCTGCCTTAGTGTTTCAGAACGTCTTGGTATTTGTGAAGGACATAGTATTAGTATAATTGAGCTGAGTATTTCAAAATTCATGGAACCTCGGTGGAATATAGACTGGTCATTTATATTCAACCCGGGATAGTAGGACATAGGCTGACCACCTATATCCGACTCAGAAATGAATTTTGCAACACTGAGAATAGTTATAATGATATTTTGTCTGGATTGTGTGTAAGCAATTCCAAAGTCGAGCCAATCTTTCAAAAGACCTTTTTCAAGGATGTTGAATCCAGACCTTGATTTTTAGCTTGATTCTAGTGACAGTTCTTGTTTGATGAGTTGCGAAAATCAAGCTAAAAGTTAAAGTCATCACTCAAACCGATTTAGCCTAATCGCATGACAGTTCTTGTTTGATGAGTTGTGGGATTAAGTAAAAATCGGTTACCTAAAGGATTAACCTAAAGGAGGTCTTTTGAGGGCTATGCTCGGGATTGGGAAGGTTTGCCTCATCAAGTCTAACCACGAGAACGTACCTAGTTGGATAGGAAACCCACATACATAAGCTTTGACATATTTTCTTAAACATACACTTAACTGGTTAACATAAACTGAACTTCAGGACGAAGTTCCTTTTAGAGGGGAAGACTGTCACAACTCATAAATTCTGGTCTTTTCTCGAACTTTCACATTTACTATTCATCGGTTACTATTCTCAGAACACTATTCATCATTTTACTATTCATCATTTTCGGAGTCAGTTTGTGATTCTGAGAAGCGTTCAAAAATTTTACTATTCATAAAACACTATTCACCCCGGAGAAATTTGTCATTCATGCATGAGTTGCATCATTTCTGTATACGTACGGTTATCTACCTAATAAACGTATCCTATAAACTATTACTATGAATAATTGATCCGACAATCCCAACTATGGTCCTAACATATTTTCATACTCATTATAATGATATAAAAATTATATTATTAATTTACCCGGTGTTTTCTAATCAATTACTATATTTTACGGTCGGAGCTTATTACTCCGTCGGGTTGCATCATCTCAACACGATAATTATTCTAACACCCGATTCTTGCAAGGGATAATATTTTACAACTTTTACAACTTCGTCGTATTGTATTTCACCTCGTTAACATCTATTTCAAGATAACTCGGTACCCGATAACACCCAATACACAACTAAAACTAAACATATACATGTGTTTTGAAGACAAGATCATTAATTAGTCCCCAAATTCTTCCTTTTCTTCCATGGTTGCCGCCTCCCCCTAGCCCCCTAGTCCATGTGACATTAAGATTAACAAAGACCAAAGACCAAAGAAAATATCTTATCTTCATCTCATAATTAATTTAACACACATACACATTTTTCCTTCTTTCTTTCAAGTTTAAGTAAACTAAAAATGCTCTCTTCTCCTTCCTTTTGGGTATGGTTCGGCCATGTCAAGAACACAAGAGGTCATCCATCAATTTTTCAAGATCAAGTGCTTAAACAAGTCCTAGTAGTGATCTAGCTTAGGTTTTGAAATAAAAACCTCAAAGGTTAATACGGTTTTCATCACCATCTTTTAATAATCACTCAAGTAAGTGTTCTAGACATTTTTCCTAATCTTACATAATATTACTTGATCTATTTTTATGCTCTAGAAACAAAACATGCAAGTATGTATGATCCATACCACTTATTACTCATTTCCTTTCTTTATAAACATAGATCTATAATTCTTATTAGCAATCTCACGAGATCCACCATTTTTGGTGAAGACTAGGAACCCATGACACCCTAAGAAGGTGTATGGTAGGATTGGGTACTTTTGGAGTTGATTTGGAGTAGTTTGGTAAAGATTTGAACAAGTTACAAACTAGAAAAATCAATTTTTGAAACAATATATAACCTACTGTCCCTATTTGCAAAACGTGGGAAACTCAGGGGTTTCCGGGTAACTTTGGGCTTGATATTTAGAAAATACTTTCAAAAACAAAGCCGTGGGCGAAAGAACGGATTAAAACGGGTTTATAACGAAGGAGATATGATTTTTCCAAAATTAACAACGAAAACTATCTTCCGGAAAAATACATGCTGTTGGACGTTTTTCAACGAGCAAAAAGAGGCTTTAGACGTAACCCGGAGGAGCCAAGCTTTCCAAAATATATTACTACATACTAAGACGTAACCATGGATATAAAGAACGAGTAAAACGGACTTATAACGACAAAGATATTCATGTTTCAATATCGGCAAAAACTCACTATAATTGGCAGCTTTTACTAGAAATAATAATAATACTACTTCTACGTACTAAATTCTAGATTTTCTAGAAATACTACTAAATTGCCAAAATTTATAACTAACGAAGTACTTACGCTTATGAGCTTATTTTTACGACCATTAGACTATACTTCAAGGTTTTCAAGGCGCAGTTTATAACACTAACTTTCTATACATATATATTACGACAAGTTTACACAAGTCTAGTTAAGACTTATTATTTTTCTCAAGTATGGAATATATTTTACTATGACTATAACTAGTATTTTTCAAGTTAAGAGTGGTATAGGAAACATGTGCATGGACATTTTCAACATCATTTCATGATCTAAATTAGATCGTTCATCATTCATATTAGGTTGCGGTTAGAGATCGAACCTCATTCTGTGTATCCACTTTTGTCGTCGTAGCTATCGCACCAGGTGAGTCATAGCCCCTACTTTTTTTATACTTATTTTAACTCTTTGGGGGAAGATACATGCTCAACTACTTGCTTACTTGTACAAATACTCAAAACATTTATACTTGATTGTCTTATACTTGATTACATTTATACTTGATTTCATACATACGTGATTGTGCTATACTTAACTGCGTTATACTAAACTGTGATTTTGTATTCTTGAGCAACTTATACTTTGGGAAATGGCACCCAATAATCTTTTATACTTTGGGAAATGGCACCCATGTGATACTGCCAGCGGCTCCAGATTAAGTTGCTGGATGACCATTGAGACTGCCAGTGGCTCCAGATTAAGTTGCTGGATGACCATTGAGACTGCCAGTGGCTCCAGATTAAGTTGTTGGATGACCATTGAGACATACAACAAACGTGAGGTCTTCAGAGATGAAGTGTAGACTCACGACTAATTGCTTAACTGTTGTGATGAACTTATACATGTTTTATTCATACTATATATGTTAGCAGTGGGTTGTGAACACACAGGTTGCAAGTCTCTTATGGCGGGACTTGCAACTGAGTGAATTTACGATGCCTTTGCTGTGTGATCATTTTCTATATACTTTACATGTTAAACAAACTCTATGAACTCACCAACCTCGTGTTGACACTTTAGCATGTATTTTCAGGTTTTAACCAATGGCACGCTACTGGAGGTTTTGGCAGGGTATGGCATGGTCATAGAAGACTCTGATTATTCATTTGGGGACCGTTTTAAACTATTTTAAGGGCCTACTTCCGCACTACTTTTAACAATGTAAATTTAACATTTTTGATTAAACTATTTTATTCTAAATGATTCAAGTGAAAACCATTTTTGAACTTGTGTTGTAATACCAATTGAGTTACACCCCAGCTACATGTATGCTTCCGCTGGACCCGATTTTGGGGGTGTGACAGATAAACACTTAGCATTCATATTAATAGTACGTTACAAATTAAACATGCAATATTTTACTATACGAACTATAATTTATTATACGAATCATAATTTATACTCTTGAATATACTAATTACTTTAATGTTTTAAGTTTTTATAGTTTTGTTAAAAAGGAATTTTGTTTTATAGTTCGCTTTTAATAATGTAATTTATCTGAATAACAAAGTCCGTCTTTCACAAAAAATGAGAGTTTCAAACATGAACCGAAAATTAGTCCCGAACATTACGAAAAAAATAATTAGATCCAACATGTGTGCATCGCATGGGTCCTGAGGCAGTCCAAACCTGTGTGCATCGCATGGGGATGAATATAAAGGTCTCCAACATTAATGTTATCGCTTCATATTTAAAATAATTTATGTAACTTATACACATTAAAATATTACATGTGAAGAGACTCTTTTCAATGTAATGTCTTGAAAAAATCTCTTCACATATACTCTTTTAATGTCAATAAACTATTTTAAATGTGTGACATGCTTGGAAATGTGATACCATCACAACTTAGATATATAATGACGAAAATAAGTGTCGAAGATTACGCTATAAAAACTTATATACAGCCAATGTGCAACTCAATAAAGTATTTTAAATACATATAAAGTTTAGCAAATGTGTGACGCCATGACAACTTAAATATAAAATGACGAAAATAAATGCCGAATATTACACTATGAAAACTTCTATACAGCCCATGTGCATCGCACGAGCATTGTTGAGTATCATAAGAAATAGTTATAACTTAGCCGGATGTATTAATATTAGTTAGTTCCAATAAAAAACGATAGAGTCAATACCAAAATAAATAAACAAAAAATATTACGTAAAAAATACATCTTTAAAGATTAAATGTCAATAAACTATTTTAAATACGTATCATGCTTACAAAATGTATGCTACCACGACAACTTATATATATAATGACAAAAATACGTCTCGAATATAAAATGACGAAAATAAAAGACATGTATTAAAATTTGAAAACTTTTATACAGCCCATGTGCCTCGCACGGGCTTTCATGACTATGAACATTTAGGTCGAGCCCGTGCGCATCGCACGGGTCTGAATGTCTAGTATATATATAATATAAATTAGGTAGTCTTATAAATGAAAAATACCCCTAATAAATGTTTCAAGAGTTGATTATTCCAAATATGCCCTTCAAGTGTGATTTCAACAAATGTAGTTTGTACGGTACAATATGTTTTGCATGAGAAATCGTGCACAAAAGTTTGTACGGTACAACATGTTTCAAGCATCTCTAAACCTCAAAGAATACAAACCAAAAATGTCATGAATGCATAAATTAAACACACCAATTAGTGGTTAGTCTTTTTACCTTCCCGTCCATGAGTTAGAAATATTTTATCAACTATATAATGTGTCAAAAATCACACACAACAAACCACAACTTCCTCCACACCGCGTGCACATTGGGCTACAACTTAAGTTTTTGTCCGTTTTTCTTACGTTTTTTCTGCTTTTATATGTTTTTGTCCGTTTTATACCTTTTCGCCCAGTTTATTACGTTTTCGTATGTTTTTCTTACATTTTCATCTGCTTTTCTTACTTTTTTTTCGTTTTCAGATATTGTTTTCTGTTTTTCTTACGTTTTTTCCATTTTCATACGTTTTTGTTTGTTTTTACACGTTTTCACACATTTGTATACACTTTTTATACACGTTTTTATACACATTTTTACATACGTATAAAACATAACAAGTATAAAACATACAAACGTATAAAACATACAAAGGTGTAGAAAAACGTTAAACTAGTATGAAAACGTAAAAAGACGTATGAAACGTACAAAAATGGACAAAAACGTATGAAACTAGAGAAAAACGTACGACAAGAGAGAAAAACGTACATAAACGTAAAACAATGTAAAGAAACTACGACAAGAGAGAAACACGTACATAAACGTATAAAAACGGATAGAAATGTACGAAAATATACAAAGATATGCGAAGGAGAAAAATGTAAAAATAAAAAAAATAATAATAAAAAAATACAAAAAAAAATGCATAGTAACTTTTTGTTAAGGTTCAGTAACCTATTTAATAAACCCGTAAACTATAGTAACTTCCTTGTAACATTTTAAACTATGGTGCTGACGTGGACAAGGGGAACCGGTAATCAGCCGGTTGCCCACCCTCGCAGTAACATTTATGTAACATGTTTAATCTTTGAGTAACCCAAATGACAAACCCGTTTACTTAAGTTACCTCTTTGTAACAAAAAAAAAAAAAAAAATAGTAACCAAATCGCACTTTTTGACAAACTTTAGTAACTTTTGTGTCTAATAACCCCCATTCTAAAAGTTACATTCAAAATGAATTAAATTGTGCTTTGCCTGTCAACAAAACTCGGCCTAACCCGTTAACCCAGCTGATATAGACCATCTGAACCTGCATTAACAAATGGCTCATTCCAACCAGTCCTGTATCGAAACAATGTATTACTTAATCTTTGTTACATTTAGTTTCCAACTGACCTATGTGTAAAACTAAAAACCTAGTAAAAAAAATCATGTCTGAAGTAAATGTAGTCAGATTCGTGCAACATTTTACATCACATCAGAAGAAACTTTTGGCCATTATCTAATCTTATGTGCGGCGGTCATGTGATGACCCTTGATAAAGCTAAAATGAGAATCAGAATAGAGACCGACTAAAAACATTTTCTTAAGAGTCCAAAACTTGGTGCCCGAGTTTGATCGGCTGGTAGAATGCAATGGTATTATATATAAACCATATCCGTTTCAAAATTACACTAACAAATATCTACATTAGGTAATAGTCAAGTTGATAAGTTGCATATATACCTTATCGTATCTTCGACATAGACTTTTCTAGAATATGCTACTGTTGAACTGGTCATGCGCCACCAATCTTAGCATCAGACTTGATTTCTATTAGGTTCACCCAGGCTATCCGAACCTCCTACCAACTATTTACGGGTCAAAACTGCAAAAACAACTGTTTTAGGTTGTTTTTGACTTCATTACATACAGTGAACACTGCTGTGTAAGCACTGATGCAATAGAATCCCAGGGAATTTATGTCACTTTTACAACTTCTTTGAATGATATGATGTCATCACGTGGATGAGCTTCATCAACACGAACCTCCACTTCATCCCCAACAAGTGACCCTATCGACACCCATGCAGATGCTTGAAATCCAACCTATAAAATCCAAACAAATAAATGAACCATCGTGAAAGCAACAAAAAATACATGGCATACTTGGCAGCAACAAGGATCTTTTACCTCCAAAAGTAGTAAAAGTGCATTCTGGTCTTTGACAAATTTAAGAATCAAAGCACGGAATTTTCTTTGTTTAGGTTGCCTTCTTAAGTATTCAAGTATCCAATATCGTAAACTGCTACTAAACAACTTCCTTGCTATTCGACCATTCATGTTCACAGATGCAGCCATCCCTTCAAGTTGTCCAGATGTAAATGGAAGAGCATCACCTCTGAGAAAAGCTTTCACCTACAAACACATAGGTTCTTTTAAACTAATTGGATAACAACTATTCAAATATTAATAAAACAAAAATATTATAATCACCTGGTAATGAGCAAGGAGGTCCATATATCTGCGAATCGGAGATGTAAACTGCACATAACCAGGAATCCCGAGGATACCATGGCGTATAGCCTTTCTGTAATCCATTTCAGCAGCACGCATAAGTTTGACAATAGCTGAACTTCTAACCGGGCCATCTGGAAGATGATCATATGCAGACGTGTCAATTTTGGACTGGGGTTGTCCTCAGTATGGTAAAGGGATCTTATTAGCAGAACCATATGTGGCTAAAGCTTCCCCACAAAGTATCATCATTTCTGAAACAAGTCGCATTGCAGGGTCGGTTTGGTCTTCAACGTACAACCTAATCAATGGTTCTAGGTTCCAATGAGCCCGTCTCAATTACACCCTAAACCATGTATAATTTCCATAATCAGACTCGTACTAATTCAACTTTTATGTGTACACAATTAATGTTTATAATAACTGAAAAACATCAAACATGCACTTTTATGTAGATATTGTACTATTTTAATCCTTAGAAAGAAAGAAAAAAATAATTGACCAACCTGTCCGCGTCGCCACTGAAGTCGAAGCCTTGCAGCCTCACCAAGAGTTCTTAGTTCCAATTCTTCTTCCAAATTCAGATGAAGAAGCTCAGATGCACTCTCATACGTTAACATATAGGTTGGTTTTATAATCGAATTATACACTTCATATTCTGCAATACTGTTATCAAGTAACATAGTAAGATGACAATTTTAAAAAATTCTAAACTAACATCAACTGGAATTTACATTAATGAACCAAGAAAGTCATGGACAACTGAACCTAGCAATAAGTAGGTCATGTAATTTAGGTACCAGCATTTGTTAAAATTCACATTTAAACAAAAAGATCGGATCTTATCATCATATACTCATATGATTTTAGTACTTGCAGATATGTGTAAGCAAAGCATTAATAGTTTACCTGCCATCAGAATGCAATACAACTGATACTGTAACTGCCCTGCAATTTGTTCCTTGTTTCAAGCTCATTCCCTCCATCGCAAGTTTTTCAGGAAACATCGGATAGGTGGCAGTTGGTAAGAAAACAGATGTTCCTCTTTGCAGTGCTTCTCTACAATGCATCCATAACTTAAGACACTAAGCAAACACTGAAGTTGACAGTATAAAGTATAAACTGTACATAACCAAATGTACCTGTCTATCATGCTCCCTGGCTCAACAAGGCTAGCTGGATCAGCAACATGTATCCAAACTTTGATACGACCATCTTGTAACTTTGTTGCACTTAAAGCATTATCAAGCTGTAAATGTTTGTCACTTGCAGTTAGATGTTTATACCCTATTACTCGAATAAATTTATAACAATGTGCAACACAATGTTAAATCTAGATATAGCAACCAAATACTTTCAAACAAACACAATAAATAACCCAAATACCATATATACTGATATTCCAAAACCACCTTACATGTATGTACTTGTGTATAATAGTCATATACATACACATGAGCAAGATTTAACTGAATACAGCATGAATGATGAAGGGTAATAAAGGATAATTACCTCATCGGCTTCATCCACATCAATTGCATATACCTTCAGATGTGTCAGATCTATCCTATCGTCCTGCAGTCACATGCATCAACAAGCAGCAGTTAGAGTACCCTAGGTTTATCTCTATAAATTATAATGATAATTCTTATAAATTCTTGTTGTCCCACTCAGATTTTCGACAAGTCTTTAGCTGAATAAGTAACAGAAGATATTTTTATTTCTTAATTCTTATATCAGGCTAGTGTTTGTGTTTCTTATAAATTCATACTTAAAGGGGTGAAGTATAATTTTCCACAAGAATTCTATCTTAGTGGGCACTTACAAAGTGTAATATCTTCATTTCATGAACCAAGCAAATACTTTCTAACAAACACAGATACGTATTTCATAATGCCATTAGAGATAACGAGCATGAAAACCCGCGCGTTGCCGCGGGAATGTGTTGGTTGATATTAATTTTGTTACATGAGCGTTTCGCATACGTTTTTTTTTTTTTTTTTTTCGAGAGAATGTTATGTGAAGTTATACGTATTGTTTTCGTTGTAAAAATTATTTCGTGAACAATGGCGAAAGTTTTGTAATTTTTCGAGTCCGTTTGCTATGTCGAATGAGCCCCGGTGTGTTTTCGTGGAAAGAATTGCCAAAGTGACAGTTTAGTCCCTCCGCCCCTATATTTTATTTCACACCCCCACATTTTATATTTTCATTTGTACCCCTATTCATTTCATATATAAACTATTTTATTTTTATTTATTTCGTTTATATTAAAACACACACACACACATCCCTTTTTCTCTCTCTACACCCTGGTCGGATTCTTCATCGTCGCCGCCAACACCAGCAGTTTCCGGTCACCACCGTCGCCGGAATATTTTCCGGCGATACATTTTACTTGCCGATTTGATAGATCGGTTTCTCTACTTTATTTCTGGAGCGTCTGAGCTTCTGGCTCCCACCGTAACACCCTCACGCGCTACCCCTTTTCTTCACCGCCACCTCTCCCCATCATTATCCCAATGATAAAACGCGACCCACGCGCCCCTCTTCTCTATTTTTCATAAATATATTCGAAACCCTAATTTTTTATTTTCGAATAAATCCGGTTTTATTAAGTTTTTATTTATAAAAGTTGTTTTATAAAATGTTATAAACCCTCGTGTGTATTGTTTCACCGTGACTCAGTTGACTCGTTCAACTCACCGAGTCAACTTGCATTGACTTGGGCGAGTTAACTTCTTTTTTGCTTTTTTTTTTTTTTTTTTTTTTTTTGTGATGTTTTTTATCCCTCAGATTGTTGTTGATGTAACAAAGGCCCGGTTGAGTTTTAGTAGGATGAGATGAGTGAGGGTTTGGTAGTGTCGGTGGAGATGGGAATGGGTTATAATGCAGTTGGTGTTGTTGATTTTTGTTGTAGATATGTTGTTCTTTCTCTTTTTCTTTTTTTTTTGGAATTAGACGAAGGAAGATTGTGTTGAATTCAATATCCAATATGCAGTTGGTGTACAATTTATTATAGCATGGTTACTGTTATAAGCACTGTTCGGAACAATTTCTTAAGCACTAAAGTACAATCATTAAAATGTGCGGTACAACTTTTTGATGCACGCAAATCTTGTAGGCAGTGTTTTCTGCCTTTTAGTATATATAGTAATAAGCAATGTACCTTGTCTGGATCAGGTGATTCTTGCAGAAGCCTTTCAGCAGATGACAATATATGATCTGGATAATTGGTACGTATGTTGAACTTCAGGAGATCAAGATTTACATGTACTGGAAAATATCCGATATCTATAAGAAGATTTACGGCTGAAGCATGTATCTTTGCTAATCCCATTGCCTTTAGGATCTGATATATGTAAACATAAAATACAAGAGTCGGTGTTACTTTTTGTCCTCGTAGCTTTTCAGAAAATCAGAAATTACACATAAGTGGTAGTATGGTCAACAATAACACAACTCTCTAAAAATGCAAAGTAATCATTTCAGACACTACACACTAAACTAAGCACACAACTCTTTCACATGATATTTGGAAAATGAAGAAATTATGCATGGCTTCAATGTGATTCACTTCATATGCAATGTAACAATTTGATCTATCCTAGTAAACATATAGAGATTATGTATATCTACTTCATTCCTAATAGAACTAAAATGTAACTTTGTCCTAATGGATTATAAACATCTAAGCTGTGAGAGTTAAAAGGACAAGATACATTCACTGAGATAGTAGTAAAAAGAAATTTGCATGAGTACTAGATCCTAAAGTACTTGACTATAATTAACAGGTGTGTGAAACAAAATTAGTCACGGATGTTCACCTTTTCACATTTGCTTTCTGGTTAAATCATACTATTATTCCGTTAAAGGTTCACTTTCATTATACCCTATTGCTAGCTAGTTATATAGGCTAATTATATCATAATCATATGCATGACATACTTGGTTGATACATAGGGTCTAAAGGATTAGTGTTTGTTAATACTCGCAGGGGTCTAAAAGAAAGTGAAAAACTTTCAACTAGCTCAACTATAATTGAGGCCACTAATATTGGAATAGAATAGATAGTATTAGAAGCCTTCGATACATGTACTTGGGAGCAAAGTTTATTCAGTTTCTCTAGGGTCCTGTAGAAAATGGATATTTCATTAAGCTAAAATTGCACAAAATAAATCTAACATGTTATGCTGTTTATGGTACCAGGCATTTTCTTTCATCAAATATGAATAATAAATATCAAAATACTCTGATATTTGCCTGCCAAACACTAGTTCTGCTCAAATCAGTTCTTTTCACTTTCTTATGTTTAACTAGAATATGAATAAGCATTATATGAAATACAAGTTGATGACAAAACAAAGTGTATTACGATCAACAAAAACTCATAACCCATAGCAGTTTTGCGGGAATCACCTACTTTTCTACCTCATTGATTAGTGGTTTTACAAGTTTACTAGTTAACTTATCATAACCTCGGAAAGCAATGGGTATTTTAATTTTGTGTGCATGATAATTGTTCAAAAACAAACAAACCATCCAGACATTAACATTGATATCAGAAATATGTATATGCTAGAAAAGTACCGCTCCTGCAGTAGTCTTTTGCCCATCATCTTTACAAGCGTCTATAGCAAAAGCCTCAAGAGACTCTATTTTGTGCCAGATTTTGTCTTCAGCTTTCCAGGAACATTTGGATGGTTTGCCACGTGGAGGCATTGCTTTTGCAGATTTTAGCAACTGTATAAACTCCTGAAATTCCTTTTCAGCTGCCTCCTTGGCAATTATTCTACGCTTCATTTCCTCTACCTAGAATATTGAGTCGATAAAAAACAGCTTTAATCACTCTAAATTAAAGAGACATCAGAAGAGATAACTTTTAGTCAGCAAAAAGAACATCAAACTGCACTCACAAATTGATTTGTTAAAATCAACTGACTAAACATCATCTACTTGAACAATTATGGAATCTATGCATAATAACAAAGAAGCACATACAACACAGAGGTACTTATTTTTCTGTATTGATGAACAGCAACAATATAAACACCACATGTTCCAGAAAATGCATTGATTTGACAGCCTATAACTTGATTATAGTGTCTGACTACTGATCAAATAAATCCAATAATAGATTCAAATTCACCCAAACCCGATGTCATCAATATGACAAAATTTACTATGGTCAAGTTATGTAAAATTAGCCCAACTATTTGCCAGTATGAAATGTAGTTGTTAACATAAAGCGCAGATCAAGCTATAGTATTATGGAGAAACCCCTTTTATGTAGAGACATTAGAAACATCACCAACTAATACGATAAGATAAGGATAAAGGTGAACTACAAGGATAGCCAAAAATTAACTAGGATGGGACTCTTGTAATACTCCTCATGTTGGGCATTAGGGCATTAATATCAAACATGACTTGTCAAAGACAACACTCAACTTGTGATCCTCGAAGTGGCTTTGTCGATATATCACCAAGTTGGTCTGCTGAAAGGACCCAAACTGGCTAAAACGACGGTGGTTCATGGGCCATGTCCACCTGTTTTGCTCCAATTTCAATAAAACGTATAGAACTTACGGAATATTTAAACAAACTCTTGTTCCCACACATCAATAATATGCTTATAGACTAGAGTTATAAACAAATGCTTTGGACCAACACTGCTAAGCAGTCTATTTTCCTTTATAGCCTAGTTTGTCAAAAACTTGTATGCTTACAGTTATCTCCTTTCAGGGGTGGGTCTAAAGTCTAAACTTTGGAACAAGTACAAAAGGCGAAAAGAACTGCTCCAACAAGTGAATATAGACAATGCCAGTTATGCCATCCATTCGTATGGGCAAAAAAATAGAATAAAACATGACCAAACTTGTATGCTTGCAGTTATCTCCTTTCAGGGGTGGGTCTAAACTAAAAAGTACAAAAGGCAAAAAGAAATGCTCAAACAAGTGAATATAGACAATGCCAGTTATGCAATTCATTCGTATAGGCAAAAAAGTTAAAATAAAACATGACCAAAAAGGCAGCCTTTGCACCAAAGCTAGAAAGATGTCAAAAGTATTTTAGACCTATGTGGTGATGATGAAGTTTCTGAATCAACGATTTGTGCTAGGTATAAAGTTACAGAATGTTCACCTACTTCCTCCTTTCTCAGGTATCTATTTCCTATTTTATTGTTATAGGTTCTTGATAACAGCTAAACATAAAGAAGTAAGCTAAAAGGTCATGCTATTCAAATGCCTACAGATATTAGAGCGAAAGGTTTTGTGTTTGTTTTAAAGGTTTAATCATATAAAACAAGAACATTACAAACGGTCAATCAAATATGGCATACCTGAGCCGTTGATCGAGGACCATAAATGGAACTAGAGCCTTTGCTGTCAAGCACAGTGAAGTAAACTTCATCTCTTGAAAGCAAGAGATGCGCACAGTAGCTCTCAACAGGTTCCGCACTGCCAAATATATCATCAGTAAGAATGTAAAAAGGTCAATGGAGAGACAATGAAACATCAAATATCACATTCAAAGACACATACCTCTGCCAATTCTCCGGCTGTTACTGACTTGTTCCCTTCAAGAAGCTCAAGCCAAGCAAACTTGAGGAGTGAGGTATCCTGCAATAAATTACGTAAGTATATCTGCAAGTCATACGGGCATACATCTTACTTATTACTCCGTATATATTTAAGTCAAGGAGAACCAACCAAGTTATCCTGAGCTCTCTGACTGAAGTCTGATATTTCTGCGGCATTGAAATTATCAACCCCTGGTACTATATATGTGATTTGATGTGGTTTAATGGAAGTTGTAACACCATTCTTCATGTTTTAAAACCAGATAGTAATTTAAACCTTCCTAATACGATTAAAAGAAAGAACGAACAGGTCCCAACACCTAGTAACCCATGCAAATGTCATAGTAATTGCTACTACAAAAACCTAATCGGAGACTATCCAATTCCTCCTTCCATCGGGCTTCTGAGCTACATCAAGCAGTATTCTTTCGGCATCCTTTTTAAATTCCAGCAGCAGCCCTTTCTGCAGCACTTGTTTCCGCAATTTATCATCGAGTAAGACTGATCTGAAAAATCAAAATTGATGAATTAAATTACACGATAGATCAACATGATAGAAGTAAATTCAGTAATGTGAACTCCTAGACCATTAGTCATATCAGAACTTCACAAAATTACAAGATAAAAAACAACCAACAGTGATAAAAAAACAACCAACAGTCTAACCAAAATTGGTTAATATGGGGGGGGGGGGGGGGGGGGGGGGGGGAATTGGCGAGCAAAAAGTCTAATTCATGCCCGTCAAAACAACACAAAGTAAATACCAACTAATCTGCTAATCATCTAGTAATTTATCACGTAATAATGGAAATGGCACACTATTTTCATTTGTTTCTTGACTTCAGTAGTAGCCAGTAGGCTACGCTTAACTAAGAAATTCTTTGTTTCACTTTCACGTGCTTAGATACTACAGTATATGTCTAATGACACTACACAGTTAACATCAACCTCTGCAACAAGCCCGATTGCAAAACAATGATTCACAATTTCACACATTTTCAAAGATGACTTTCTAATCAACCAATATGTGGAAGACTTAAAATACCATATGTTTGACCAATAAGAATTCAGATAGAGAATAAAGATGAAAACAATGCCACTAGTACAGCCAAAAATCTATTTCTCATAGAAGAAATGATGAACAATACAACTGTGGCCAGTGAATGATAATGCTAACATTCTATTCACTCACCAAAATTATATGTCCAATAATTAATCATTTCGCTTTTAAAACTATTGTTTCCTTCCTATGCATAACTTTAAGTCTTTGCCAATCCCAAATAACCACGAGCCACAACTCATTCTTAGATAATTAGGCTGTGTTTGGTAAGAAGCATTTAGCATTTAGAATTGAAAGCTTATTTGGCAGCAAGCTCTTAGGTTTCAAATTTTTTTAACGCTCCCAATTAAACAGTAACTTTAGCAGCGTTTAGCTTTTAGGATTGCATAAATATTTTACACGTTATAGTTACCGCTAGTCTGCTACTGTGCTACAGCCTACAAGTTGTTACCACTTACCAAATGTTTTTACAAAACAAATAGATAGAGATTGCATCTACAGCTAGCAGCTTGTCGCTAGGCTAAACAGTAGCAGTTGTAGCTAGTGACTGTTTGTTTTATGAAAACGTTTGGTAACGTAGCTGTATCTATAATCATAAATTGTAAAATGACGCTAACGCTAAACGCTTCATTTATAATAATTTCAAATAGAAGCATTAAAAAAATCCAAAACCTAAACGCGTGTTGTGCCAAACAAGCATCATATTCTAAAGGCTAAACGCTCCTAACCGCTCCAAAAACCTCATCGCCAAATGCAAAACTTAACCTAAAGTCTTTTATACAAATTCAAATACAAAAATAACCGTCAACCGCGCAAATACTACCTAACATAAACATCAGGCCAAACAACAGTTACAGAAGATAATTCAAACAAACAAATACTTGTTACTAGCACGAATAGTCCTTCGTCTACGTAACGCCTCAAACTCTTCGATAACGCTGTCGATGAAGGATTGTACGGAATAGATGCGACGAGCGGGGGTTTTAGCGTTAGAATAACGGAAAACCAAGGGCTGGACATAGTGAAAGGATCGAATGCGGTGGTAACGGCGGAAGGCGGCTAACGGTAACGGTGACGGTGGTGAGGTTGTTGAACGGAGGAGTGAAATTGAGTTAACTGTACTGACTACCACCATGTTTGGGTGACAGTGGGTGAATGTTTTGTTTCTTGTTGTTGATAAAGTTGTAATGGTGAACGGGAAATGAACCGGGTGATCGGATCGGGTCGGGTTGTTTTTTATTTTAAATGTGAGAAAACATTCGGTGAGGCCACATATATATATCGAGATTAAGTGGGTTGGCCCCTTTCTGTTAATGAGTCTTTTCTACAATAAGTGGGTGGGCCTCTTTCTGTCAGTGAGGCCACATATATATATCGAGATTAAGTGGGTGAGCCCTTTTCTGTTATCGAGATTAAGTGGGTGGGCCCCTTTCTGTTAGTGGGTGGGCCCCTTTCTGTGAGAAAACATTCGGGTCGGGTCGTGTTTTTTTTCTAGATTAAGTGGGTGGGCCCCTTTCTGTTAATGAGTCTTAATGGGGAGGAGTACCCTTTGCTTTCTCTCCTCATATAAACCATTTAACAGAAAAAGAAACATATTATATGTGTGACCTCACCACTATCTCCCCATTAAGACTTATCAACACAAAAAAAAACACCCCTTAAGTTAGGCCCAGGTAACCCAATCATTCTCATTTTCTTTATCACGTCAGCTTTCTCTTTTCAGCGACTTTCAGACGATTGAGTGTCTTAATAAGACGACCTACACTACAAAAAAACATATCCAACAAAAATACCTCTTTTAATTAATTAAATACACACAAAGAAAAAAAAATCAAGCGATTGTCGATCGCATTTGCGACCCACATCCAAAAAAATAGGAGGAATCGATTTGTGCCACAATAATGAGATCGACATCTACTCGATCACATATATGATATATCGATCGCATTTGCTTACTGCAACTAGCCTAAGTAAAAAAGGCTCGTTATTTCTGGGTAACTTAAATATAGGAAGAACGTATTCGTTCTTTTTTTATTATTTTTTTATTAGGTTGAAAAATGTGAATATATTAATTAATTGAAGAAAAACTGAAGTTTAGGAATAACAAAAATGGTGGATGTTGTAACATGATGAGTTCAATAATGGTTATGAACCGAAGTTAAATGTAAGTATACATTTGAGACAACATAGTCTATATATTGAAACAAAGGTCATCTTTTTTACAACATTGCCAAAGTGAAGCGGTGTTTACGAATTTGTGAATTATCGAATTTGTCGAATCTATACTACTATATAATGCATCTAATTACAAGCCTAACTCTTAACCAAAAATTAAAATATGGAGCTCCAATTATGAGATGACATGTGTCATTTCTCAACTAACTACAAGTCTAACTCCTAACCAAAAATTAAGATAAGGAGCTCCAATCATGAGATGTCATGTGTCACTTACCAACTTAAAATTCACCTTTATTTTTAAATTGAAATATCTTTTTAACTATTTATTTTTTTATGATCTAATTTCACCATATTTTTTTAAAATTTTGTGCTTTTTAATTCAACATCCATTTTGATATATTTTTATGAGTTTTTAGTTTTTACATTTTTAGTGGGTTTATTTTTATTAATTCAAATTTTTACCACGTTAACCTTTATTTCAATCAACACAATCTTGATTCGACAAAATCATATATTTTTGGGGGGACTGTTTGACGGGTAAGAGATTGCGAGGGTCTTTCTATATGCGGGAATAGTAATGTCACGGGAAAGCAACGGGAAACCCAAGCAAATAAATACAACTAACATATACATTCAGAGTGTTGTGAAACGAATTTATTAAGCGGGTAAGAAATTGCGGGAAAAGTTGGGCTATCAATTCGTTTACTATATTATAATATAACTATATTTAGCGTCGCCGCTATGCGCGGGTATCCAACTAGTTTCTAAAAGAAGTGTGAATTATCGAATTTTTCGATGCGATTGGGTATAAAATAATAAATTTCATGAGTGGAGGTTATGCATTACATTAATAGTACCTTTCTTAGTAGTCTCTCGGTTAAATGTTACTACCTCTGTCTCATATTAAGTGTCTACTTTTATAATGCACAAAGTTTTAGAAGATTCCACTAACTAAACTCTCCACCAATCAAATATTACTTTTACCCACTAAACTCTCATCTTATTGGTTGAAAAGTACATGTGGACACTTAATTTAGGACATCTAAAGTTTCATTGTGGACACTTAATATGGGACGGAGGGAGTATAATAGTTAATTGATCAAACAAGAAAAATGTTTACTTTTTATTTGCACTCTTTCGATTTACATAGAGGTGCAAGGCAAACGAGCAACAAGTTACGCCGCTAGTCCTTTTTGAATTGCAAAGCCAATTCTTTTAAAAACTACGTTTGTAGATCTAGGTGTCATAACATTTCTATGCATAACTCGTTGGACTCTGTTGAGGAGCTCCACATCCTCAGGTGCAAGGAAACCAAAGGTATCAAATGCGAAAGGAATAAAAACATGTTGATTTTCAATGCACGCTTTCTCGTGTTTTGCCATTTTGTATGAGACGGCTTTCAAAGCAGCTTGTCCTATTGTAAAACTCCGGCTACTCAAACCCACGATAGGAGAAACCCATGTTAGATCCACACATGCATGTTTCCCTCCAACCCATCCAAACACCAAAACGTCTGTCGGTCTGAGTGTGGATCTTCCATCCAACGGATCAGTCAAAAAGTTCACAGGTGCTTCTTTCTTGGCAGAGATCCCAGCATGCCTGCAAACATTAAAAAGGGCATCCCTAACCATATCGTGTCTGTACTTGAAGCCCGGGAGCTCTTTGCAATGAACTGCGTGTTCCCCAAAGGAATTCAAACACGCCTTGCGACAAACTGGGCATATCTTATCAACCGGAAATAAAGGAATCATAAGGCGATACTTAAAGATAGTACGATATTCCACCGGTGACATATATTGACCTAGCCTGTCTATAGGGATAGCTAGTAGAAAATCTTAGGCATGTGGGGCTTGTAGACACTCAAAAACTGCTTTATGTCTCACAGTCATGTCAAAGTGAACTTCCATATCCTTGACCATTTCACTAAAAAGTGCACTCGTCAATGTTTGTTGGGGTTTAGAGGGGACGCTGTCCTTATTAGTAAAACCACTAAAATAAAAGCTTAGAATCATATCACGAAGACAATCCAGAGCACAAACATAATCATCATCCATACCACATATGCCACTCTCCCGTAAGATATGGTCTTGTAGCACCCAAGATTGGGCCCTCGTGGCCACAAAAGCATAACAGGAAGCCACTTTTGCTGAGTACAAACCCAAACCACCAAATTGAATGGGTAAAGAAGCGAGTCGCCAATGTAAGTCTCCAAAGAAAGGCCCTCCACAAACCACCATGTTTTCAATCGACCCATGCAACCCTCTGTCAAAGAGCAAGGTCGCTCCATCCATGTGTACAGGTTGACAAGTCCTTAAACCGAAAAATAGTTTTGCAATACCCATACATGATCGAAGCAAGAGGAGCTCACTTTGCGGGTCACGTACTGTGAAAGAAGACTCATCAAATCAATAGCATTCGCAGCTCTCCTCATAGCTAACCCACTAATAAAATCCGCATCTCTACTAACAGCTCCCCCAAGAAGCTTCACACCCAATGACGGCCTTCGAATATCAACAGCCCACCCTCACTAAGCTTCATACCATCACACAAGGGCCAAAATATCTCTATTTTCTTGATATTAAGTTCAAAACCGAAACATGGACCACTAACCCTATAATGTCTAACACCCTGGCCACCTCTTCTGAATCTCCAATAACTGTCACATCATCAAAATACCAAGCATGAAGAAGAAGCTTGCAATTGTCTTGGATCTTATGTACTAACGGGTGTAATACAAGAGCAAAAAGAAGAGGTCCCAACGGGTCACCTTGCTGCACCCCTGTGGCAGACCAGATATGTGTATCTCTTATATACAACCTCATTGCCTGCCCGTATAAGAAATCGACCGACAAAGAAATAGAGGGACGCCTCACCCTAACCTCGTGGAGTAATGTTGATCTATCCACAAGGTTAAATGCATTCGAGAAGTCCACAATAAGCATAACAAGATACCCATCATTGTGATATTCACTCAACACCCTATTGGCGCTATGTAAAATAGCCTCAACGCCACCCGACACTCCGACTCCAAATTGGAAATCACTAAGGTACTTTGACATTTCTTTACACACACCTTTCATAGCAACCTTAGAAACTAAACGTCTCAAAATAGTGCCTACTGCAATAGGCCAGATCCCGTTAAACAGTTTAAGGAGTGGCGTGAAAGGAGCAGATGCAACAAACTCTGCTAAAACAGGCGAACACCTTCCCGCTAACCATAAATTAACGACTGAAGTGATTGCTTTTAAGAGATCTGTGGAGGTAGCAGACCCCTCTCCACATAAAGCATCTAAAATATGTTGTGCCCTCAAACCATCTCTTCCGCATGAAGTGCCTTTAGGGAAAGATTTATTACAACCAAAGACACTATCAATCTCTGCTACAATGGGAGGCTCAGAAAATGTGTTGCTCGGCATGGTTGGGGGTTGCTTGTAAGGATGCTTAGCCTCCAAGGCTTTAACGGTATCATCACAATATGGAGCAACACCGGAACTTTGCGAAGACACTGCCTGATGTTGGTGTTACCCGTTGTTCTCTCCTCTAGAAAATCACCTCCATCGTGATCCAAGGATCCCAACCGAGAATCGTCTAACATAATTTTAACTAACGTTGTAATACCATCATCTTTCCCCATGTAGCCAGAGACTTCAAGACAGAACTTTGTTGCAAGGATTTTCTATTCCCATATCTACGTTCTTGTCTATTCTTGGGCCTACACAACTTAGTGATTAAATGTTATAATAGTTAATCATGAATTGAACTGGGGAAACCGCTTATTTCGGTCACCAGCATGTCTAATACCCGTTTAGTGCTTTTCGATTTCTGGTACTAAAATGAACCACCCATCTCCTAAAAAATGGTCATAATTTTTTGACCAACCGAAACGGTTCGTAGACACCCTTATGCATAGGCATATTTTATATGGATAGAGAGTGTAGAAACTAGAAGGGGGTTGAATAGTTTCACCGTTAATTATTGCTTATTAAAATCGGTTTTCACTTTGTTAGGTCCGTTTATGTTTTTATTGCAAAGTTACTAGATTTGCTAGTTATGTGATATCAAGTTATCTACATACAAAAATATAAATGATGTAAAGGAAATAGTAAAGGAAAGAGCACAACCAAAAGAGATGCCGAGATTTATAGTGGTTCGGCACGAAGCTCACTCTTTGTCCTACTCCACTCCCCAAGTACCACACTCGAGAGTTTTCAATCACTATGTCAAGACACTCCTTCAGGCGAAGCAATCCGTACACAAGCTTACACCAAGTTTAACGACACTAAGCGGAGTGTCGAGTCTTAATTGATGCGTAGGAATTGCACCAGGCTTTACCTCTCGAGGGATCTCGAGAAGCTTACAACCCCCACCATGCAGTGTACCTGATCGTTGTAGTATAGTATAGTGACAAGTCCGGGGGATTGATCGTTCAACTTAGGAATAGTGTCGCTAGGATTAGAAAGCCTAAAAACTAGGTCTAGAGGTGAGAGATGATTCTTTTTGTATTTTTATGTTTTATAAAAGCAAGTAAAAATCTCGGGTTTTGGAAGAGTGGGCGGAATTAGTTGTTAATCAACTAACCCAATAACTAAGATGCAATCAAAATAAAGTAACAAAAAGATAAATAAACTAAATTAAACTAGTGGTGTGAGCAATATGTGGGAGAATTGTGTTTACTTAGATTTCACTACTCCCTAGATATCTTTTACAGGTTAATTACTTGTTATAGTTGCGTGGATGACGGGTTATATTCCTTAATATCAATCATGGGGTGGCGTACTTACTTCCCCAATTCTATAAGCTCCTACTTCACTCCTATGTCAAGCCGGCTAAGAAGCTCCTAACATGGGATCACTAGAATTCGCTCATGCATTAAATACAACCATAAAAACCTAGTACACATCGGTACATGTTTCTTAAGACGTTCAAGCAAGTTACACAATGGAGATCTGCCAGTTTTATTAAGCCTAACATTGAAATCATTCATCCATTACAACCATAAACAAGCAATCAACCTATAATCAACATCTAGGTTTCATTACATCTAAGCAAACACACAAAAGATCTAGCCTAGCATGTTAAAATCAATACAAGCATAAGATATATTCAAACAACACATAGACATATTGAATGAATTGAAAGAAGACTTATCTTAATTGAACATGAAAGGTTTCAAGGGGTGAAAACCCTTGAAAATACTGTTACAAACGACATAGGGTTTATTAGGTTCGGCCCTAGAATTCTCCTCACAAGTTCCTCTCTAATGAATGAAAAATAGAAAAGTATTTATAGATTTTATGAGGTGACGGCGTCAAGAGTAAAATTCTGACGCCGTCATCTCGCCGCCAATAAAGTTCTCAGATTGCCTAGATCTGGATCTGATGCCGTCATGTGTATTTCTGCTCCAGGCCGTAACCAAAATAACTCTTGACGCCCTACTTCTAACGCCTTCATGTTTTCACTGGGTCGTCATCCATTTTGCTCCTGACGCCGTCATACAATCCTTCTTGACGCCGTCATACACTGTTCCCAGCAAAGAAAATTAAGACTTTGCCGTTTTCTTCACTTTTATGCTCCAAAAACGTCCAAAATGCTTCCTTTTCCAGAATTCACTCCCAAAGTACCTAAAATCACAAAAGGAACGATTTAGGGTAATATTTGATCAAATAAATTCCAATTCCGGCTTAAATGACCCCCTAAAAATGGTTCATTTTTCGCCTCATCATATACCCTTACACTTGAGATTTGCTTGTCCTCAAGCAAATGCGCTTTTATTCTAATCAAAATACCAGTTAGGGGTCATTTAACACTAATATAAAAGTAATTACAACAAATAATCGTTCCACTAAAGACCAAAGACAAGCACGGAGGTCATACTCTAGCACCTCACAAATAGTGTTTAGATACTCAAATTTCTCGGGTGTAATAAAGTAAATATCACAATATGGAAATGGAAAACATCTCTCAATACCTGTCATAGCAAAATAGATTACCATAGGCTTGGGAAAGGATCAAACCTCCACCACATGGCGTAAGCACCTAGGATAAACTATCAAAGAGGTCTTTTAAAGGGTTGTAACGTTAGGTATAGGGATATGGAATACACGGTATTGTTGGATATAGGCAATCTTTACTGGTGGCGAGTTAATCATCTTGGTAAATTACATGTACAATATGGCGTTGCTAAGCCAAGTCTAGACTCGACTTAAGCTAGTAAATCAAAAATAACAAAAACTTAAAATAAACATAGAATGAAATGGGATGGTAGTCCGTATGTTTTTTCTCTTTTCTTTTTCTATTTCTTTTTCTTTATTTTTTTGATTTTTTTTTTTTTTTTTTTTTTTTTTTGCATACACTCTTACCCTACCATCCAAAATAATACATCATAGGGAATGAACATTCCCCTTACACTTGAATTTTTACATACTTTACAATAAATTAATCTAATGACTCGAATTAAGAAAATCAAAACACTTGGAGCACTTTTAAGATTAACGCACATATGGGGGTAATAAAATGATGTTCTTCCCCATTACTCCATAACATAAGTACTTTACCCATGAGTCCCAATCGTCCCAAAACAATATGTACAAGGATATGACTCGACTTAGCAACCATGTAATCAATTAGATAATTAACTAAGGGTTTAAACAAATAACAATAATGCACTAAAGATGAGCGCATACACGGAAGGCTAAGGCGATTTGGTTGTACATTTAAGTGGGGTGTAACAAATTCTTCCTTTAAGTAAGATGTTTAAAGTTAGAAACGAAAAGATAGGCTCGGAGGGGTGTACTAGGGGTTTCGTGTACTAAAAATGAGTACAACGCTAAGGTGTGGAAAAAATTAATTGACTTAGCTAGCCAAGTAATATGACTTAAATGGTCAAGTAATTATGATACGGGTTTAAACACAAGGGTGATCCTAATGCCTCTTATCATGTAGTAAATCCTACCACACGAATGTAGTCTCACTAGCGGTCTTGGGATGTATCACTAACGCAAGTTCTAGAATCTAAATGCTACCGGTACACACATAAGCACTAAAAGTAAATGCTTTTCCTATCAAATCTAAAGGCGAACCTCACATATTTGGGTGGAAATTTTTTCCGAATGGTACTGTTTCGTGCTGGTAATACGACTCATATCTATGAGACGCTTGCTATGGCTAAAGTTTCACTCCTAAATGTTGTAAAAAAATTTAAATTTGGCGCTAAAATTACACTAACAAGTATTTCTCATAGTTTTATTACACACCTACCATTAAACAAAACAAACTCAAGTGCAAGTGTATCCTATAAGGTATCATCATTTACCCTCCCCTTACACTTAGGATAAACATTGTCCCCAATATTCAAGTAAAGAATGTAAAAGAAAAACAGGTAAAAGAATGATATCAAATACTCCACTGATTCGCTCGGTATGGATAGTATGGTAACCAGGTTAGATCTTCCTCCAAGAAAATGAACAATCAAAGCTTCCCTTCTAGAATATAAATCATCTTCTTGTCATACATAACCTGTTAAATCTGAGAAAACAAACAAGGCAACCTCACGTAAAATCGGCGGCAATCTATATATACTAACAAATCCTAGAAAACAAGGTAAGATATAATGCTTGTGGAATGATGTTAGCAGATTTCCTGGAGATTATAAAACTAAAGATTTAACAAAAACTTTAAGACTCCGTTAGAGAAACAAATTTAGCAAAATTTCTAGAATTTTACACGTGACGCCGTCAGAAGTGACCTGCATAAATTCTTATGTTAAGTTTCCGGAAAATTTCTGGAAAAACCTTGTCCTACTTCCTGGAAAATCCTGCAAAACATCATTATGACTCGATACTAGCATTTGACTCTAACAAATACGAATATACATGTTCATTTAATATTGTGGAGAATCATGATCGGGTTTGTTTCTTAATAAACATATTTGGGGTTTCCCCTTACACTTATCTTCTGCGAAATACCTTTGGATGAAGTTAAGACTAAGCCAAACAACAAAATAAAGTATTTTCACCATTTAGTTCGAAACATGATCTACCAACAATAAAAATTAAAGCATGCATACGGAAACAAATAACAATCAAACAATAAAAACCACACAAAACATGGGTTGCCTCCCAAGAAGCGCTTTTCTTTATTTTACGATTCTTGTAGCTAGACTCACGGTCATGGGTTACTACGTGACCTCATCCTTGGTTTCACTCCCTAGGTCATCTCCTATATTAGTTTTGTATTCCGGACCTAGTTGCAAGCATTCTTTGTAGAAACCAAGTATCCTATTCATAACACACTCAACTCCTCTACGTCTATCCTCATCATTCCTATAGTAAACCGCTTGTTTGTGTTCCTTTTCTATGTTTGATAGGAGGCGGTATTGTTGAATCTTATAGGGCATTTGGTAAGCAATCTCATCATTCTCTTTCTTGAAACTAACTATCCCTAGAGTTGGATCATAACTCATCTTAGAGGTCTCAACGAATGGCTTTCCGAAGACTACTTGACTTAGGCAATCATCTATCACCGGACGAGTATCCTCCACTATCACAAAGTCGGTCTTATAAGTGAAGTTTCCAACAATCACATGCAATCCTTTCACTCTTCCTACAAAATTACTTATTAGATTCTTATTGGGCATCATCCTATAACCTAGTTGCTTCTTTATTACCCAATTATAGTAGGTCCTAGTCATGATGTTTATAGGGGACCTAGGATCGATATAAGCTTTCCACACATGCATATGCCCAATATTGCATGGTATGTTGATGTTAGAAGGATCACCTACTTTAATAAGGGGTGAACCAAGGATATATGGTGTCTTGGGATCATCGAATAAATCCTTGTGATATTCCCGTTCTTCCTCGGTGGGAAACTTATCAAAGTGGTCTTCTACTTTCTCTAACTTTTCTCCCTTATTAACCTCAACCTCCTTAATCACATCTCTAGTCTCGGTTTCAATTCCAACTTCATCCTTGTCACTCTCTTCTATATCCTTATCCTTTGGCTTAATGGTGACAACATTGACAAAGTGGACATGCTTGGATGAGGAAGGGTCCTTAACTTGGTTTCCGATACTAGTGTCCCTAGTGTCCTTCCTAGGTGTATTAAACACTTGGTTGTTGAGGGTTTTCAACAAGTTGTTGTTGATTGAAGTCGGTTTCAAACTTAGCTATGCGAGCTTCTTGCGATGCCATAAACTTAGACATCAATCCTTCAATATTGTTGGTACCATAGTTGTTAGAAGGATTGTTGTTGAAAGTACGGTCGGAGGGTGGACCGTTTGGTTGGTAACGATTAGGTGGGTTGGAAGAATTGTTTTGGGGCTGTTTCCACCTAAGATTCGGGTGATTTTTCCAAGAGGGGTTGTAGGAATCACCGTAAGGGTTTGGCTCGGGTTTAAAAGTGTACCACTTGTCTCCCGCTCCGTCGGTACGCGAGGATGCGTTGTCCGCAAAAGCTGTTCCGGGGAATTCCACACAATCACGAGTGTCATGGGGACCACTACATAATTCGCATGAAGAAGTGATTTTGTTCACTTGGCTTGAAGGCTTAGGAGCTTCGTAAGATTTCATGAGAAACTTGACTTGGTCCTCAAGTTCCATGATCCTACGGTCGGGAGTGCTAGAATTGTTCGAAGGCAAAGATATTACCTTGACCGTTTTGTTCAAATCACGGGGATCATTCCAACTTTCGTTGTCATAGAGAGCAAGATCTTCTATGAGTTCCCATGATTCTTCCGCACTTAGATCACGTAGCTTGCCACCGGCCGATTGGTCAATGGTTCGCCTTGTGGAGAGATCGATATGGTCATAAAAAATTTGGACTTGGGGCCAAAGATCTATGCCATGATGAGGGACTTTTTGGAGTAAGTCCTTGAAACGAGTCCATGCTTCATATAGAGTTTCACCTTGACGTTGTTGGAACATCAAGATATCATTTATAAGCTTGGTAGTTCTCCCCGGTGGAAAAAATTGAGCAAGGAAACGAGTGGTGAGATCATCCCATGAGGTGATGGATCCCGCGGGTAAACGTTCAAGCCATTGACTAGCTTGATCACGTAGAGAGAATTGGAATAGGCGTAATCGGGTTGACTCTCTAGTTGTAACATCAAGGTCTATAGAATCACGATTTTAAGGAAGTCCTTGAGATGTTGATTTGGATCTTCGGAACGAAGTCCATGGAATGCACATCCGCTTTGCACCAACCGGATGGTGTCGGATCGCAAGGGTAACACATTGGCTCTGGTGAGCTCAATAGTGTTTCGATAGCCTTGGTGGCTAGGTCGGGAATACTCTCCTAGGGTTCGGGGCCTAAGAGGTTGGTTTGCTATAGGTGGGTTTTATGGGTGGTTTTGTTGTGGTGGGTTGATGTGTTCAAAGATGTTACCACCTTCCATGATGTCGGATGGTAAAGATTACGAACAAAGACACGAAGAAATAGATAGACTAAAGAAAACCTAAAAATAAAAATAAAATCTTACTAGAAAGGAATCTAGCAAGTAGACCTAATAAAAAGAAATTCTAACCTAGACAATAACTATTCCCCGGGCTGCGTCGCCAAAAACTTGATGCGTGGGAATTGCACCAGGCTTTACCTCTCGAGGGATCTCGAGAAGCTTACAACCCCCACCTGGCAGTGTACCTGATCGTTGTAGTATAGTATAGTGACAAGTACCGGGGGATTGATCGTTCAACTTAGGAATAGTGTCGCTAGGATTAGAAAGCCTAAAAATTAGGTCTAGAGGTGAGAGATGATTCTTTTTGTATTTTTATGTTTTATAAAAGCAAGTAAAAATCTCGGGTTTTGGAAGAGTGGGCGGAATTAGTTGTTAATAAACTAACCCAATAACTAAGATGCAATCAAAATAAAATAACAAAAAGATAAATAAACTAAATTAAACTAGTGGTGTGAGCAATATGTGGGAGAATTGTGTTTACTTAGATTTCACTACTCCCTAAATATCTTTTACAGGTTAATTACTTGTTATAGGTGCGTGGATGATGGGTTATATTCCTTAATATCAATCATGGGGTGGCGTACTTACTTCCCCAATTCTATAAGCTCCTACTTCACTCCTATGTCGAGCCGGCTAAGAAGCTCCTAACATGTGATCACTAGAATTCGCTCATGCATTAAATACAACCATAAAAACCTAGTACACATCGGTTCATGTTTCTTAAGACGTTCAAGCAAGTTGCACAATGGAGATCTGCCAGTTTTCTTAAGCCTAACATTGAAATCATTCATCCATTACAACTATAAACAAGCAATCAACCTATAATCAACATCTAGGTTTCATTACATCTAAGCAAACACACAAAAGATCTAGCCTAGCATGTTAAAATCAAGACAAGCATAAGATATATTCAAACAACACATAGACATATTGAATGAATTGAAAGAAGACTTATCTTAATTGAACATGAAAGGTTTCAAGGGGTCAAAACCCTTGAAAATACTGTTACAAACGACCTAGGGTTTATTAGGTTCGGCCCTAGAATTCTCCTCACAAGTTCCTCTCTAATGAATGAAAAATAGAAAAGTATTTATAGATTTTATGAGGTGACGGCGTCAAGAGTAAAATTCTGACGCCGTCATCTCGCCGCCAATAAAGTTCTCGGATTGCCTAGATCTGGATCTGACGCCGTCATGTGTATTTCTGCTCCAGGCCGTCACCAAAATAACTCTTGACGCCCTACTTCTGACGCCGTCATGTTTTGACTTGGTCGTCATCCATTTTGCTCCTGACGCCGTCATACAATCCTTCTTGACGCCGTCATACACTGTTCCCAGCAAGGAAAATTAAGACTTTGCCGTTTTCTTCACTTTTTTGCTCCAAAAACGTCCAAAATGCTTCCTTTTCCAGAATTCACTCCCAAAGTACCTAAAATCACAAAAGGAATGATTTAGGGTAATATTTGATCAAATAAATTCCAATTCCGGCTTAAATGACCCCCTAAAAACGGTTCATTTTTCGCCTCATCATTAATCCTAGCTAGAACCAATCTACACCAAAGCCCACGTGGCTACACGAATAAGCACTCTTGTCCCTCTTGGATCGACACACAATCCAAGTCTTCACATGAACGAGCACTCCCGTTCACTTGAATCTTCACCCAATTCAAGTCTTCACAAAAGGACTTCACTAAGTCCTAATCTTCACACTAGAACACCACTAAGTTATAGCTTTCACACCACAACACACAACTATTACAAAGACTAATCTAGATACAATACCTCTTGGACTTTTCACCAATGTCCAAGTTCACCCTAACACATCTAGTCGCGACTCACATATAAGTCGGATTCACAATATTAGAATACATACAAATGATAGAGTTGGAAGGAGAATAGAATCGTAACACTTGTTACGTTTATGTGTAGACTTAATAACAACTCGATCAATGATGACTTCGAGTGTTCTTCTCTTGCACTTTGATGTAGAGGATACGAGAACCACTTATAAACACAACCCGACATGTTATAGTGATCAAAGAAGAAGAAAGAAAGAAACATAAGGTTTTTGTGCAAAGAGGTCTCTTTTTCTGAAGAAGAACAGTTCAGTATTTATACACACTAGGAGAGAAGGTGGCGGTCCCTTAATTATGGGACGGTCCTTTATCACTAAGGGACCGTCAACCATTTAAGGGACCGTCCCGATAGACGCTCCTCTTTTTGTCCTGACGTGGTGAAAGTTTATCTGGTGAAAAATTTTACTGATTTGGGCGGGAAATATAGCTGTTACATAATTTGAATTTTGAATATATTTTCCTAATAAAAAATTTCTTTAAAAACACAAATATACTTTTGTGAAAAACGAGAATGGCGACGGGCCGCCGCGTTGCGGCGGGGCGTCGTCTCATATCGTCGTTCATTGCATGTTATTATTTTTAAAGTAGAAAGTGCGGCTAACCAAACAGAAATAAGAAAACCTGTAGTTAAAAGGGTATGATTTTAACTTTCTCTAGATTCCGTAAATACGTTTTAAAAAAGGTACAAAATCAGCTACATCTTAAGGTATAAAATCATTGTTACAGACTACATCCGAATTGATTTTGAAGAAGGCCAAAAATCTAAAGCATCAATATTACCTGAGAAGAAATTAGGACTTGGTTGAACAGGGCCTGATTTTGTTTCAATTGCAATAGGGTTAGCGATAGGAGCTTCAGCTGCAAATAATTAAGAAACGATTATTAAAAAGAAACCACAACAAAGGAATTGAACACTTTGAAAATTTAACACTACTTCAGATAATTAGTAGGTATCAACTTTTCTGAAAACTTTGGGTCTGCTCCTCTCGCATAGCAGACATCACACTTAAAGATGTAAAATAGGACACTACATTAGCTAAAAAAAGCGGACCGCCTAATATACCTGAGTCAAGAGAGCATGGTCAGTTGGACGCCTGACGTCATTGTTGGTGTTACCATTTTCAGTAAGCAAACTCACCTGAAATAAATATTCAGTTATCAAAATCAAATCAATAGACTTTAAGATTAGAAACTAAATGGATCATAAGTCTCCAATTCGTGGTAGAGGTTGGCTGCTGGAATCAAGGTACAAACCTGAAATTGTACAAAGCTGATGGAGTTTTGTAGTGACTATTGTTGCAAGCAGATTAATTTCAGTTATCCTTTGCGTGATGGTATGGGCAATCTAAAAAAAGAGTAAAGTCAGAGCTTTGTTTTTACTTATTTTTTTTACATTTTTGTCAGACCCGTACGTCAAGTGGATTGGATCCATAAAATTAGAAACAAAAGATGAATTACACGCGCACCTGTAAACGGGCCGTGAGCTCTAGAAAAGAGTAGTTCTCGACTCCTTGGTCTAAAAGATGAATTACACACGCACCTGTTTGGGAATTGGGATTACTTATTTGCTTATACCTACGAAATAATATGATATATAGAAGGCTAAAATAATAGCAGGCTTTATCTTAACAATCAGTATATAGTTTTCACCTTAATAATAGCAGGCTTTATGTTTGCAGCAGATGTATGGTGTACCCCAATGGTTCTCAGTTCCATCGTCATACCTACATAGATGTTAATCAAATCTCAATAGAGTAACAATTTTCTGGACATAGTTCATACAGTGACAATTCTAAAGGTGATTAATATGGTATGCGTAAATTATAACTAATCTCAGGTATTGCTTTATGGCCAGAGCATGGCAAATAACTTAACACGTTTAATGTTAAATAAGGTAATACCATTAGTCCAGAAAACCCGTTCCCGATTTACAGCCTCTCTCCCAAAATTCATGACTTGAAGCATAACCGGCATAACCATCAAGAAAAAAGAATCCAAATAAGTGATTACCGTTATTAGTAATAATAGTGTCGCTAGAATGAAACGTACGTGCAACAATTAAAAAATGAAGTAACTAACCATTTATGAGGCCTCGAATCTGCAACGCTTTCTTATTGGCAGGAACATAGCTATTCATTGTGCTATTTCTTTTTTCACAGTCAATAGAAATTACCTGCATATGAGGACAAACATTTACCGTCAAGCTCAACTAATATTAAAGTAAATAGCCTAAACAGCAATTATTGGAGGTTAAGAAATTGAACCTGTGATAAGTATAATTTTGACCCAAAAAAAGATAACTCTGGCTTGTCCAAATTTCTGTAAGGCCAATAAGACTATATAAGGTGAAAGCTAAACCTAGGGAAATATTTCAAAACTATAGTACAGGTAATGCAGCTGATAAATTTATTGTATTGCAATAGGAACTTTTAAAAAAATATACTGTCAAATATAATACCACAATTCCTTGACCCAAAAAACACTGTTTGCTCACATTAATCTTGCGCCACACAGTAAACTACAATGCAATGTTTCAATCGTTTAGAAGTAAACATACCTGGGTATACTTAAAAAGGTTGTTCTTGAATAATAATTTTGTAGAAATCCTCCTCCAAGTCATCAGTTGCAGTATGAACTATGAAGTTTCTTTTGTCATGTACTATTCGATACCATTGTAAGAACAAAATATAAACCAATAAGTAAAAATAGAAACATGTTTTGGTTTAAAAGTAAAAACAATAACCAAGCATATGAAATGCATAAAAAAAAGTAGGTTGTTTGGATGTAAAAGCAATTGGATTATGAAACTTACATAGAGTAAATTGTTGTGCAATCAGGCTGGGCAGCGTTTGATGGTTGTTTAGGGGTACCCGTACCTCTAGAGTAGGTTTTTTGCCTGTCTTCATACCAAAAGAATGCACCATGATGTTGAGATACCTGGTGGATGTCCCCTGAATACATATTTACGAAAATGATAAAAGTAAATAAATGAGAAACCTTGAACAGGTTCAACAGGCCAGAAAAAAAGGGTACAAATAATGTAACAAAGCGGTTACGTAGGCACCAATTAATTCACCTGCCCTGAGACGGAGAGGATCTGCGTTTGGTGTTCCTCCGCAACCAGTGGTTCCCTTTTACAGCCATTCATCAATAGTTGTAACAACATTAGGCTGCAAAGAATTAGTATAACTTAAACCACCATGGCTAGTAGAACGCAATAACAGCAAGGCAAACCCCCATACCTGATGAGCTTATGTGACTTCGGCTTATATTTCATAAGCACAGATTTTCTGGCCTGGGTTTGTTTGCTTAACCTTAGTGATTTTTGGCATAAAGTTTTTACAAATACATGTCTCTGTCAATAATTAGAACAAATGGTATATTGCAAACTTCATTATCGTTAGCACTCAAAATCATCCAATGGTATTCGGTACATAATCATGATTATATCTAATTATCTAAAGTACTCCATGTTCCTTATCCATGAAAAGAAAACTGATTCCGAGTCTATATTCAACAAAACCGAACCTACATCGAATATCATTATTTCAGCAACCTTAAAAACTATTCCGGTAGCTCAAATTCAATTGACACCACATAACGTTCTTGTAGTTCAAATTCGATTCAGACCACATAACAATCTTAAAAAGTATGAACTTCAACTTTTTGCCTTCTCATGAGCCCTTCCACAAAAAACCCCTAAATTAATACGAAATCCCCATCCCAAACATCTTTAAATTAACAACCCGAATCCCAATCCCAAACACCCTTGATTTCTAAATCGTAATTCTTAATTTCTTATGAACGACATAATCAAGAACTATGGTAACCGATTAAACATACAAATATACAATAAAAGCAGCTAAAATTAATTAAAAAAAAATATCTAAGTAACAAAGTTACAATCAAACACTAAGGTCAACGGATCGTGTACCATTTGCTCAGCTTCGGAAAGCCCATGCGTCACTTGTGGATCATACTACCTGTGGAATCAACGGTATGCATTTTGGTGAAATTCGTGGGTTTGGTGTTGACTGGTGGAAGAGTGTAGAAAGCGTAAGAAGGGAAGAGATAAGTCGGCAAAGTGCAGGTATTACAAAAACAATGGAATGGGCTAGGGCCACGTTTTTTGGGTTGGGTCATGGGCTCCAGCAGGCCTGCTGATTTTGGCGGGAATCCTGGCATGTAAAACGACGTCGCAAGACTTGTCTTTTAATATATACTATAATATTTTGTCATACATAAAAATGTAATGTTTTGTGCAAATAAACTTTTTGATCACTCTACTAGTGTCGATATTGAGTTTCTTCATACCTGAAGTGACGTTGAAGTAGATACGTTGAATAAATGAGTTTTCTCGTCCAAAAACTTATTAACCGTAAGTTTACGTATCGTGTTTTCATATTTTGTGATTATCAAAACATGTAGAGACCGAATAATGCAAATAACGTTTTTTACATTATTTGTATTAACATTCTCTCCCTTTTTTATGATTACAAAATATAAACTCATGTTAGGTAAATTTACGTGTTTATAAATTTTTAGATGAGTTTTCGTTCACTTCTCCCCATCTTTGTAGAATCAAAAAGGCTTCGTCGAAGAGTAGAAAGAGAGATCGACAGAAATTGAAAGATCCCCCTTGCTTAGTGCTCCTCCTAAATGAGGGAACCGGGGAATCGAGATATGGTGTTGTGCTACAAAAATAAGTTAGGGGACAAAGCACATACACATATATAGAGAAATATAGAAGATTGAGAAGAGAAATGAGATAGATATGATAGATTGGAAAGAAAGGATGTGAAATCAGAAGAAATAGAGCATGCAAGAATCAGATTTTAGGCTCTACTAGGGATGGTTCCGTAAATCATTGGACGGTCCTTTATCACTAAGGGAATGCCAAGATGATAAGGACCGCCGTCAGTAGGCGTAATAATTTAGAGATATGTTGTGTGTTAAGTGTTTTCCCATTTTAGGTTTAGATTTACATGACATTTTAAGGATAACCAACATAAAAACTTCATAATTTATCCATTCATACAACATTAAACCATACATGAGAGAGTTCATACATCTCCTAATCAACAAAGATTCATTCAACACATACAACTACAAATTATTTATAGAAAATCCTAACTTCCTAGAACATGTTTGGCCCGAAAGATAGTCCTCTTGATTATTTAACTAAACATGTAGAGATGTTTAGTTTGAAGGTGGAGGATAAGAAGGTGGAGAAGATGGTGGAGCCGAAGGTGGCGTAGAAGCAAGAGGAGTTGGTTGAACATTTGGTGGAGAAAGAATAAATTCAATGCAACCAAACATGTAGTGGAGATCATCTCTTAGGGATGAGATGAGGTGGAAGTTATGATAACAACATGCACAACCGATGGTGTGGTTGTTTACAAAGTTGTACTGGAGAGGTTGTCCTATTATTGGAGATGGTAGTGGAAAGGATGGTGATGCGTGTGATATGTCAGTGTAGCATAGGGTGTTTAAGCTTTTCAAATTTTAAATTTATATTTAGCTGACTTATTACTAACACACACACTTAACGAGCAGTGTACCCGATCAATATGTATATAGTGGTAAGTGGAGTGTCGAACACTAAGAATGGAACGTAATATCTAGTTGACTTAATCAGTATTTTAATATCTAAGTTAGTTTACAACCTAATCTAATAAAACGGGGGTTTAGCCTGAGAGACTAACACATATTTAACTAAACAATAAAAGTAAAACTAAAGAGAACAAATCAGCGAATAGCAATCACGTACACAGATAGATAATAGAAACACGTAAGAAGATCTATCCTTATAATTAAGTAGCTTGTCACTTGTTTTATTGCTAGTTTTATATGATGAGTATCACAATCTAATTTGTCTCGTTGGATCCTATATATCGGCAAGTAAACTCTTAATGATTGCTTATGTTTATCCTACCTTCTAGACACTAGATAATTAGGCGAGGAACAGGTATGGTAGCCCAGATGACTCAACTAAACACAGAGATTATCATATAAACTTTAACCGATGGAAAAACAATTTTAAGGGGAGCAGTATGGTGGCCACAAGCCCATCAATCTTGATGGATTAAAGCTTACTAATACAATAAACAAAGCTACTTAATGAATTATACACATGCAGGACCTTCTTACGGCTCTAAAATCTTCGTTTGGGGCGTGTCTTGTGCTTCTTCGACTGAATTCATCTCCTTAGGGTTTCTTCCACACACAAACTCGTATCTGGCATGGGGTATTTATAGTTTCTGTCTGAGGGATCGATGCGGCGCATGTTGATGATAGATGCGGCGCATCTACTTAACTTCACGTGGGGTCCAAGATTATTATATTCTGGAATATTCGTACACCGCCTTTAGATGCGGCGTAACTTGTTTCTCTATGCGGCGCATTTTCTTTAACGTCTTGGATAGTATCTGGTGAAGTCTTTAGCTGATACGCCGTTGATTGGATCATTGTAGGGCCCACCAAAAATTATTTGTAAAGGGAAGGGAATGATACGGATACGAACCTAAATACCTAAGTATCGCTGTAAGCATTGATCTCCCGAGTGTCGCTCTAAAGGAATGGTGAATTGAGATTCACGTTAAAGTTCTCGTCGAACGCTTAGATAACATAATTTTGGCTTTTTATGATATTTAAACTAAAACGCGAAATTATAGGGAAACTAAGGCAAGCTATGACTAAAGAATAAACTAAGGGAATAATAACAACTAAAAGGAATTATAGAATAAAGAAAAACTAAAGGGAATTATAAAGCAAATAATAACTAAGGTAAAATAACAACTAAAAGAAAAACTAATGCAAAATAAAACTAAGAAAAGCTAAGGAATAAACTACGAGATAGGCTAAAATGATAAGGACAAAAATATAAAGGAGGAAATATACTTGTTTGGATATGGTTGACTTTTAGTGGTAACTAAGTGGTAATTTGGATTGAATGATTAATAATTTAAAATAAGAAATTTGACCCTTGGAAAAATTTACATGCCTGTCCAAGTTTATTAGTCACCGGTTTCGTTTACCCAGTAAACTCAAGAAAAGAATGTAAACGATCCAAACAACGATAATCCACATCGTACTCTTTAAAAGTTGATTTTTATAAAATTCGTTTAAGTTGGTTTATTACTAAAAAGCTATTGACTTAAATAGAGAATAAAGTTCTAAAATCATACGCGGTTCCACTTTTAAATTTTAATCAAAACAAATTTATACTTTTTTTTACAACAATATTTTTGGATTATCGTTTAAATCAAAAGGCTCAACTTAAATTATAATCATCCATTCCAAATCAATACTTAACTACCACATTAAATCAATCAATCACCAAACAAGCATATAAATAAATCTACTCTAACATCCTAATATCGCTAAAAACATAATAATAATAATAAAACTAAACATGATGAAATTAATTAAGCAAAAACATGACAATTAACAAAAGTAAAGAAAAGGGTAAGAGAGCACCGGATATGGTTTAAGAATAACGACGACGATAAGAGCACTAAACAAAAAAACCTCATCCTAGCTCCATAATTAACCCAAATACTCCATTATAACCCATAATATTCGATAAATCTCCAAAAGCTTGAAACTTTATGTAAATTTGAGGTGAAGTAGGAGTAAAGTTTGCAACTTTATATTGTAGAAAGCTAAAAATTAATAAACCTTGATTTTTTTTATAAAAAATAAATTAACACTAAAAATGTAAAAAGTTTAAAACTTTAAATAAAAGACATAGTAAAAATAATGTTTAGACTAAAAAGATGTAAACTTTAAAAATTTTAAAGACTAAAAATGATGACTTTAATAAAAAAGACTAAAACTTTATATGATTTAAACTAAAAAAAAGAGAGCATTAAAACATTAACTTTTATATATTTAAGCTAAAGATAAGCAATAATAAGCTAATGACAAAAGGTAATTAAGGTAAACATTAATTGGTAAAAGTTTGAAACATAAACACATTTACACGTAGTGTGTTTGTTGATACAAAAGTTGGGCTTACCTTGTTTGGACTCCTGCTCTCGTACCAATTAGAACTTTAGTGCTTTGAGACCTGCGCACTAAGAAAGCAAATAACACCGTTAGGCTTATCGTGGGATTGTCTCCCACGATTAGACTCCGGCGTGAGAGTAAGTAATCGGTTTAGGGTTTAGTTGAAGAGTTAGGGATTGTGTGAATCGTACCTTTAATGAGAATATATCATTCTATATATAGGGGCAGAAACCGTGTAGGTTTCTTGCTCCTTACTCTTCGCACACGTGGTGCTTATCCGGGGTAAGGATATCTATTCCGTAAATAGAAGATCCTTATCCTATGACCGGGTATATTTGGTTGGGCTTTGGACTTCGTGAGTGCAATCCATTGGTATTATGGCCCAAGTCATTTGTCATGATAGCCCACTCGTGGTGGGTTTGGGCTTAGTAATGTTTATCATTTGGGCTCGTGGCCCAAATATAGACTATACGTCATCATGTCCCCCCAGTCTAGTGTGCGCGGCTCGTAGCCGCGGATACTAGACTAGTGAGAGTAGCGGTAAGCGTGGCGGGAAAGAATCAAGTACTTCCCGCCCAAAAGTGGGAACAATGTATCAGGTCCCAAAATATCGTAAAAAAGTGTCTCAAAAAACGGGGAGGTTGTCCACGTAGTGCTGTACATTCTCGTATTCTAGCCACACAATTGTGTTAGTGGGATCCACGTGGCATCCCATTTAGGGTTTTTGAGACTTTATAAAACTCACCGCCTCCTTTCACTGTGAAGCCCACAGTGAAAAAACATTTCCGCTATTTTTACACCTTTCAAAGCTTTTTTCTTCGATCTACTATTCTATTAGGTAACTGCGCGTGCGCAATCGTAGTAAATCTTGTTATACTTCTAAAATGGTGGCGCAATTAGAAGATTTTCGCTCTGCGATGGATGAGGATGACGTACGTCAGTTTGCTTCTGATTACTTCATTCCTCTCAACGTCCATCCGGAAGCACCAGATGTTGACGCGTGTATTGCCGATTTCCCCGATGGGAAAATAGGTTTATATACACGCTTTTTTGACTACGCGAATTATCGCATACCCATATCCGTGTTTTTGAGCAATTTGCTCAATTACTATCAGCTTCATATATCGCAGCTGCATTGTATAGGTGCGGCGAAGATATCTAATTTTGAAATTAATTGTCGGTTACTTGCAATCAATCCGACTGTCGCCCTATTCCGTGCGTTTTACCATTCAACATGGTCGAACGGATGTGTTTCTTTTGCCAAGCGCTCAGGGCACCTTCAATGCTATACCGTTAAAGTAGATTCCTTAAGGCATTGGAGGGAATATTTTTTCTGGGTAGATGATGTTGTGTTTCCAGCGCGCTTTGAGTTCTATACTCAAGGGTCACTGCCGAGGGATGAGCGTCCTGTCCCTGGTTCGTACAGTGTCACGGATGCGGATACGATTGATAGTAACCGCATTCCCATTAACTCCTATCATGAGGAGTTTTTGGTGAACAAGGGGCTGAGTCACAACTATTTTGATGGTGCTGACGAGGTTCCAACCTTCATTGATGGGAACAGCCAGAGTGGGTGCTCATCCTTTCTTGCCTTTGCCTCTATAATGTAAGTGTTCGTTTGTTATTTCGTCAATAACTAAGTTGTCCTTGTTATGTGTTTCTGTCCTTCGCAGAGATGGATTTGTTTGCATTTGTGAAATTGAAGGAGCCCAAGCGCGTGACAGTGGGAGTGAGCCCTCTGAGGGATGGTGAGGAGCCCATCCTAGAAGATACTGCGGGGCACCGAACGGTGTTTGGGCCCGTTGCACGTGAAGATTCTCCACCTGCAGCTACACTTATTGTGCCAGTGCAGAGTGTTCCTCCCACTGGAGAGCCATCTCCCGTAGTGGAGGAGGTGCATGCTGAGTCCTCCGACAGCGTGGAGATCCTGGAGCCTGCTGTGGAAACTCAGGTTGGGAAGCGCAAGGAAGCGTCTTCTGGTGGTTATGGCGCTGGCACTTCCAAAAGGAGGCGCCATGTGGTTGCTGATGAAGAGTCTTCCACACCGGATGATATGTCCATTTCTGGCGCGGAGAAGGATCTGTCCAGGTCCCCACCTCTTGTGTAAGTATTTACAACTTTCGTTTTTCTTATTTACTGTATCCTCGCACTAACTTTACCTTCTTTGTTTTGTAGTCACCTTGCTGCAAATGATGATGCGGTGTTTGCTGATCGTGCAGTATCACCGCAGGCTGCTCGTGTGGAGGAGCCTTTGAAGGCAGCGGCGCAGATGTCTGCGCATGAGTTGGTGGAGGAACTAGCTGTTGTTGCTGCTCGCCAGGCTGAGTTGGTCACTCAGCTAAAGGCGCAGGATGTTGTGGAAGGAGGTAGCCTTGCTCAGATGGATGAGCAGATTGCCCTGCTCAGGGCGCAGTTGGCTGAGTCGCAGGCGGAGGTGGAGGCTGTTACTGCGCATGCGAAGAAGGTCATCAATGAGAAGTTGACTGTGATGGCCGAGCTGCAGCGCGAGCATGGGGAGACACAGCAGTATAGGTCTAACCTCACATGGGGGTGAAATACCTTGAGGAGAAGAAGAACGAGCTCTGCGGCCAGCTTGCTGACTTTGGTAAGAAAGTGGAGAGTTCTGTGGAGGCGCAGGAGGAGAAGCTGCGCAAGCTGAGCATAGAGTATGATGAGGAGTTGTATCCTCATCTTATGTCCATGGTTGCGCAGCGCAGGTACTTGTTGTACATTATCCTTTGATTTTTATTTGTAATTTTTCCTTCCTGTTTAATGCATTCTTTACTGTTTGTGCAGGTGGTTGATCAGTCATGGCTTGCGCCTGGCTGCCATGGGCACGTTGGAGTCCCCAGAGGTCGTGGGTACCTTTGGTAAGGTGGTGGAGTGCGCCGTTGCTCGTGGCAAGGCGCAGACTGTGGAAGAGCTTGCTGAGAGTCAACTGTTGACCGTTCCCCTTGCTGAGGTTCCTGAATACAACGCGGATGCTTTTGAGGAGCTTGTAAAGGCGATGAGGCTCTTCGAGCTTCCACACGTTGCGCGGCTGGAGCGCGACCAAGATTGTCCCATCTCAGTAATAATGGCGGGGTTAACTCTTGGGAGGCACATAGTGGAGAACGCGGAGGCTCAATCTGATTATTACCTGAAGCCTGATGAGTCTCAGTTGCAGGTTCCAGTGTTCGCGCAGCCGCGAGATATTCTTAACCCCTTCGCTATTGAGAATAAGGTTCCTCTTAAGGAGGTTTTGGAGCACCATGCAGAGAGGGCGGCCAAGAAGAAAGGTATCAAAGGGAAAGCCACTCTCTGTGGTGTGGGTGCTGCGCACATCCTTAGGTCAGATGGGATTGCCGTCAGTGTGGCAACCGTGTCACCGAAAGATGCGTTGCTTTTGAGGTAACTCCAGGAGGCTGGGAGTTCTGCTGAGCCGGAGCGTTCCCCCGAGCGTGCTCATAGTTTGTAGATATGTACTTAGAACATGTAGTCATAACTTTGTAAAAACTCGTAGTTTTTTGGTGAATATAAGTATGGATCTTTTGCATGTATGTATCGTTTTTGTACTTAGATTATTTGTCTTTGTTATGTGAAAGACTTTCCAAGAGTTACGATTTGCATATAATATCTTGTATTGAGTCCATAACTTATGTATTAAGTCCGTAACTTAATAAATAAACGTTTGTGGTCCATAACTTTAACAAACGTGCGGGTAGGTGTGTAGCGTGCTACATTTATCATATTGAGGAACCAAGGGTCTTGGTATTTTAGTTCGTCTATAGTTGCACGGTGTGCGTTGTTGCGCATTAAGCGTGGGATGCGTATTAAACTACAGTCATAGTCGTGTATGAAGTTAGTGAATTTGTATACGAACTTAGGAGACAATTGTTTTGAAACCATGTGGTGGTATGCAGCGTACTGCGAATACCACTATATAGGAGTCAATTGTTTTGAATTCGTGCGGTGGTATGCAGTGTACTGCGAATACCACTCTATAGGAGTCAATTGTTTTGAATCCGTGCGGTGGTATGCAGCGTACTGCGAATACCACTCTATAGGAGTCAATTGTCTTGAATCCATGTTTTGTTAAACGCGCACAGTGTGCTTTGAAGTGCATCCATCGTGGGATGTACTATTAACTTACTCCAACGTCTTGATAGTAAGGTGTTTAACAAGGATATGTGATTCGATGCTGATGGGTTTGCAACACTCTTACTCAACGAGTATTTTAGTAGGTTTACTCATCCTGTCTGCCCTCGTGTGGTCTTAATAGGTGCATGCACGCCATGTTGGCAATAATATAAATAAACAGAATTGAAACATAATTGAATGATGTAAGCAATAATGTTGAAATGTGTTGTGGAGTTAGCTAGAAACCACAATGTTTTATTAATTCTTGCAAGTTAAAAATAAAGACAATTTCCTAAAGGAAAAGTAAATACACAGACAATTATTGAGCACTTACTAAAGTGCGTCCATCGTGGGATGTGTCAGTGTGCGGGCCGTAGCCTAAAGGTAGCATCTCTTGAGATTGCAAATGTTCCAGGTGCGTGGTAGCTCGTGGCCTTTCATGTCGCGCACTTTGTACGCACCGTCGCCTAATACCTCTGTGACCTCGTAAGGTCCTTCCCATTTGGGTCCGAGTTTGCCCGTGTCTTCTGCGTGGCTTGCATCGTTGGCGCGGTACACAAAGTCTCCTGGTTTGAAAGAAGTGCTTCTGACTCTTGAATCATAATACTTCTTCATCTTTACTTTAGCTTTTGCTTCGCGTATAGCTGCCCTTTCGCGTCGTTCCTCCAACAGATCTAAGTCAATGCGTCGTTCATCATCGTTTGTTGTGACGTTGATTTCCGATGTACGAATTGTTGGCATTCCAATCTCTGCTGGTATAACAGCTTCTGTCCCGTAGACAAGAGAAAAAGGTGTATCGCCATTGCTGATTTTGATTTCTGTGCGGTGGGCCCACAAAACATGCGACAGTTCGTCCACCCATCTTCCTTTATGTTTGTCCAAGCGCGCTTTGATTCCTTCACCCAGACTACGATTCGCGCGTTCTACTAATCCATTTGTTTGTGGATGTTTAACTGACGCGAAGTGTTGTGTGATGTTTAACTGCGCGCACCAGTCTTTGAATGGGTTATCACAGAATTGTTTTCCGTTGTCCGAAATAATTTCTCCAGGTTGGCCGAAGCGGCATACGATGTTATCCCAAACGAATCGTTTGACCTGGTTGCCTGTGATAGTTACCACTGCTTTTGCCTCGATCCATTTGGTGAAGTAGTCAATGGCAACAATGAGGAACTTAAGTCCTCCTGCCGCGACTGGAAAGGGTCCTGCAATGTCAATTCCCCATTTATGGAATAGCCATGGTGAGGTGATGGGTGTTAGCTCATGTTGTGGTCGACGCGGAATGGGTCTGTGGACTTGGCAGTCGTTGCATCTTCTAATCATGTCTCGCGCGTCGCGGTGCATGGTAGGCCAATAGTACCCGGATCGCAAGGCACGCGCTACAATAGACCGTGGTCCTGAGTGCATACTGCAAGATCCAGCGTGGATTTCCCGGAGTACGTAGTCTGCCTGGAGAGGTCCGACGCACCTAAGCCATGGTTGTAAGAATGAACGCCGATATAGGATACCATCTCGAAGTTCGAATCTCTGCGCTGTGCGCCGTATCCATCGAGCGTCCTTTTGTTCGTCGGGGAGTGTTCCCTTGCTAATAAAATCCGTGATGGGTGTCATCCATGTAGGATGTTCTTCCTCTATCACTGTGGATATTTCCATCTCAGAGATGGATTTGTTCTTCAAGGTTTTCACCAATACCTGTTTTGACAGGTGTGCGAAGCTTGTGGATGCGATTTTACTTAGCGCATCTGCTTTTTTATTTTCTCCTCGTGGGATTTGTTTGATGGAAAACTTGTCAAAATTCTTGATCATGGACTTGGTCTTATAGAGGTATTGAATCATGTGTTCTTCTTGGGCCACATATTCACCTAACACGTGGTTGGCTACCAATCGTGAATCCACATTTGCCTCTAGGTTGCGTACACCCATTTGAGTTGCAATGCGGAGTCCAGCCAGTAATGCTTCCTATTCTGCCTCATTGTTTGTGGCTATGAATTCAAAACGCAGTACGTAAGTGTGTTCTGTTCCATCTGGGTTGGTGAGGATAAGACCTGCTCCTGATCCTTCTACGCACGAAGATCCGTCCGTGAATAGAACCCATGGTTCTTGTAATGGTACATTGATCTTTGATGATGGAGTATCAGCCTCTGGCTTCTCGATAATGAAATCAGCCAATATCTGTCCCTTGATCGCGGTGCGTGGCCTATAAGAGATGTTATGCTCACTCAATAACACGCTCCACTTTTGTAGCCGTCCTGACGCATCAGGTTTCGAGATAACTTGCTTGATGGGTTGGTCTGTGATTACATCTATTGGATGCGCTTGGAAGTACCTGCGCAATCTTTTAGCTGCAAATACTAGGGCTAGGACCAGTTTCTCCATGGCGGTATAGTTAGTCTCTGTCTTCTTGAGCGCCTTACTTACAAAGTATATGGGTGTTTGAACAGAGTTTCTATCTGTCAATAGCACCGCGCTGACTGCTCCATAGGTCGCTGATAGATACATGATCAATTCTTCCCCTGGTCGGGGTGCGACAAGCTTGGGAAGCGCTGCTATGTTTTTCTTGAGCTGTTGGAAAGCTTCTTCTGCCTCTGGAGTCAATCGAAAATCCCCCTTTTTTGTACACTTCGTGAGTGTTTTAAAGAGAGGAAGTGACTTGTCCGCTGATTTAGACCAGAATCGATTTAGTCCGGCTAATTTGCCGTTTAGTGACTGGACTTCCTTAAGCGTGCGCGGTGAAGGGAGTTCGATGACTGCTTTTGTCTTTTCTGGGCAAGGTTTAATGCCATCGGGTTCTATTAGGTATCCAAGAAACATGCCTTCCGTTGCTCCAAAAGTGCACTTCTTGGGATTTAAATTCATGTTAATTCTTCCCAATGTCTTAAACGTCTCCTCGATGTCACGCACCAATTCCTCTTCGGTATGGATTTTTATGACAAAGTCATCGACATAGATCTCCAAATTGCGACCAACTTGCTTCTCAAATGCGTTATCCACTAACCGTTGGTATGTGGCTCCCGCATTTTTTAAGCCAAAGGGCATTTTCGTGTAGCAATACACCCCTTGACTCGTGTGGAAGGCTGTTTTTTCTTCATCCTCCTTGGCCATTTGAATTTGGTGGTATCCTTTGTATGCATCGAGGAAGCATTTAAAAGGATACCCTCACAAAGATTCTACTTTCCAATCAATTTCTGGTAGAGGGTAGCAGTCTTGTGGACATGCTTTGTTGAGATCGGTGAAGTCCACGCACATTCTCCAACTACCATCGCTCTTCTTTACCATTACTGGATTAGAGAGCCAGTCGTGGTAATAGACTTCCCGCATGATTCCTGCGTTTACAAGCTTGTGTACTTCCTCCAAGATGGCTTTTGAGCGCTCTGGAGCTTGTCCGCGCTTTTTCTGCCGTATTGGAGTATATCCTTGTAGGATTTCTAGCTTGTGCTCTGTGATTGCTCGTGGCACTCCAGTCATGTGTTTGGGTTCCCATGCAAAGATGTCTAGGTTCTTTTGCAATAGTGCGCACACAGCTGCTCTGCCCTTGTCGGACAGTGATCCCCCAATTAATATCTCTTGGTCAGGATAGTCTGGGTGGATTGCCACATTCAGGTTTGTCACCTTGGTTGTGCGCTGTTCTGGGGCGTGCGAAATTTCATTTGTCACTGTGTTGCACTCCTTTGGGAGTATGGTGTTATTGTAGAGGGTAACGATACCTCCTTCTACTGGGAATTTGAGCATCCCATGCGCTGTGGATGGCACCGCGCGCATGGCTGATATTCCTGGTCTCCCAATAATGCCATTGTATGACGAGGGAGACCTGATCACCATGAAGTTCATCCAGGCTGTTGTGGAATGGTATTCATTACCGATTACCACAAGTATTCGCAATTGTCCCATGGGCCAAATTTTTTCACCCGTGAATCCAGTCAGCGACGTCGTGGCCGGAATTAACTGGCTTTGTATCTCAGGTTGTAGTCTCTTGAAGCAGTGTTAGTACATGATATCCACGGACGCTCCTCCGTCAACATACATGCGGTGGATAACGTGACCCCCCACTTGTATCTCGATGGTGAGTGGTTCTATCACTACGTTGTCCGCAGTGAGAGTGGCAAAAGAGATTTGGTTCCCTTTGGAAAACCTTTGGCTGACTTTTTGTTTCGTCTTTCGTTGCCATGATTGTATCATGTATATTGTGTCAGCCTTGCTCTTTGGTATCTCTTTTTTAGCCCCATTATTTTTTCTATCTTTCCCCTCCTTGATGTTTTTAACAAGATGGTCCATCTTTCCTTCCTTCACTAATTTGTCGATTAGTTGACGTAGCTGGACGCATTCGTTAGTGCTGTGACCTTTCGATTCATGGTATTCGCAGTATCCTCCTCCTATGCGCCGTTTTTCCTCGGAGTCCGAGTTTGGAGGGCTTCTACTTGGGGAGTAGTGTTTTCCAAGCCTATCTTGGATTCTTCTGCTTCCTGACCTTGAGACGCTTACGCTCGGTGAGCGCTGTCGTCCAAGTCTATCTTGCATCCTGCGGCTACCAAGCCTAGCCTGGACGTTGGTGTGCCTCTCGTTATCTTCGTATTCCTCCGAGTATTGAGAGTTATATGCTGTACCAAGTCTATCGTGGACGTTGGTGCGCCTCTCATTGTTTTCGCGCTCATATTGGCGCGGTGGAGATTTTTCTTGGCCAAAATTTAGCCGCGCTTGCAGGCTAGGGTTTGTCCTTCTTCTTGCTTCGTCTCGCATGAGACTAGTTAAAGTCTCGTAATGTTGGGACACAAAGTCGTTTAATATCAACTCAGGTGCACCCTCTTCTACTACGAGGATGTTCGTCTCCGCATGAGGTTCCCTCTCTCTATTAGGTGCTCCTGGCGGCACAGTGTTGTCCACTATGGGTACCGTTTGGTGGGGAGTGGCAAAGAGGGTGCACTGAAGGTCCTCAGCGTTTGGGACCACGGTAGTGGTTTGGGTTGTCCCCAAAGGCAACTCTACCGTGGTAGGGATCAGAGTTATGTTCGTCTCGCGATGGCTAGGCGCACTGGTTGTTCCAGAGATAGGCCTCGAGATTGAGCCGTGATGCTTCTTTTTCTGTGAATCATCTCGTGTTTTCTCCGACTGCGGGGTCCGCTGTCCTGAGTTCTTGTTTTTCGGCATTCTGGTCTTGAGTTCTTTGTGTAGGGTCCCACGAATGGCGCCACTTGTTGATACAAAAGTTGGGCTTACCTTGTTTGGACTCCTGCTCTCGTACCAATTAGAACTTTAGTGCTTTGAGACCTGCGCACTAAGAAAGCAAATAACACCGTTAGGCTTATCATGGGATTGTCTCCCACGATTAGACTCCGGCGTGAGAGTAAGTAATCGGTTTAGGGTTTAGTTGAAGAGTTAGGGATTGTGTGAATCGTACCTTTAATGAGAATATATCATTCTATATATAGGGGCAGAAACCGTGTAGGTTTCTTGCTCCTTACTCTTGGCACACGTGGTGCTTATCCGGGGTAAGGATATCTATTCCGTAAATAGAAGATCCTTATCCTATGACCGGACAGTGTTGTAAAAATCGGTCTAGGCGGCCGCCTAGGCGGCGCCTAGGCGCTAGGCGGCCCCCTACCGCCCCGATTTGGAGCAAATCGGCCAAATTAGGCGTTTTTGTCAAAAGGCGGTCAACGAACCGCCTAGGCGGGAAAAATCGGCCAAATCGGCCTAGGCGGCGGGCCGGTCAACGCCGGTCAACGCCGGTTTAATTTCAGATCTGGGTTGAAGAAGGTGAAGGGGAGAGAATAAAATATAAAGTGGAGGCTATGTGTTTAATGTTGTAACCCTAACCCTACTTATATATTATTTATTGGCCCATTAAAAAAAGGCCCAACAATTAAGTGAGTGGGCTTTAATAAAAATATATCCAATCTTTATCAAAATCACATATATTGTAAATTTTACAACATATACAAAAAATATATAAATAAAAATAATAAGAACATTAATAAAATTATTAAAAATATATATAAATTATGCATATTTTATACCAAATACATATAATTTTAAATTTTCTATATAGAAAAGTTCAATCCGCCTAGGCGGCGCCTAGGCGAATTCCGCCTCGAAGGTGGTCGACCGCCCCGCCTACGCCTAGCGAGTTTTGCAACATTGTGACCGGGTATATTTGGTTGGCTTTGGACTTCGTGAGTCCAATCCATTGGTATTATGGCCCAAGTCATTTGTCATGATAGCTCACTCGTGGTGGGTTTGGGCTTAGTAATGTTTATCATTTGGGCTCGTGGCCCAAATATAGACTATACGTCATCAGTGTTAAATACAAATGTTAATTAGAAAACTACATAATTGATTAACAATAAATGACATTTAAAATGAAAGTTAACATGAAAAAAAAAAATGCGTAGAAAAAAATAAAAGATAGATGCCCAGTTAATGTGCTTCCCATCTCTTTAAATGCAACCTTGGACATTTAATGTGACCGTTGGGAATTGAATATTGCCGTTGCAATTTGCAGTGGGTCCCGGCTGGTCTTTGTAAATATTCAAATAGCATGAGCTACTAGAAATGGCTTATATTGCAGACCGGATCAGTCATTTATTAGGCTTTGGGCTGGGCCTGAATCTTTTGCTCTAAACGAGCTTCGATTATCTTTACTAATCTTCAATAGTTCTTCTAATCTTCACTTAAATCTTGTCATTTGCTCCACTTTTACTCCAATAATTTTCCAACGGTACCTTGATAAATAAAATAACAATAGATGTAATATTTTCAATAAAAATCATAACTTTGTTATTTATTTAAGCTAAAACGGGGGTATTTTTTGTATTAAAACATGTATAATCGTGATTTCATCACTACCCCACATTTAAGCTTTGCTCGTCCTCGAGCAAAATCATCAAAAACATTATGCCAAGTAAAAACTTGATCCTAACCAATCTCACATCTCATCAAACAAGAATTGATATGAAATTAGTTAGAAGTTATTAAAAAGCTCAAATTCGATGACGCCCCAAAATTGATCCATTATTACTTTATCTATTTATTTATTTATTTTAAGTATGTATGTAAATCAAACTAATTTAAAATTTTTGGCAAAATTCGAAAATACGAAAAATTTGGCAAATGTTTTAAAAAAAATTAGAAAATTTTGGCACAATTTTGAGGTTGCTAAAAAAACAAATAGGCACATATATGATCATAAGGATAATAATCCCACCCCACATTTAGAACCGAACATTGCCCTCAATGTTCTAAATATGGGATGTCAACCCCACATTTAGAATGAAAAAGAGAAATGCAATGTTACTAAATGTGAAAATGGGAAAGCAATGTAAGTATACGATCAAAGAACATAAAAACTCCCCTAGTGTAGACTTGCAGATCGGTAGTAAACGGATAACCACAGTGGAGCTTAGCCCTAGCTTCTAAGAAAAATCTACTCGATCCCGGGAATCAACCTGATCGGAGCAAATGAAGATATATGATATAAACTCCCATGGCAACGTCGTTCCATGTCCAAACATCACACCCAGAAATTTGACAATATTGATAAGTCCTGAAACTCAAAAGAAGTGTCATAGTATAACGTAGTAAAGGGATGGATAAAAGGATATGACAAGTTTTATTTATTTTTGGTCTTTTCAAAGATTTTTTGTTTTTTGGTTTTTTTGTTTTGTTTTGTTTTGTTTTGTTTTGTTTTGTTTTTTGAAATAAAGAAAGAAAAATAAAAAGATAAAGATAGTAAGAAACGGGTTGCCTCCCGGGAAGTGCTTGTTTTTGTTAACCGAGTCACGTATCTTGACTTCGACCCCGAATTTAGTTGTCCTTGGGGGAGCAAGTGGAAAAGATAATCTCAATCGGACTTTCGTTCAAGAGGTTTGGATAAACATTGAAGCATAAGAAAGTTCCACACCGACGAGATATCCATGGTTTTAAGAAAAAACCATAAATTGCGATACCAGGGTCAAAGATGAAATCCTCACTCCCAATGGAGTGAAGGATTGGAGAAGTCACATCAAATGTGATGAACAGGAGAAAGATTTTTATCACAAGTAAGTTCAATTCATCATTTTCAAAAACAAGTTTTCCGATTTCTTTGTTTTGAATATCATCATTAAAGCTCATTTGGTTATTTTCAGAAACTTTGAGAGGGAGAGGCGGGGTGCTGTCATCAATAAGTATGCCTCCCCCCAGACTAAAATCTTTCTCAAGATCAAAATGAAAATAATCATACTCCGGAGGAGCTATGACATGAGAGAGTTCACCGGAGAACTCCTCGAGAAAATAATCACTCTTATGAAGTACGTCTTTGAGCTCGGGCTCTAGACGGATATATGGAGGTTGGACTTGTGTGGTACTTTGTGGGCTATAAATGTGCACCTCGTCCATAACGGTCTCCGTATCGGACTCATCACTCTCCTCGTTCTGAATATCAAAGATCGGATTATCTGATGTAAGAGTAAATTCAGAATTGAAATCAAACAAAGGATTGGTGATAGTCATATCGAATGTTTCATAGATTGACTCGAAAGGTTTCTCAGATACCCTTGGGATTGGACCAAGGTCATCAATTTCCTCAAGAGGATTGACTTCGACTTCCTTATCCCCCATTGACAAGGTATCTAAAGATTCCTTAATGAGTGGATCTATCTTAACTTCTTTTAAAGGCTCGTCATCATCATCAACGTGAACGAAAGTCTTGCAAAATTGGGCACTCACTTTAGCTGCTTGTTCTTCGGCTAGTAACTCTCCAATTGATTTTTTATTTCGAAATTGGGGACTTACTACCGGTTTGTTTTGTGCAGTGCGAACTTTTGATTTGTTTTCGATAATCATCAAGACGTCCTTCGGAGTTCGATAAAATATGTTGCCACAGGCGGCCGTGTTAAGCGAATCTTGATCGTTTTGCAGTAAAGCATTATAGAATATATCGACTTGTTGCAATTCTGAAAAACCGTGATGTGGGCATTTCCACTTTAAATCTTTAAACCTCTCCCACGTCTCGGCAAATGTCTCATCAAAACTTTGTTGAAAATTAATGCTCTTTTCTAAGCTCAGTTGTTTTAGTAAGTGTCTTGTCACATCTCATTTATTTCTTAAAATAGAAATGTCACATCACATTTATGGTAAGTTTGTCTATATACATTTATGGAAAGAAAGTGTTTTTGACTAACCATAAGTTTGCTTGCACAAGTTTGTGTTTGACTTGTGTTTATGAGATGTGACCTTGTTTGGTTTCGAAGATTTATTGCAAAACCAACTGCAGCCCTGGCGGAACCCTGGGGGTACACGGGCGGAACCCTTCTGAGGGTTCCGCCGTATCCGCCAGACCTGCAGAATGGTTTGCTATAAATACCAAGCCACTTGTTAGTTTTGAGTCATCACTTTAGGACATATATTTGAAATACTCTCTCTACTAACTCAGTAACCTTTGACTTGTGTGATCCTCTTATGTAGCAAGGGACTTCATAAGATCATCCAAGAAGTTACAAGTTTCAACTCTAAAGTTGCAAGACTTGTTAGCATTGTTATGTATAAGCTTTGGTAGTTTATACTTAATGTGTATTGTGTGTATAGAAGTGATCGGTTAGTATTTTAGGCCTCAAAATACATAGTGTGTCGGGAGTTGTTGTACCCTTGTAAAAGAACTAACGGGAGTGGTTGTACCCTTGGTAAAGAACTCGACATCTAGCTTTGTGTCGGTAAAAGTGTAAGCGACGTACGGGAGTGGTTGTACCCATGTAAAAGAACTCGACATCTAGCTTAGTGTCGGTAAAAGTGTAAGCGACGAACGGGAGTGGTTGTACCCTTGTAAAAGAACTCGACATCTAGCTTAGTGTCGGTAAAAGTGTAAGCGACGTTGTAAAGGTTTCTCCACTGGGAAAGGAGCTTGTTGATTAGTGTTTATAACTCTCGAGTTGGAAACTCGGGGCATGGATGTAGGGCAAGGAAAAAGAGTCCTTGTAGCCGAACCACGATAAACAATCGTGTTGTGGTTTGATCGTTTCTTTCTTTGTCTTTGCTTATTACATATTGTGTTTAGTTAGAATTGTTAATCACACATAAAGATTTTCAAAAGAATTAAATAAGCAAGTTGAGTTTGCTTCACATAAAGGTTTTCAAAGGATTAAACAAGCAAGTTAAGTTTGTATCTTTAAACAAACGTAAAGTTTTTAAAAGATAATCAAGTTAAAAAGCGGTAAACTATTCAACCCCCCTTCTAGTTTTCCACAATTGGCATCAGGAGCTACGTTACTCAAGTTCTTTAAAATAGATTGTATTTTAAAACATGGATCGATCCATGGATTTTGAAAATCTCAAAGAAGGGCAACCTATTCAAAACCCACCGCTATTTGAAAAACAAAACTTCCTGGAATGGAAAAGTAAACTTGAAAACTATGTGAAATCGATTGATCAAGATCTTTGGCATATTATTTCTATTGGTAATTTCCAAACAACGAAAACAAGTTTTGAAAACCAAGATGATCAATTTGATCTCACATATGAGTTAGAAGTCTTAGAAAAATTAATAGACAAACATTTAGTTGAGATAAATACATGTGCTACTAGTTTAAATATTTTAAATGAAGGTGTAAGTGAAGATGACTACTCATGTAGAGCTCTTAGTGGACTTGCTTACGATTCATGGAATTACACGGATAAAGATGAAGCCAACCATCCGGTTTGTGATTCTCAACTAGACAAAACATCAAGCGAGGAACATTTTGAAACCAAACACTTTTGCTTTGACACATTTATCCTAGAGTTTTCTAAGATAGAAAATGAGTCTAAACTTTCATGCAACAAGGACCTAAAAACTATCTTTAACAATGAATCTTCAAAATCTTGTGTAAATACTTTTGAAAATGAAATCATGTTAGAAGATAAGATGTCTAGACTTCAAAGTCAGGTTGAAATTGATTTAGAATGTAAATTATGTCTAGATTACAAACATGAAATTCAAAGACAAAATGAAAAAGGAAAAATGCTTGCTAAATTTGAAGAAAGTTCAAAAGTTCTTGAAAGTTGTTTGAAGATTCAAAAGTCATTTAGAGATAGAGCCGGATTAGGATTTTACTCTAATGAACCATCAACAAGTAAAACAAAACAAATTGTGTTTGTGAAACCTAGGAGAGAATTGTAGGAGTAATTCTATATCTAGTAGGAGCTCATGATAAAAGAATAAAGATATCATGTTCAATATTTTTATGTGTTTGTCTAACTTTCTTGGATCCATAAGTATTTGATTTTAGCTCCTCTACGTGTCAAGATTATTTGCTTAATAATTTTCTTCTTGATGGCTTATCTATGGAGCTTAAAAGGTACACGTCTCTTCAACTTACCTTTAAATGTTTCATGTTGATTAGTAGTATAATTTGTCATGATTGTTAGTAGTAGTCTTTACTCTAAGGTGTTTATGTTGTGTGAGAAACAATAAGGATTAGATCCTTCATGTTTAAAGAATTTAGACACTACTTCTGGTAGGAGATATAAGGTGTTTTACCTCGTTAAACTTTCGGGAAAAGACACGAGTAACTCTTGAGTGAGTCTTACTTAATTCTTGTCTACAAGTGAGTTAACTAAGAGTCTCCTAAGTGATAAGACAACCAACACTTTTGTGATGCTTGCAAATCTAGCAAAACCACAACATTTCATAGATACTTGTAGTACAACGTCTTTTGACATTATACCTTACATTTTAAATTGTGTCTTAAGTTCAACCATTCTTTTGTCAAAAGTTTCATGTATGACACACATAGAAAAATAAATCATTTGAATTTCATTTGGATGATTGGGAGAAAATGATTTATAAACATCTAGGATGTGAACATCAAATTCGACCCATAGTCTTATGTTGGTGCATCTCTTAGACATTCACACTCATAGTGCCTTAAGTAAATAAACCCAAAGAGTCGAGGAGTCATTGAGTTTAACATTCAATGAAAGACCACCTCCTTCTAAGATATCATCTTTGGTAGATGATGACTTAGTCGAAAGCCCAACATTGATAAGACAAGTAAGTCAAGATCAATAACAAGGAAGATGAACTATTAAAATTGAAAAACAACATCTTTTCATCTTGTGTCAAACATTGAGTCAAGCAATATTAGCAAGGTCATAAAAACTTGAATCATGAGTCTTAGTGGTAATTAAAACAAATTTGATAAAAAGTGTTTTTGGATAATAGAGTAAAGCAATTACTAAAACAAAATAGATCTTTCAAAATAGAAAAGAATGTTAATAGTTGAAAGATTTTTGTATTAACCTAAGCAAGCTCCAAAAGCAAGGGATAATCACTCAAAGACATTCCTAGTTATTCACTTGTTCACAATGATTAAGTTCTTTATGATTTATCAAGAATGAGATTAGTAAATCCGTAGGTAAAACTAAACATAGAGAAATGTATGGAAGTATACTTGTTCTCACAACAAAGTAATCCAACATTATGTTTAGTGCTTGTCTATGTGCTCGTTTTTAGAGAAGATCCTAAAACAACTCTTTCGAAAGAGCTTGTTTGGATTCATCACAAGATACTACACAACTAGGATTATGGTATCCCAAAAGAACGGGAATAGAAACCATAGTGTATATCAACTGGAATTACGTCGGTAATAAGTTGATAAGAAAAGCACAAGTGGTACTTGCACTTTTACCTCTACTTACCTATTGATTATCCAAAACGTGTAAGGTTCTCAAATTAGTATCGGATGGAGAAGCACATCAACAAGCTCCGCTTGAACAAGCTAATTCGTGTCAACAATGGTATTCATTTTATCAACATTGTCATCTCTTCAACAAAGGAAGCATCAACTTCGGCGACAATCCAATCCATCATGTTCTTAATTGACATATTGTGATCAATCCTCGTCACCTTGGTAAAAATGTTCATTGAGGAACATCTTAACTAAGAAAGTCTTTTACGTTAACCATTCTGTCAACGTTTTCACAAAACCTCTTGAATGAGAAGCATTCATCATCCCTAGGCTTAGTTGAAGACTCATAAGACCTAAATCCTTAGTTTTGAACATTAGGATAAAACCAAGAAAATCAAGACAAAACCTTTTTAAGTTTTCCTCTGCAGTTCCCACGAAACCCTCAGACCAAACGGGCGGAACCCTCCCTTTGGTTCCGCCTGGTCCGCCAAATCTGCAGCTTGTTTTCTTTTAATTTCAAAACCAAACACCTCTTTATTCACAACTCCAACTTACCAACAACTATTCCTCACTCACAAACTCCTTACCACACGAAAATTAGGGCTCTCACTCACATCTCTTCCAATCCAATCAACCTTGTAAGTATTTTTATCATAATTACTTTTTCAATCAAAGTCTATCACTTTCATCCTTCATACATTAACTAGAATCTTAGGGTTTGTGCATAAACTTATCAATTCATGAAAAACCTTGGTTGTAAACTAATCATAACTTTCATTAGTTAGAAATTGTATCCTTTTTGTTGTTACCTTGATTTACCAAAACACACCAAGTTCATTATTTTTAAAAGTCACTAGAACTCCATCTTTCAACTCATTGTTAAAACAAATGAAAAACGTTATTAAAACATCACTTGCATAATGTCTCTTGAATGCTAAAGGAAATACATAACTAATATGTGTTTTCGGGTACATTCAAACGAAGCTATATTGAATTAGGAGCGTTTGGGTTATCTTTTGTTATGTAACAAAACTTGCATTACAAAACGTTTTGAGCATCAAAATGAGTCAAGATAACCACACCTCTACATTGTTTTCATATAGGAACACATTAGAACACTCACATTATAAAAGAATTAATTTGAACTTAAACTTTGTGTTTTCTAGGAATCAACATGCCTCCCGCAACATTCTCCGATCACTAGGAAACTCGTAATTACTTATGCAAACACCATAGAACCAAAGGTCTTACTAAAGATCAAGTTGAAACCTTTAAGGTTCTAGAAAAACGCTATGTTCACGAAGGAAGAACCATTGATCCATCCTTCCTAGAAGGAACCTACATTCGCCAAAACTTTGCCGCAATCAACTTTGATTGTCTTCTAGACATCGATGAGAAAATTTGCCCAAGATTCATCTTAGAATTTTATGCAACCCTAAGCCTTCTCTTTGATGACGATGGAGAATTCTCACTAACCTTCTCAACCAATCAAATACCAAACATCATATCCTTGAAAGATTTTGCAAAAATCCTTGGTGTCCCTAATTTTGGTACATGTCTCTACACGGATAAGTGGCCTCTCTCTAGTCTTGACTCCATTGAGCGTTTTCATCCATACGATACTCCCCTTACGAATAAGGAAGCAATTCGTGAGCATCTCTTTGCCAGGGCTTCAACAACTAGGAAGAATCGTTCGGGTAATGACGTAGATAAGGACCCTTTTGGCATGGAAATCAATGAGCTCAAACCACAATTTAAGAAGTGGGAAGAAGTTCTTAGAGCCAACGTTATAAGTTCCATAGGAAATAGAGATCATGTCAACACATGTCTTAGCTACATGCTTTATAGCATTTCCACCGGTCAACCTTTTAACTTAGCCTATTACCTTGCCAAAAGAATGGCCGACATACCCTTGGTAGGAAAAACCGCTCTTCCTTATGGAATGCTTCTCACCCGCCTCTTTAGAGCAATCTCACCCATTCCTCCTAATGACAAGGGAATGTGCCTTGACTATTCTCTTGTTCCTCACATCTTCGTCCCTCTAAGTGATAAACGAGTTTTCAAAGCTAAGGGCAAACACACTCGCTCACCTTCACCATCATCATCATCATCCGACATGAGCGAGGACGATAATCTTCCTAACTCTAAGTTACCTCCTTTAGACTACCTTCAAGAACTCTCCGTTGTTAAGAATGCATCCGAAGAATTCAAGCAAACGAAAGGAATTTTCAAGTGCTTTGGAAGGTACCTAAGTAAGCTCAATAAGAAGATAGACCGGTTGTGAGATGAGTGATTAAGGAGTGTTTGGCTTATGAGGGTTGTAGAACTTTGTATGTGTTAAACTATGTGATTTGTATTGTTTTTCACATTCATGCTTTATTACTTTTGATGGATTGTGTTTTGTATGATCCTTTATGCATAATGACAATATTTGTGGCATTTGTCAATGTTTATGCTTATGGTAAATTTCACTAAGTTTAGTGAAAATCGCTAGCCCCCGGTCTAAGTACTATGATATGAAGGTCCACATGCCCAATTTTTGTATTTCCTAATCAGACATATAATATATTTTCATTTTTAAGAGTTTTCGAAAAATTTGAAAATCGTCTCGCGGGTCAAAATAGTGGACTGCCTTGTTTTTCAGACCTGGCGGATCTGGCGGCACCCTCAAATGGGTTACGCCAGTGAAATTTCTGGGTAACCCAGAAATGGCCCAACGGACCAGACGGAACCCAAAACAGGGTTCCGCCTGTGTTTCGCGAGGGTTCCGCCAATCTCCTGCAGAAAATTTTTGTCATTTTTCTTAAGTTCAAAACTTGTAAAGTGTCAAACCATTTTCTTTAGTGAGAAACATCTTCCTTCACCTCCAATAACCATATTAGGGCAATTCTCACCCACTAAAACAATTAGGAAGTTACTTCCCACCAAAAATTCAAATTCAAACATACCTAACCCAAGGAACCCTTTTAAAGGATCCTTCAAACCATTGGAACATTTTCAACCAAACCACTTCCCATGATCACAAAGCATTGAGTGCATATGTTGGTCTTTCACTCCACCCTATTCCATTGGATTGATATCCAATGATTTGACATGTTCATTGAAAATTTTCTAAATCATTAGAAACCTCAATCTTTGTATGGTAGAACATCAAATCCAAACACCCCTTTCAACATCTCTTCCAACCTATAAATTTGAAAGTTTTGCAACACTTTAAATCACACCATCAACATCAAAATTTCTTCTCTCAAAACCTCAAAACCAAACCTTTGTAATGACGAAATCCAACACCTCATCCGACTCATCAAAATCCTTTCCAAAAACTGCTAGGATTAGTATCAAACCTTGTTGCTTCAACAAAACCACCAAGTCAAGCTCATCATCATCAAGTGATGCTTCACTTAACATCTCTACACCTATCCAAGATTTTCTTAATCTTACTACCTCAACATCATCCTCAACACCTTACAATACCAATGTGATCACTATTCAAGATTTGCTTAATCTTGCTACTCCAACACCCTCTCCACCACATTGCAACACCAACATAGCCACTATTCCACCTTCAACTAGACCTCCAAGTGAGTCAACATCACCTTCTCAACAAGCTCAAACTCCATCACCTCAATCACCAACACTTACACCAATGGAACTTTTCCATACATCACCAACATCACCACTACCCTACTTGGAAACATTAGATGACCTATCACCCAAATCATCAAGTCCTCCATCCTTGTCACTTTTTGACACCATTGCTCAAATGGAAACCCAACAACAACCTAGTGAGCAATTAGATGATGAACCCCATCACCCATCATTAGTAGAACAGTTGGCTTACCGTTATGCTAGACCATCAATCTTTCCAAATGATCAAGGTCTTACCCACCGACAATCATTTGTGTTTCACCCCATTTAAAAGACCTCCATGGAATCTGATTGGCTCATGAGAACACAATATAATCAATTATAGTATAGTAGTAAGCTCAAAGAGATCCGCAAAGAAATACGGATAACCCGAGGTCGTATCCCAACGAAAGTTGAATGAAACTTCGAATCCTCGATTCGGAAAACGTGTCGTGAAAAGTGGGAAAAAGTGATATTGATGAGATTACGCTAATGATAAAGCAAACAAGGCACAATTAATCACTTAAACACGTAGTTCAAATAAGGCAACTAAAAACGTCACGTAAAATCGAAACCGTACGCTAAAACGTTAATTAAACGTTAACGTACGAAATAAAACGCGACTTTTAAGCTACACGACTCCTACGAACTTGGAAATAATTTCTAAAAATCAAAAAATGATAAAAGAAAATTTTGAGAAAAAGAAAAATATTTTTTTGACTTTTTGTTTATTTTTTATGAATTAAGAACTATTTAACTAATTTAAAAATCAAAAGAAAATGAAAATAAAGTGAGAAAATTACAAAATTACTTTCTAAAATTCTAAAACAACTAAAAATAATTTTCTAATATTTTTTTGGACTTTTCTGGGCTTTTTTAGATTTTTTTTTGTATTTTTTAGTAATTAAAAAGTAATTAAAAATGAATATAATTGAAAATTAAATAAGAAAAATAGCAAAACAACTTGGAAAAATCTGAAAATTTCAGGGAAATTCTAAAATACTATTCTGAATCTATGAAAAATATAAAAATTAGAAAATAAGCACTGGAAGTGCTGATTAGACCAAAACTGCTTATTTGAAAGTGCTTATTATTAAGCAAAACTTGACTAATTGACCTGAAACTTTACCCAAATGATTTTAGAACTTATTTAAGCTTAATGGAACAGTTAAAATCCAAAATGATGCACAGAAACACAGGTATGGGCACAATTAGATCAACTAAGCAATATGGAATAAGCTATAAGCTGAAACAGTATAAGCAATTGCCAAAAATCAATTGAAATAGCAACTATGGGTATAGATAAGCTCAGAGAAACAATAATTCAAAACTTATGAAGGCTACAACTAATTTGCAGCCCAGCTTAAAAATTCAGATAGTAGTTCCAACACTCAACTTGATGAGATGATTAAGCAGTGTAAATAAGCTGATGAGAAACAACTATTGGGCACTATCTAACCACTACCAACCAGAGATCACAAAACCACCTCGAAATCAGACTTCCAATCCACTAAGACCCTTCAAATCAACCTAAGAATTTAGGTTGTCACTGAATGTGCAGGGCACTAGTGTGCAGAAACAAGTCACTTCAATAAGCTTTTTAGATAAGCTAATGAAATCTGAACCACAAAATTCTTATTGATACTTGATAACCTACTACCAAACTACTAAAATCAGCAATTAATAGGTATTTCCAAACAACAATGAAGTCTACAAAAGCTATCCAACTTTAGACCAAAAGCTGAGTAATCAGTTTTCCTTGACTTTCTATGAAACTCAACCTTTGACTATTATGAATTTTGATTGCACTTAACTGATAACTGAGATTATGTTAAGCTAATTTATACTTGCTAAAAGCTACCATTACTAGTTTACTAATACTTATAAGCTAACTTAATCCTTAAATCCTGCTAATACTTAACTGTTTTTAGATTTACTAAGTACTTTGACTTTTAAACTAATGACCTGTTATTATTAAGCTACTACTACTTCTAATAAACCTATAGTGACATGTTAGAACCAAAAGAAACCTCTGAGACTGATTAACTACTAGCAAACTAATGAGATCCAAACACCCCTTAACTTTCTGTCAACACTTATGAATACCACAGATCCAACCAGACTATCTCCAAACCTCAACCTATGAACATACAATGATTCAATTTCTATAAACCAAAGCAGAAAACAGATTCAGATGCAATAGTTAGTCATAAAATAGATCCACAGATATAAGACATAATTGATAAGGTGAGTCTCAAACAACAACTATCCAATCATAAAAGCCAAATAGATGAAAACAACTACTAGTAGCCACACTATAATCGAACTAAAACAGTAACTAATGATCACTAAGAAGCAAGTAACACAGATCTATACTAATAATTTTTGAGAGGAATAAAAAAATAAGCTAAAACTTACAAAAGCCACTCTCCCTCAGCAACAATTGAGGGAGTTCACTGAGCTAGCCTGTCTTTAAGACAGGTCTTTGGACTCCTTAAGGCTGTCTCAATTCCCAAATAAGTTGAGCTTATTTACAATAAGCTCAACAGTTGACTTTCATTGACTTTATTGAAATTGAGAGAGTATGAGTGTTTGGTGCCTTAGATAGTATCACAAAAGCTATAAACAGCTGATATGAAACTAATTAAACAACTGAAAAGCTTTTTGAAGCTTTTGTAAATAAGAACTTGATAAATTTTTTTTTGTATTTTCTGATTTTCTATATTTTTTTTTCTTTTTCTTTTTATGTAATACTTTAAACAACAAGAAGTAAATAAGCTGAAAAAGGTAAGACTGAATTAAATCAAAGCAATAATAAAAGAGAAGCAATAAGCTGAAAACAGAAATTAAGCAATAAGCAGTAAATAAAGTAAACTAGAATTAAGACAAGTAAATAATAAAACTGAATTTAACTTTTCATTAATAAAAGGATTTCAAATACAAAATTTAAATCAACAGCATAACATTACAAAAATAAGGCACACCGATTACATGAAATGGAGGGGGTATATATAGGTGAGCTAGGTTGCTAGGGTTTGAGGTCCTCAGAATCCACCTCAGCTATCCGTGTGTATGTTGTGCTTGTTGGAGCCCCTTTTTAGCCGTTTGATCTCTTTCTAGATGGTTCCAAGCATTGAGGACCCTTGATTGATATGATGTGATAGATGTATCCTCCGTGTGTGATATGATTGGCACACGTACCCTTCTCTGACCCTCTCTGACATGTGACTGTCATGTGACAGTTCTTCTAGAAGCCTAATGATTAGGTAATTATTACCCAATCGGGGTAATTTTGGGTTTAATGAGGGTGAATAGTAACTAGGGTTCTTCCCTGGGTTTTGGGGTAAAAATTAGTGGGCGGGTATTTTAAACGTTATTAATTGAGGTTGGGTCGGGTTTAAGTGGCAGGCCGGGTAAAGGTTTATTGGTGGTGGGCTTTAGGTAGTTTTGGGCTGGGTATGGTGAAGGGCTAAGAGTAGTATAGATCCGGTTTAGGATATAGGTTTAGGACTAGTATTAATCACAAGGACCAAAGGTGTTAATTCAGAAATCTTAGGGACTAAATCTGTATAATATCCAAACTTTCTTCCAAGAGTTATTGTTGACTTTTCTGAATTCTTGGAGGATCACTATTGACTTTTTCTTTACATTATCTTTGAGGGACCATTGATGCCAAACTCTGAAAGTGAGGGACTAAAATTGCCATTTCTTCAAACTTTGCCCAGGGACCAAATATGTAACAAGATGAATTCTCTGAGGACTTCTAATCACATAATGAGCTTTCTTTCATCATTTTGCTTCCCCGGCTCGGCTTTTGACCTTTTTTCAATCTCGTGCTCGTTTTTGTCGGTTTTGGCTTTGTTTTCGTTCATTTTTCACATATCCGTACCTGCACATACACAAATACAAACACATACATTCTCTTGGCATTTTTGGTTAGTATTTGGTGTCTTTGGTCTGATTTTGGGTCTAAAAAGGATGTGTAAATAAGCACACATCAAAATCCCCCAGACTAAGGTATTGCCGTGCCCTCACGCAATGTCATCACCTCACGCTTAAAAGATAAATAATTTCAAAACCTCTCTTTACTGACGTTGTAAAGTAGCAATGACATTCAAAAGAGATAGTAAAATCATTTATTCTCAAAAACGCTCCGTTTTCCGATTTTTATGAATAACAACTACAACTACTATTTTAGTATTTTTCCATTTATATATGTGACGGTTTATTTTGACTTTCATTACCAATTCATATCTGTTGATAATTTTCAGGGTCAACGAGTAGAAACACTTCAAGGAGAAGAGACCATACGGATAAAAATCGTCATCCTTGATTTTTCACAAGCTCCCAAACTAAGCGTAAAATCGAAATCATTGTTTAACTAGAAGTTAGATGCTAACACTGCCCACAAAAGTTACTTGTGTATTACCTCTTGTTCCCAAGTCCTATGTTTTGTATCTCAGGATTTTAATTTGTTGAGAAATGAATTGCTTCATATTTTTCTCGTTTTGATATTTGTTAGTCTGATAAGAGCACAAAATTTGAACGCTAAGTAGTTTCCAAACTTTCCCTCGAAAATCTCTGCATACAAAAGTCGGGTCCACATGAAGGTCTCTGATTTAACACGATTTGTGGAGGTCCCCCTTTTTATTTACGACCGAGACATACCATGTTTGATACCCGAAACGGAAGCTTTTTATTAGGGAAACCCCCGGAGTCGAAGCTTGGCATTTTTGCATAACTATAATCACTTTAATAATATTTCGTCCTCTTCCTTTATTTCAATTACAACAACGGTTTTGAGTCGCCAAGATGCAAGAGCTTTATTATGACTTTTGGATTATACCCGCTGCTTTTTTATAGCTTTGGATTCCTCTGCCTTTTTATTTGGCTTTGGATTATTATTATTGATATTCATAATCATATGCCAAACCCCAAGTCCTACGGTCTTTACTAAGATCACAACATCGGCTACGAACCGGCAAGATGCAATAGTCTATTTCACCGTAACACTGCCAGTACCCCTATGTGTACCAAACCCTCATATGCAGAAATTTTGTTGGGAACGAGAAAAAACTAAGTATTGCCCAAACCGTATACACTTAATTAATCCTAGACATCTATTTATATTGGTGTGCAAGCTTGTGGGAACAAGGAGGCCACAAGTACCCCTCGTGAGTTTTTTAAATCCCATGGTTGAGATCCGTGTATAGCAGGAAACTTCTAAATAAACTCTATCATTCCTCGATCTCCGCAAATTTAAAATCCCAAATAATGAGATCCGCGGATGCTTAGCCATAATCTTTTGATTATATTGGTTAAGGGAGACGAGCTAGGGCTCAACACGCCCGGTCAAGTTGAAACATTTATTTCTACTCTCGCCGGTAGGAAAGTCAAAACAAGGTGTCAAATCTTATTATTCATAACAATTTTTTTTTTTTTTTTTTTTTTTTTTTTTTTTTTTTTTTTTTTTTTGCATTATAAAGAGGTGACAAAATTTAAAATTTTTGGTGGAAAACGGAGTTGCGTAAGTTAACAGCTCAGATAAAGGTGTCAGGTCAAATCGAATCGAAGATTCACCCCCCCAGACTAAAGTGAAACATTGTCCTCAATGTTTAAAGGGTAAAGGTAATCCTTCGTAAAATCTAAGGCCGTTTATTAAGTATGCCAAGAGATAAACGTTAGTCGATAAGATTTAGGATATGGTGAATTTCCAATAGAGCAGCGAAGGATGAGACTCGAGTGGAGAGAACGACAAACCACGAGCACGAGAGTCTTCAAACTTCGGGGAAATTCCTGAACATTCACAAACAACCACGAAAAACACAAGTTTGGAAAGGGTCGCCCCCCCTCACGTCACGTTATTAAAGAAATAAGAAAATTAAGAAGATGAAATGGATAAGCATGGGGTGCCTCCCACGAAGCGCTTATTTTTGTTCACCGAGTCACATGAGCTTGACTCGATCCCCGAATTAATTCGTCCTTGGGGAGAGCAAATGGAAAACTAATCTCCATCGGGCTTTCATTCAAAATATTTGGATAAACATATGAATTATGAGAAAGTTCCATCTCGATGAGATAACCATTGGTATTTTAATAGTGAAAACTTTTAAAAACGATACCAGGGTCAAAAACAACATCCTCACTCCCAATGGAATGAAGGATAAGAGAAATCACACCAAATGTTACAAACGGCAAGAAAGTCATGATAACCATCATGAAAAACTCATTATCATCAAAAGAAAACTTCATAATTGTGGAATTATGAATTTTATCATTCAAGCTCATTTTAAAAACTTTCCCGGGTGGGAGGGATGGGATAAAATTTTCATTAAAACTCTCATGTTTAAGAAAACCACCCGGATCATGATCAATGTCAAGATTAAAACTGAAACTTTCATATTCTGGATTAGAAAACTTTTCAATTTCACATTCAATTTTGTCAAAACAAAACGACTCATACTCCGGAAGAGAGATAAAAGCATGAGAAGTGGTACTGCCACGACTCGTCTCTTCCGAGTGATCGATATCAAAGTTAAAAACTTCATAAGTCGGATAGGAAAAATCAGGACGATAAGTGGGATTGCCACTAATCTCTTCAGTCGTATTAAACGAAAACCTCTCAAAGTCGGGTAAAAATTCCTCGAGCTCGGGCTCCAGAGGATCGTCAATTATAAGCTCAATCTTCGTCTTAACTTTATCCGGAGGGATTGACGGTTCATCGTTCAACAAATTATTAAGAAAAATAGTATCTCCCTCCGAATCAAAGTAAGATTCATCAATCTCAGAAAACGGAATCGTATCAATAGCAAGAAATTCATCGACCTCTTCCCAAAAAGAATCATGTTCCTTAGTCGGAGGAAATGACGGGGAAGAGTCGGAGATGAACGTTTTCATTAAATCATCAAAGGAGTAATCACAAGCATCAATGCTATTGACGGAATACTTCTTTGATTTCGAAGCATCGGATTTGAAAATCATTATGTCATCGTCATGTCGTAAAGTGAGAGTATCCTCAAAATGATCTACTAGGGCTTTAGCGGTACGTAAAAACGGTCGCCCTAGTATAAGAGGAACTCTTGGATCTGGTTCGAAATTAACCACGACAAAGTCGGCCGGAAAAGTACACGATTTTACTTGCACAAAAACATCTTCCGCAATTCCAATCGGACGAGCAATCGAACGATTAGCAAGCTCTAACGTCATTCGGGTCGGTTTAAGTTCTCCCATCCCAAGTTGTTTATAGATCGAAAATGGCATAAGGTTAATGCTTGCACCTGAATCGGCCAGGGCATTGCAAACCTCTTGATCTTTCAACGAACAAGGAATGAGAAACTTTCCCGAATCTCCAAGCTTCTCGGGAAGCTTTTTGAGGAGAATAGCGGAGCAATGAACATTTATCGGTGTTTCGGCTAATTCAAGCAATTTCTCTTTATTACTTATTAGATTTTTAAACGTTGCAGCAAACTTTGGCATGTAAACAAGAGCATCCATGAAACTGATATCAACGTGCAATTTTTGAAAAATATCGAGAAACTTTTCCATTTATTTTTTAGATTTTGCACGGAGCTCTTCATCATTAAATCTTGACGGATATGGCAATTTAGACTTGTATTTCACATTATTTTCAGGAACAACTTTTTCTTTATCATTTGAGATTTGAACAACCGGAGGTTGGACGTTTTCAGCACCTCCGTTGTTAGTAGGAGGTACCGGGTCCTTTGTCACCTCGGTCTCACGGTCCACTACCTTAGGAGGAGGAGAAGAAGAGGTAGTCGGAACCGTGGGTTTATATAAAGCACCACTACGAGTAGTGATGGCCTTAATCTCGCCCTTCGGGTTTGGAATCGTATTACTTGGAAGAGTACCAGATGTCGACGCTTGATTCATCTGCATAAAACTACTCATCATTTGCTTCAGCTCATTTGTTTGTCGAGTAATAGATGTGTCGATCTCTTTCTTAAATTCAACCCTCAAGTTATTGATTTGATTTTGCATTGCTCGTATGCTAACATCGTTTGTTTTCATATAATTAGCAAGCTCAGGAGAAGGTTGTGGGGGTTGATAAACTTGTTGGGGTGGAGGGACTTGATAATTTTGAACTTGATTGAAATTGGTTCCACGGTTTTGATTATAACCTTGGTTTTGATTACCTTGGTTATTTTGAGGATAACGGTTTTGATGATTTTGCACGGGTGGAAACCCGGGTGGCCCTGTTTTGTTATTTTGAGTACGAAAATCTTGGTTTTGATTGTAGTTTACAGCAGCTACATTGGCATTATAAACTTGGCCATCGGTGGCTTGACAATCATAATACGGATGGGGTCCACCACAAATCACACATTTTTCATTAACGGCTTTAACGGGCTCGGGCTTCTGGTTCTGAGACTTAAACTCTTTGATCATACAATAGATAGCATCGGTAAGTCCGGCCATTTCCGAAGATTGGACCGACGAAGAAGAAGGAGTCAGAGAAGCCACTTTCGAAACATTCGGTTTGTTACGAGAAGTAGGAACCTTAGATTTGTTATCGATGATCGTTAAAATATCCATTGGCGTACGATTCAAGATATTGCCACCGGCGGCTGCGTTTAAAGAATCTTGATCGTTTTGAGTCAAAGCGTTATAGAACGTGTCGATTTGGTGCAATTCGGAGAAACCATGGTGATGACATTTTCGAAGAAGATCCTTAAAACGTTCCCATGCCTCACCAAAATTCTCATCAAAACGTTGTTGAAAATTAGTTATATCATTCTTAAGATTAGTCGTTTTAGACGGTGGAAAGAAATGATTAACAAACTTCGAGACGAGTTCCTCCCATGTGTGAATTGAACGAGGGGGTTCTTTTTCAAGCCAAATTCGGGCTAAACCCTCGAGTGAAAATGGGAACAACATTAATTTGATAGCATCGTGAGGGACATCCTTAAATTTCATGGTCGAGGTTAACTTATTGAACCATCGAATGTGTGCGTGCGGATTGTCCCTTTCAAAACCTTGAAATTGTTTTGACGTAACAAGTTGAATCAATCCAGTTTTTAGTTCAAAATGATCGGAAAAGATCGGTGGTAAAACAATTGCATCCCCGTATCCCTCGGTGGGACACTGGAGCAATTCTTGCATAGTACGTTGATCGGCCATCTCGGTGATGGGTGTTTCAACAAAAGTACGTAACTCGGGTACGTAAGCTTGTCTACGACGTCTACGATTGTGTTTCGGTATATTCGGAGATTTATTGATTAATCTCGACTGTGAACGTGTGATCATACACCACAAAAATCAAGTTTCCAAATTTGAAAATGAAAATCTTTTTGGCTTTTCTTGTATTTTTTTTTTTTTTTTTTTTCAAAGACTTTTTTTTTCTTTCTTTTGTTTTTCTTTTTTCTACGTTACGTTAATCGTAAACCGTTTCCTTCAAATCTACTCGCGACGGAACGGGAGAGAATGAATGGATCTCTCTTCAGCTTGCAATTTAATGTCAAAGCTATCCGTATTTTCCGCTTATTCCGTTGTAGAATTAAAGTAATCCGACTCGCAACTAATTTCACGTGATGTTATATTGTTAAGATTATTTGGTTTACAACGCTCTTTCTTGCGATCGAGACGAGGCAATAACTTTATTAATATTTTTGGTATTTTGAAAACACTTTAGGAAAAGTGTTTTTGATTTATCAATATATATATAATATATACAAAATAGAGGAAGGCTTATCAAAACACAATTTTTCAAAACGATTATTCAAAAATTCACTTCAAACTTTCCCCGGCAGCGACGCCAAAAATTGATTGGCTCGTGAGAACACAATATAATCAATTATAGTATAGTAGTAAGCTCAAAGAGATCCGCAAAGAAATACGGATAACCCGAGGTCGTATCCCAACGAAAGTTGAATGGAACTTCGAATCCTCGATTCGGAAAACGTGTCGTGAAAAGTGGGAAAAAGTGATATTGATGAGATTACGCTAATGATAAAGCAAACAAGGCACAATTAATCACTTAAACACGTAGTTCAAATAAGGCAACTAAAAACGTCACGTAAAATCGAAACCGTACGCTAAAACGTTAATTAAACGTTAACGTACGAAATAAAACGCGACTTTTAAGCTACACGACTCCTACGAACTTGGAAATAATTTCTAAAAATCAAAAAATGATAAAAGAAAATTTTGAGAAAAAGAAAAATATTTTTTTGACTTTTTGTTTATTTTTTATGAATTAAGAACTATTTAACTAATTTAAAAATCAAAAGAAAATGAAAATAAAGTGAGAAAATTACAAAATTACTTTCTAAAATTCTAAAACAACTAAAACTAATTTTCTAATATTTTTTTGGACTTTTCTGGGCTTTTTAAGATTTTTTTTTGTATTTTTTAGTAATTAAAAAGTAATTAAAAATGAATATAATTGAAAATTAAATAAGAAAAATAGCAAAACAAGTTGGAAAAATCTGAAAATTTCAGGGAAATTCTAAAATACTATTCTGAATCTATGAAAAATATAAAAATTAGAAAATAAGCACTGGAAGTGCTGATTAGACCAAAACTGCTTATTTGAAAGTGCTTATTATTAAGCAAAACTTGACTAATTGACCTGAAACTTTACCCAAATGATTTTAGAACTTATTTAAGCTTAATGGAACAGTTAAAATCCAAAATGATGCACAGAAACACAGGTATGGGCACAATTATATCAACTAAGCAATATGGAATAAGCTATAAGCTGAAACAGTATAAGCAATTGCCAAAAATCAATTGAAATAGCAACTATGGGTATAGATAAGCTCAGAGAAACAATAATTCAAAACTTATGAAGGCTACAACTAATTTGCAGCCCAGCTTAAAAATTCAGATACTAGTTCCAACACTCAACTTGATGAGATGATTAAGCAGTGTAAATAAGCTGATGAGAAACAACTATTGGGCACTATCTAACCACTACCAACCAGAGATCACAAAACCACCTAGAAATCAGACTTCCAATCCAATAAGACCCTTCAAATCAACCTAAGAATTTAGGTTGTCACTGAATGTGCAGGGCACTAGTGTGCAGAAACAAGTCACTTCAATAAGCTTTTTAGATAAGCTAATGAAATCTGAACCACAAAATTCTTATTGATACTTGATAACCTACTACCAAACTACTAAAATCAGCAATTAATAGGTATTTCCAAACAACAATGAAGTCTACAAAAGCTATCCAACTTTAGACCAAAAGCTGAGTAATCAGTTTTCCTTGACTTTCTATGAAACTCAACCTTTGACTATTATGAATTTTGATTGCACTTAACTGATAACTGAGATTATGTTAAGCTAATTTATACTTGCTAAAAGCTACCATTACTAGTTTACTAATACTTATAAGCTAACTTAATCCTTAAATCCTGCTAATACTTAACTGTTTTTAGATTTACTAAGTACTTTGACTTTTAAACTAATGACCTGTTATTATTAAGCTACTACTACTTCTAATAAACCTATAGTGACATGTTAGAACCAAAAGAAACCTCTGAGACTGATTAACTACTAGCAAACTAATGAGATCCAAACACCCCTTAACTTTCTGTCAACACATATGAATACCACAAATCCAACCAGACTATCTCCAAACCTCAACCTATGAACATACAATGATTCAATTTCTATAAACCAAAGCAGAAAACAGATTCAGATGCAATAGTTACTCATAAAATAGATCCACAGATATAAGACAGAATTGATAAGGTGAGTCTCAAACAACAACTATCCAATCATAAAAGCCAAATAGATGAAAACAACTACTAGTAGCCACACTATAATCGAACTAAAACAGTAACTAATGATCACTAAGAAGCAAGTAACACAGATCTATACTAATAATTTTTGAGAGGAATAAAAAAATAAGCTAAAACTTACAAAAGCCACTCTCCCTCAGCAACAATTGAGGGAGTTCACTGAGCTAGCCTGTCTTTAAGACAGGCCTTTGGACTCCTTAAGGCTGTCTCAATTCCCAAATAAGTTGAGCTTATTTACAATAAGCTCAACAGTTGACTTTCATTGACTTTATTGAAATTGAGAGAGTATGAGTGTTTGGTGCCTTAGATAGTATCACAAAAGCTATAAACAGCTGATATGAAACTAATTAAACAACTGAAAAGCTTTTTGAAGCTTTTGTAAATAAGAACTTGATAAATTTTTTTTTGTATTTTCTGATTTTCTATATTTTTTTTTCTTTTTCTTTTTATGTAATACTTTAAACAACAAGAAGTAAATAAGCTGAAAAAGGTAAGACTGAATTAAATCAAAGCAATAATAAAAGAGAAGCAATAAGCTGAAAACAGAAATTAAGCAATAAGCAGTAAATAAAGTAAACTAGAATTAAGACAAGTAAATAATAAAACTGAATTTAACTTTTCATTAATAAAAGGATTTCAAATACAAAATTTAAATCAACAGCATAACATTACAAAAATAAGGCACACCGATTACATGAAATGGAGGGGGTATATATAGGTGAGCTAGGTTGCTAGGGTTTGAGGTCCTCAGAATCCACCTCAGCTATCCGTGTGTATGTTGTGCTTGTTGGAGCCCCTTTTTAGCCGTTTGATCTCTTTCTAGATGGTTCCAAGCATTGAGGACCCTTGATTGATATGATGTGATAGATGTATCCTCCGTGTGTGATATGATTGGCACACGTACCCTTCTCTGACCCTCTCTGACATGTGACTGTCATGTGACAGTTCTTCTAGAAGCCTAATGATTAGGCAATTATTACCCAATCGGGGTAATTTTGGGTTTAATGAGGGTGAATAGTAACTAGGGTTCTTCCCTGGGTTTTGGGGTAAAAATTAGGGGGCGGGTATTTTAAACGTTATTAATTGAGGTTGGGTCGGGTTTAAGTGGCAGGCCGGGTAAAGGTTTATTGGTGGTGGGCTTTAGGTAGTTTTGGGCTGGGTATGGTGAAGGGCTAAGAGTAGTATAGATCCGGTTTAGGATATAGGTTTAGGACTAGTATTAATCACAAGGACCAAAGGTGTTAATTCAGAAATCTTAGGGACTAAATCTGTATAATATCCAAACTTTCTTCCAAGGGTTATTGTTGACTTTTCTGAATTCTTGGAGGATCACTATTGACTTTTTATTTACATTATCTTTGAGGGACCATTGATGCCAAACTCTGAAAGTGAGGGACTAAAATTGCCATTTCTTCAAACTTTGCCCAGGAACCAAATATGTAACAAGATGAATTCTCTGAGGACTTCTAATCACATAATGAGCTTTCTTTCATCATTTTGCTTCCCCGGCTCGGCTTTTGACCTTTTTTCAATCTCGTGCTCGTTTTTGTCGGTTTTGGCTTTGTTTTCGTTCATTTTTCAAATATCCGTACCTGCACATACACAAATACAAAAACATACATTCTCTTGGCATTTTTGGTTAGTATTTGGTGTCTTTGGTCTGATTTTGGGTCTAAAAAGGATGTGTAAATAAGCACACATCAGAATCCTTCCGGAGAACCAAGCTTCCGCCACCTTGTTCAACCACAAGAACAACCACAACAACAACAACCATCATCACAAGAACATTCCCAACACCTTGAATCTCTACTTTCTTCTTATAAGAAAATAGAAGCATCCATGTGGGAAAAACCTCCAAACATGAATGAGGAAATAAACACTCATTTAAACCACCTAAATGCCTTCAAATGAATGGTTGACTCTCAAATCAACCATGTTATGGAATTCCATACGGAATTACACTCAACAAATGAAGGAAGCAAACACACCTCTTAACCATCCACATTTGCTCCTTCAAGTTCAACCCATCCACCACCAACAAATCAAACCTCTCTTCCACCAAACTTTCCCCGCCATGATTGCGGACATTGCAAAAGAACCGCTCACATTAGTGAAAGGTGTCGAACGGAAATTCGCGAGTTAACCGAAGAAATTAGGTTTATTCTAAACCACATTTTGGACCGTCTACAATCCTTGTCTCACCCACCTCAACGTTAGAGTCTCAAAAATGAAACACGACCGTTTCTTTTGGAAAAATTTCCCATTTAAGCCAACAAACCAAAACCGTGTCATCTCCCCAACCTTCAAAATAAAGTCCGCCACAATCTCCAACACACATTTTCATCCTTAAACAATCCTATCCTTGTTTTTGGAAAATGTTTCTCATTAGGAAAAACGAAGATTTCCTTGTAACATTTTATGTTCTTAGTTTATTTGTAGTTTTTCTTTATTTTTAAAAGTAGGATGTTGTCATCCTAATTTCTTGTCTTTGACTCTCTAAGAGTCAAAATTGTACATGAAATTAAGTTCATTCTACAACAAGGTTTGCATTGTTTGTTGACCATTTAGGTATGACGTGTAAACTATACCTTGCTATGGTAGTATACATATATCTTGTATTTTAGAAACTAACCTTTCTTTTTTGTAGGATCATTATCCATGTTTTCCTTCCTTGACACTCCATTTAGGGGAGTAATATTCAAGGGGGAGCATGAGTATTGCATTATTCCGCTTCGAAACTCTTAGTTGTGTTTTAGACATGAAATGCTTTCATGACTTGTCGTGTGCGGCAACTAACATTTTTCTTGTAGGTTCAAAATCCATTTCTCCTCTCTTGGCACTCCATTTAGGGTGAGTATTGTCCAAGGGGGAGCAAGTGCATATTTCCGCTTCGCTACTCTTCTTTTTGTTTCGACAAAAAGGGGGAGAATTGATATAAAAACTTGTTCTCATTTTTTTTACTAACTCTTAGCAAAAACGTGTTTTAATACTAACTTTATAAGACTTAACACTAAATCTTTATGGCTTACTTTTAAATAATGTTTATGTTTTGTCATCAACAAAAAAGGGGGAGATTGTTAATACAAATATCGCCTAAAAACGTTATTTATATTTTACGATCTTTGTTAAGTTTTGTTAATGACAAAGTATGAACTTTAGCTATATAGTAAATCATCACTTTAGTGTTTAAGTCTTGTTTAACTAATGTTTACATTTCCTTTTAAACAAAACATTGTTTTTATTTCTTTAATTAGTAAGTGTCTTGTCACATCTCATTTATTTCTTAAAATAGAAATGTCACATCACATTTATGGTAAGTTTGTCTATATACATTTATGGAAAGAAAGTGTGTTTGACTAACCATAAGTTTGCTTGCACAAGTTTGTGTTTGACTTGTGTTTATGAGATGTGACCTTGTTTGTTTTGGAAGATTTATTGCAAAACCAACTGCAGTCCTGGCGGAACCCTGGGGGTACATGGGCGGAACCCTTCTGAGGGTTCCGCCGTATCCGCCAGACCTGCAAAATGGTTTGCTATAAATACCAAGCCACTTGTTAGTTTTGAGTCATCACTTTAGGACATATATTTGAAATACTCTCTCTACTAACTCAGTAACCTTTGACTTGTGTGATCCTCTTATGTAGTAAGGGACTTCATAAGATCATCCAAGAAGTTACAAGTTTCAACTCTAAAGTTGCAAGACTTGTTAGCTTTGTTATGTATAAGCTTTGGTAGTTTATACTTAATGTGTATTGTGTGTATAGAAGTGATCGGTTAGTATTTTAGGCCTCAAAATACATAGTGTGTCGGAAGTTGTTGTTCCCTTGTAAAAGAACTAACAGGAGTGGTTGTACCCTTGGTAAAGAACTCGACATCTAGCTTTGTGTCGGTAAAAGTGTAAGCGACGTACGGGAGTGGTTGTACCCATGTAAAAGAACTCGACATCTAGCTTAGTGTCGGTGAAAGTGTAAGCGACGAACGGGAGTGGTTGTACCCTTGTAAAAGAACTCGACATCTAGCTTAGTGTCGGTAAAAGTGTAAGTGACGTTGTAAAGGTTTCTCCACCGGGAAAGGAGCTTGTTGATTAGTGTTTATAACTCTCGAGGTGGAAACTTGGGGCGTGGATGTAGGGCAAGGAAAAAGAGTCCTTGTAGCCGAACCACGATAAACAATCGTGTTGTGGTTTGATCGTTTCTTTCTTTGTCTTTGCTTATTACATATTGTGTTTAGTTAGAATTGTTAATCACACATAAAGCTTTTCAAAAGAATTAAATAAGCAAGTTGAGTTTGCTTCACATAAAGGTTTTCAAAGGATTAAACAAGCAAGTTAAGTTTGTATCTTTAAACAAACGTAAAGTTTTTAAAAGATAATCAAGTTAAAAAGCGGTAAACTATTCAACCCCCCTTCTAGTTTTCCACAAAAGCGGTAAACTATTCAACCCCCCTTCTAGTTTTTAAAAGATAATCAAGTTAAAAAGCGGTAAACTATTCAACCCCCTTCTAGTTTTCCATACACCACCAACATCACCACTACCCTACTTGGAAACATTAGATGACCTATCACCCAAATCATCAAGTCCTCCATCCTTGTCACTTTTTGACACCATTGCTCAAATGGAAACCCAACAACAACCTAGTGAGCAATTAGATGATGAACCCCATCACCCATCATTAGTAGAACGATTGGCTTACCGTTATGCTAGACCATCAATCTTTCCAAATGATCAAGGTCATACCCACCGACAATCATTTGTGTTTCACCCCATTTACAAAGACCTCCATGGAAATCCTTCCGGAGAACCAAGCTTCCGCCACCTTGTTCAACCACAAGAACAACCACAACAACCACAACAACAACAACCATCATCACAAGAACATTCCCAACACCTTGAATCTCTACTTTCTTCTTATAAGAAAATAGAAGCATCCATGTGGGAAAAACCTCCAAACATGAATGAGGAAATAAACACTCATTTAAACCACCTAAATGCCTTCAAACGAATGGTTGACTCTCAAATCAACCATGTTATGGAATTCCATACGGAATTACACTCAACAAATGAAGGAAGCAAACACACCTCTCAACCATCCACATTTGCTCCTTCAAGTTCAACCCATCCACCACCAACAAATCAAACCTCTCTTCCACCAAACTTTCCCCGTCATGATTGCGGACATTGCGAAAGAACCACTCACATTAGGGAAAGGTGTCGAACGGAAATTCGCGAGTTAACCGAAGAAATGAGGTTTATTCTAAACCACATTTTGGACCGTCTACAATCCTTGTCTCACCCACCTCAACGTTAGAGTCTCCAAAATGAGACACGACCGTTTCTTTTGGAAAAAGTTTCCCATTTAAACCAACAAACCAAAACCGTGTCATCTCCCCAACCTTCAAAATAAAGTCCGCCACAATCTCCAACACACATTTTCATCCTTAGACAATCCTATCCTTGTTTTTGGAAAATGTTTCTCATTAGGAAAAATGAAGATTTCCTTGTAACATTTTATGTTCTTAGTTTATTTGTAGTTTTTCTTTAATTTTAAAAGGAGGATGTTGTCATCCTAATTTCTTGTCTTTGACTCTCTAAGAGTCAAAATTGTACATGTAATGAAGTTCATTCTACAACAAGGTTTGCATTGTTTGTTGACCATTTAGGTATGATGTGTAAACTATACCTTGCTATGGTAGTATACATATATCTTGTATTTTAGAAACTAACCTTTCTTTTTTGTAGGATCATTATCCATGTTTTTCTTCCTTGACACTCCATTTAGGGGAGTAATATTCAAGGGGGAGCATGAGTATTGCATTATTCCGCTTCGCAACTCTTAGTTGTGTTTTAGACATGAAATGCTTTCATGACTTGTCGTGTGCGGCAACTAACTTTTTTCTTGTAGGTTCAAAATCCATGTCTCCTCTCTTGGCACTCAATGTAGGGGGAGTATTGTCCAAGGGGGAGCAAGTGCATATTTCCGCTTCGCTACTCTTCTTTTTGTTTCGACAAAAAGGGGGAGAATTGATATAAAAACTTGTTCTCATTTTTTTTTACTAACTCTTAGCAAAAACGTGTTTTAATACTAACATTATAAGACTTAACACTAAATCTTTATGGCTTACTTTTAAATAAAGTTTATATTTTGTCATCAACAAAAAAGGGGGAGATTGTTAATACAAATATCGCCTAAAAACGTTATTTATATTTTACGATCTTTGCTAAGTTTTGTTAATGACAAAGTATGAACTTTAGCTAAATAGTAAATCATCACTTTAGTGTTTAAGTCTTGTTTAACTAATGTTTACATTTCCTTTTAAACAAAATATTGTTTTTATTTCTTTAATTAGTAAGTGTCTTGTCACATCTCATTTATTTCTTAAAATAGAAATGTCACATCACATTTATGGTAAGTTTGTCTATATACATTTATGGAAAGAAAGTGTGTTTGACTAACCATAAGTTTTCTTGCACAAGTTTGTGTTTGACTTGTGTTTATATGATGTGACCTTGTTTGGTTTGGAAGATTTATTGCAAAACCAACTGCAGCCCTGGCGGAACCCTGGGGGTACATGGGCGGAACCCTTCTGAGGGTTCCGTCGTATCCGCCAGACCTGCAAAATGGTTTGCAATAAATACCAAGCCACTTGTTTGTTTTGAGTCATCACTTTAGGACATATATTTGAAATACTCTCTCTACTAACTCAGTAACCTTTGACTTGTGTGATCCTCTTATGTAGCAAAGGACTTCATAAGATCATCCAAGAAGTTACAAGTTTCAACTCTAAAGTTGCAAGACTTGTTAGCTTAGTTATGTATAAGCTTTGGTAGTTTATACTTAATGTGTATTGTGTGTATAGAAGTGATCGGTTAGTATTTTAGGCCTCAAAATACATAGTGTGTCGGAGTTGTTGTACCCTTGTAAAAGAACTAACGGGAGTGGTTGTACCCTTGGTAAAGAACTCGACGTCTAGCTTTGTGTCGGTAAAAGTGTAAGCGACGTACGGGAGTGGTTGTACCCATGTAAAAGAAATCGACATCTAGCTTAGTGTCGGTAAAAGTGTAAGCGACGAACGGGAGTGGTTGTACCCTTGTAAAAGAACTCGACATCTAGCTTAGTGTCGGTAAAAGTGTAAGCGACGTTGTAAAGGTTTCTCCACCGGGAAAGGAGCTTGTTGATTAGTGTTTATAACTCTCGAGTTTGAAACTCGGGGCGTGGATGTAGGGCAAGGAAAAAGAGTCCTTGTAGCCGAACCACGATAAACAATCATGTTGTGGTTTGATCGTTTCATTCTTTGTCTTTGCTTATTAAATATTGTGTTTAGTTAGAATTGTTAATCACACATAAAGCTTTTCAAAAGAATTAAATAAGCAAGTTGAGTTTGCTTCACATAAAGGTTTTCAAAGGATTAAACAAGCAAGTTAAGTTTGTATCTTTAAACAAACGTAAAGTTTTTAAAAGATAATCAAGTTAAAAATCGGTAAACTATTCAACCCCCTTCTAGTTTTCCACAAAATCTATTCAAGAACTTGGATAATAGATCCTCCCAAGATGTGATTGAATTAGGAGGTTTATAATCAAGCCATTTCTCGGCCGCTCCTTTGAGTGAAAATGGAAATAAGATCAAATTCACCGCATCTTGAGGCACTTGATTGATTTTGAAAGTTTGAGTTATTTGAGAAAATCTTCTAATGTGTGAATAAGGATCATCATTCTCAAAGCCATAGAAAGGATTGCTCTTTAAAAAATAAATTAACTCGGCTTTCAATTCATATTCATCCGCTAGAATGGGCGGAATAACGATGGTCGTTTCAATACCTACGATAGGTATTTGCAGCAATTCCATCATAGTACGTGTGTCCGCCATAATAATTAAACAATATAGAGGATAAAGAGATAAGAATTAAACGTAAAAGAGGATAACGAAGATTCTTTTTGGATTTTTTATATATATATGAAAGATAATAAAATAAGAAGAAAAATATTTTTGGATTTTTATAATTAAAAAAATGGAAAACAAATGGAGATAGAAAAAAAAACAAAATTAAAAGGAATTTTGAAAAAGAATATATATATATATATATATAAGACACTATTGAAAATTATTATCATTTATTTTTTATTATTATTTTTTTAATTTTCTTTTATTTATTTTTTTAACGAGAACGATGAAAATTAACTCCCACAAGAATAGGAATTCTTACGAAAGGATCTCTAAGGCACTAACTTAAACTTCAACGCGAAACTCGTGCACACTCCCCGGCAGCGGCGCCATTTGATTGGATCGTTGTAGGGCCCACCAAAAATTATTTGTAAAGGGAAGGGAAAGATACGGATACGAACCTAAATACCTAAGTATCGCGGTAAGCATTGATCTCCCGAGTGTCGTTCTAAAGGAATGGTGAATTGAGATTCACGTTAAAGTTCTCGTCGAACGCTTAGATAACATAATTTTGGGTTTATATGATATTTAAACTAAAACGTGAAATTATAGGGAAACTAAGGCAAGCTATGACTAAAGAATAAACTAAGGGAATAATAACAACTAAAAGGAATTATAGACTAAAGAAAAACTAAAGGGAATTATAAGGCAAATAATAACTAAAGCAAAATAACAACTAAAAGAAAAACTAATGCAAAATAAAACTAAGAAAAACTAAGGAATAAACTACGAGATAGGCTAAAATGACAAGGGAAAAAATATAAAGGAGGAAATATACTCGTTTGGATATGGTTGACTTTTAGTGGTAACTAAGTGGTAATTTGGATTGAATGATTAATAATTTAAAATAAGAAATTTGACCCTTGGATAAATTTACATGCCAGTCCAAGTTTATTAGTCACCGGTTCCGTTTATCCAATAAACTCAAGAAAAGAATGTAAATGATCCAAACAACGATAATCCACATCGTACTCTTTAAAAGTTGATTTTTATAAAATTCGTTTAAGTTGGTTTATTACTAAAAAGCTTTTGACTTAAATAGAGAATAAAGTTCTAAAATCATACGCGGTTCCACTTTTAAATTTTAATCAAAACAAATTTATACTTTTTTTACAACAATATTTTTGGATTATCTTTTAAATCAAAAGGCTCAACTTAAATTATAATCATCCATTCCAAATCAATACTTAACTACCACATTAAATCAATCAATCACCAAACAAGCATATAAATAAATCTACTTTAACATCCTAAAATCGCTAAAAAACATAATAATAATAAAACTAAACATGACGAAATTAATTAAGCAAAAATATGGCAATTAACAAAAGTAAAGAAAAGGATAAGAGAACACCGGATATGGTTTAAGAATAACGACGACGATAAGAGCACTAAACAAAAAAACGTCATCCTAGCTCCATAATTAACCCAAATACTCCATTATAACCCATAATCTTCGATAAATCTCCAAAAACTTGAAACTTTATGTAAATTTAAGGTGAAGTAGGAGTAAAGTTTGCAACTTTATATTGTAGAAAGCTAAAAATTAATAAACCTTGATTTTTTTTTTATTTTATAAAAACTAAATAAACACTAAAAATGTAAAAAGTTTAAAACTTTAAATAAAAGACATAGTAAAAATAATGTTTAGACTAAAAAGATGTAAACTTTAAAAATTTTTAAGACTAAAAATGACGACTTTAATAAAAAAGGCTAAAACTTTATATTATTTAAACTAAAAAAAAGAGAGCATTAAAACATTAACTTTTATATATTTAAGCTAAAGATAAGCAATAATAAGCTAATGACAAAAGGTAATTAAGGTAAACATTAAGAACAAAGATCATTTGAGGACTAAACATTCTTTACATACCAAGGGATCAATCCCCACCTTTCATTCATTTTGATCTAATGGCTTAGATTAGAGTTAATATTTACACTACAAGGGTATTTTAGGACTATTTAAATACTATTTTTTTACTCTCATCTCATTTAATCCGTCATTTTTTCACACACACAAAGTGTGTGTTTGTTTCTTTTCTCTCATCTAACTACCTCCTCTAACCAGCTCCTCTAACCATCTTCTTCATCGCGATCATCATAGAAACCCTAATTTTTTCTACTAAATTCATTAATTGATCTCATTCTTCATCCCGTACATCACCTAACCCTAATTTTTTATCGTTTATTTTTATTTAAGCTTAATTCAAAGCTGAATTATAAGCTATCTGTTTCTATAAGCTGAATTATGAGCTAACTGACTTATTTTTTTTCATATTATATGCCGGTTTTATGGATTCGCTTCAAAGTTCTGTTTCTACTACTTCTGAAGAGATTGCTGTTAATGATTCTTCTACTGCTTTTGAAGAGATTGTTGTTAGTGATGATGTTTCAGCTAAGTATGCTGAGGAGATTGTTGCTTATGAACACGGTGATCAATCTGAAGCAATTAAGAGTAAGTTTTTTGATTATTTTAATTTTTTCTATAATCCGTTTGTTAGTGTTAATAAGCTATGTTATTAAGATGTTATAAGCTCTGAATATGTTATTAAGATGTTATAAGCTCTGAATAAGTAGTTTTAAGCTTTGAATTTGTAGTTGATAATATTTGTAGTTTGGATATCATATATGATATATCACATGTGATATATTAATGTTTTTGTATCACATGATATATCACATGTGATATATCAAGCTCAGCTTTGAATAAGTAGTTTTAAGCTTGTTATATCATATATGATATAGCACATGTGATATATCAATGTTTTTGTCTTACATGTGTTTTATCATATATGATATAATTAGAACATGTGTCTGTGATTTCATTTTTATTAAACCACTGTTTTTGTTTTTTGTTTAATTATTTTTTTCCAGATTTGAATGCTTTGAAAACTCCTGAATCATTTGCTACTCACTCTAATTTTGATACTCCTGGTGGAACTGTTTATTATATTCCCAAAGTTCCTGTGGATGTGTTACTTGTTAAGGGCAAAGTTTATAAGTCGATTGATGAGTGCATTGCTGCTTATATGAAATATGCTGCTAAAGCAGGGTTTATGGTTAGGAAGTCATGCTAGAAAAGGTTGAGGAATGGTACTGTGAAGCAAAAGTATTTAGTGTGTAATAGGGAAGGTTGTCCAAAGGGAATTCATGTGGACACGTTAGACTTAGAGAATAGTGACAAGCATGTTAGAAGTTCAAACCTGCATATCACAGGGTGCAAAGCACGTGTTATTTTTGATTTGATTCCTGGTACTTCTAAGTACAGGTTGAATGTTTTTGATAGTATTCATAATCACGAGCTTGAACATGAAGAGTATAAGCATTTGTCAAAGACTGAGAGGCAGTTGACGTATGCTGAGCAATTGTTCATTGTTAAAGCTGCTTGCGTAAATATAGGCGCAACGAAAGCTCATCACATCTTAACTGGTTTGAAGGGTTCTTATTTGCTTGTTCATGGAACGACTGTTGATTTTAAGAACTTTTTTAGGGGTGTGAACTGCTATATAGGTGATAGTGATGCGCAGATGCTTATATCTAAGATGGAGAATAGGATGAAGCATGTGCCGGATTTTTCATTTGATTATTTGGTCGAAAATGCTGAGCTTGCGGCTATTTTTTGGGCTGATGAAGTTTCTAAGTTCAACTATAGAGAGTTTTGTTATGTTGTTTCGTTTGATGCTACTTACAGAACAAACAAGTAAGTATTTGTATGTTCAGTGTGATATTTTGATTATATGATTTTCTATTTAATCTGTTATTTAAAGTATTTTTGTTTTTTGTTTTTTCAGGTACAAAATGGTGTTTGTTCCCTTTACAGCCATAGATAATCATCGGAGGTGTGTAACAGTCGCAGCAGCCTTGTTGAAGAACGAAACTACAGCTTCGTATATTTGGTTGCTGAAAGCGTTCATAAAGGCGTTTGGTAGGGCTCCAAATATTTTTGTTTGCGGGTTCTAAACACAGACTTTGCATGTGGCATATTACTCAAAAGCTCCCTGGAAAGGTATTTTTCTGCCTTTTTGTTTATCATATGTGATACTTGATTCTGTGTGTATTTCTTATTGATTTATCACATATGATAATTTGAACTTTTTTTCAAATAATATGTTAAATCATATGTGATACTTGATTTTATTTGTATTTATTATTGGTTTATCACATATGATAACACATATCTTTTTTCAAATCATTTGTTAAATCAAATGTTATTTGTTTTGTTTACAGATATGTTCAAAAATCTATGATGATACTGACTTTAAAAAGAAGTTTAATCAAATTGTATGGAATATGTATATCGGTCCGGAGGAGTTTGAGGATAGATGGTCAAAGTTATTGGAGGAGTTTAGTTTGCAGAATCATAAGTGGTTAACAAAGATGTTTAATATACGTTCGTGTTGGATTCCTGCTTATTTTATTGATTCCCCCTTGTGTGGTTTGATGAGGACGACGTCTAGATCTGAGAGTGAGAACTCCTTTTTCTCTCATTTTATGAATCAAGGTTCCACTCTTATGAAATTTATGAATTGTTTTGAGACGGCAATGGAAAAGCAGAGGCATATACAAGAGAGGCTTGATCATAAGACTATTGATTCTGTTCCGAAGTTTAGAACCTATCTTAAGATTGAAAAGAATGCTTCGAAGGTTTTTACTCGTCCTCTGTTCGAGCTGGTTCAAGCAGAGATTTTTGCAGGCACATGGTATTGTCAAATAGAAACCAAAAGCTTGGTTGAAGGATCTGAGGTCTCTGTTATTAGAGAAACAAAATTTGTTGATGCACTATTGGAGAAGAAGAAAGCTAAGTTGAAAGAGAAAGCTAAGAAGAGAGTTAAGAATAAAGGTAAGGATAATGATAAAGCTGAAGAAGAAGAGCCAGTTAACCTATTTTATAGAGTTGATGGATTATATAAGGTATGTTAGCTTCTTAAAAAATATTGTTCATTTTTTTTATCATATATGATTTTTTACTACCTTATTTATTTTGTTTTATCATATATTGTTCATGAAGGTTTTGCGTAACCAAGAAGATGGATCAGTTGTATGTTCCTGTCAGCTTTTCGTTCGAGTTGGTATATTATGCAGACATGTTTTCTGTGTCTTTAAGAATGCCAACATTGAAGTGATTCCAAGTCAATACATATTGAGGCGTTGGACAAAGAACCTTATACCTGCTGCTTTGAGGAACAAAAGGAACAAATATGGTGAGAAGAATGAGATTGTCGAGAATTATGCAAATGAGGCAAGTTCCATTGTTGATCACTGTATCCATATGTTGAGTAAAGATGAGGCGAGGTTGTCTTCTTTTGTTGAAAAGTTGAGGTTGCTAAAGATTGATGTCGAGGCTGATTGCCCAAATCCTCCTTCTAAGAACAAGGCTGATAATTTGGAGGAACTTGTTGGAGTCCCGAAGCCAGCTGAAAAAACCATTAACAATCCAGCTCTTGGTAATCCTAAAGGCCGTAAAAAGATGCGCATAAAAGGAGGGAAAGAGCAAGCTCTTGAAAAGAATTCGAAGAACAGGAATGCATGTTCATTATGTGGAGAGACAGATGGTCACAACATGAGGACGTGCCCAAAAAAGTTTGCAGAAGAGGCCGAGTTGGATCAAGGTGGAGTTACAAGGGAAGGGGATTTGGATCAATCAGAAGTTACAAGAGGAGAGGTCTTGGATCAAGCATGAATTTCAACATAAATCGTCCGCATATTTTTTTTTTTAATTTTCTTTGATTATTTTTTTGTTTGTCAGATTGTGTTGAAGAAATTTGAGTAACAGACCTAGACATGATTGTTTGATTATTACTGAGTTTTTATATGAAACAGATTGTTGCTGATTGTTTTCTAGAGTTTTGGGTACTTTCATTTGAGTTATCACATATTATAATCCAGAAGTAATTTTTTTAGGTGTGTTATCATATATGATAATTCTCCGATATCATATATGATTTTACACTTGGTTTTTTCCATTTTGATTTATCATATATGATAACTTATAAAGAAGAGTATATTATGATTGTGTTCAAGTGTTTTTGTTTATTTCATTTTAGTTATCACATATGATAAAATTCTGAAGCAAATTTTTTAAGTGTATTATCATATATGATATTTATGTATGATACTTTTTTTTGCAGTGTGCTATAAAACAGAGTCGATTATCGATAAACAACAGCTATTAGAATTGAGTTATCAATTTGTGCAATAAAAACTTAAACAAGACATTCAAAATCACATCCAGAAATGTTTCGCCATTTTCATTTCTTGACAAATGATGGCAACGTAGTACCTAGAAAGTTAAACCATTATCCTACCTGGAAATTTAAACTGTCTTGTGATATTCTAGCATACGACATACGAAATAAGACATTGTTTTAACATGTTTAAGCCATATTATATGGCATACGATATTACATAATAAAGTCTAAAGAAATTAGATCTTAATCTGCATTAGTTGCCCCAAAAAGATTCTGTACGCCCCCGTCCTATTCTTTGTGTTGTTAGTCCTACTTCTGAATTTTCCACCACTAACAGCTAACCTTTTCCATCATTTTGCACTTGCAACATGCTCCTTTGCCTGCTCTTCCTTCTTGTTTCCAATCTCTTCTCTTATCAACTTCTGCAACTCTTCCTTGTTTGTGTGTTTGTTTGCAAACTCAAGTGCTTCTTCATTTATCATTTCTCGGTGATTGTTCAATTCATGCGTTAACATCTTGGCTGCATACTTGATTCTCATTCTTATTATCTCCAATTGCTGAGCTTTTCCTTCTTTTGGAAATTCAAAGTTCCAGTTCTTCAAAGTTTCTCCACCATAGTGCTCCATATGCATCATTACGAAAATACCACAATCAATGACATTCTGTGTTGTTCCCAACTTTAGCTTCATCACTGTTGTCTTTTTTTCGCTATGTCAGATGCTTTTTTATGCTTGTGGGATTCCAGATATCTTGAAAACAGTTTTTTCTACACAAAATAGAAAATTCATTTTAACAAAGACAATTCATTATCTCATATGCCGAAGGCGTTTTCTGTGGCTTTGCCGCAGAAGACGCCTTCGGCTACAAGGCTTAGCTGAATAATACCCTTCAATGTAAATTTATAATATCTAATCACTTACCAGAACATCACATTATTTTTATTTTTTTATATCATATATGATACTTGATTTTCTTTTGTATTTTTTATAGGTTTATCATATATGATAATTCACATGTTTTTTCAAATCATTTGTTATATCATATATGATACTTGATTTTCTTTTGTATTTTTTATAGGTTTATCATATATGATAATTCACATGTTTTTTCAAATCATTTGTCAAATCGCATGTGATACTTTTTTCCCCATATATGTGATAGTGAAAACACAATAATAAATCAGTACGCGTCGTTACCTGAGCATAATCTGTAATTACTTACCAGAATGTCACATTCTTTCGAGTATTTTGATTCATAAGTCGCCCCTGAGTTGGAGTTGTCAAGGATGACAGAAGTACCTTTGACTAGATTGAAAACAACCAGATAAAAGTGTTCATGTGCAATTATTAGGAAGAATGCCTGTATAAATAGAGTAAGAAAAATCAGATTCATTTTAATACAAGTAAAACTTTTTTCATAATAAGTCAAATTATTTTTTTACCAATTCCACATGATCCATTGATTTATCTTCTGGATTGCCTTTAAACACGGTTGTCAAGTTTGCACAAAACTCTTCATACTGCTTCTCTTCATCTTCCTTTTTTGCTTGCACTATTTGTGTTGTCTGTTTTTATAAATCAACATATGTTAAAGAAACAAATTTAAGATTTTAGCAATTAAGTTCTAATTTTTTAGGTAACTTACAAGTATTCCCGTGTGAAAATACTGTTTGATCTTTCCTCCTCTGTTGTTGATTGTTTCTTCATAGCTTAAAACACAAGCAAAGCTGTCGATTACACTAGAGTCCACTTTTAATTGTGGTGCTAGTGTTTGCATGTTGTCTCTGAGTGTTGCTGCGCCCCATGCCCATTCTGTTTGAAATATAAATTCGCTACACAAATAGATAAAAGCATAGTTAGATATATTTTTAGCACAATTTCACACTTTTTATTCATTTGATTCTTTAATAGTTTAAAGCATGCTTACTATGGATTTCCTTGCATGGAGAATAGAGCATTGGTTACCATCAATTCATCTGGCTGAGATGGTGTATTTATGACTGTTTTCTTGTTCATATATGGTGAAACCAGATATCTTGAAGGCTTTTTTTGCTCTTTTTTCAAGTCGCTCTTCTTCCTCTTTAGCTTCTTCAGCAACTTGATTTCTCGTCCTTTTTGGAATATTTGGTGTTTCAATTGCAGCCGCTTTTTCAATCATTGGTGTTTTTTCTTTTGCTACCGTGTCAGTTTGAACTTCAGGTTTGTTGGTAACTGGGCTTATACCAAGACTTAAAGTTGGTGGTGAAATTGATTTCATTCTTCTTGTTGTCATTTTTTGTTGTGGTGAGGTGGATTTTCTTGCTGTGGTTTTTGTCGATTTCTGTTGTGATTGATTAATCTTTTCCAAATTTTCTTGTGCTTGACTCATAAAGGCTTCATAATTATCATCCACATCGAAATAGGCATCTAAGTCATCTGCTCCTGTCATAGATGATGGTTGTTCTTTTTCCAAAATCTTGTTTGGATTCTCTTGATTGATGCCCGGTTTTTTTAGTGTCTCAAAAGAATCAATTGGGCTTCCCTTTAACTTCTCAACTGGTTTTTCTATCTCCTTTTCCACTTCTGTTTTCTTCTCAACCGGAACTTGTTTTTCCGTCTCCAATTCTGTTTCCATCTTATCCTCTTCTTCCCTATGTTCTTTTTCCTCTTTTTTTTCTTGTTCAACACCTGTTTTCTTTTCATCTTCAGTCTCACTCTCTTCTTCACTGCCACTCTCTTCTTCACTCTTTTCTTCCTTTTGCATTGTATTTTTCTTCTCACGTTCTTCATTTTCAATCCCACTCTCTTCTTCACTTTCATTCTCTTTGTCACTTCCATTCTCTTCTTCACTCCCGCTTTCATCTGTATTATGACTGACATTTTCTTCTTTTCTATCTTTTTATTTATCTCCCTTATCCTTCTCATTGTCATCATCACTTTCATGAACACTTCCATCATCACTTCTATCATCATCAGTGTCTCCATCATCACTGTTGTTTTCTTCACTATTTTCTTCTTTTTCTTCATCAATATAAATGTCTATCTCTTTGAACATTGATTTGTATCTTTTACATAAGCCTAACAACTGCTTGTCTCCTTTGAACTTAATCATACCCTCCCTCATCGTCTCAGCTAGCTCTTTCCTTTCATTTATTATGATTTCAAACTTCTCTTCTATTTTTTCAATAAACTCCTGTAAAATTAGTAATATGTATTAGTTTTTTTAATCTATATTTAAAATCATATGTGATATTTTTTATTTTACAAAAACCTTTGAAGTATCATATATGATAATTCACATGTTTTTTCAAATCATTTGTTATATCATATATGATACTTGATTTTCTTTTGTATTTTTTATAGGTTTATCATATATGATAATTCACATGTTTTTTCAAATCATTTGTTATATCATATATGATACTTGATTTTCTTTTGTATTTTTTTTATAGGTTTATCATATATGATAATTCACATGTTTTTTCAAATCATTTGTTAAATCACATGTGATACTTTTTTTCCCATATATGTGATAGTGAAAACATGTCAGATTAGAAGCATTTATTCAAGGCGTCTTTAGCCAAAGGCATTGACTGTGGCTAAGCCGCAGGCATAACCTTCGGCTATAGCCGAAGGCTATGCTGCTATTTATAACACAATCAATTTATATAGCAATCAAAATAGAAGGTAAAATTAACCTCTATGGTTTCTGGTCTCTTTGGTGGCAATGGTTCATCGTACACATCATTTCCCTTGTATAAATTGAGACCTGTTTGCTCTTCATCTGGATCAAATTCTTCGTGATGATCAAGCTTCCCCAGGCATTCTTCCTTCATTTCCATCCCAATCCTTTTCCTCATTGCTTGCGTGTTCCAACTTCTCAGTGCTGGACGATGACGCATAACTTGAAATGCTGGGAAGTTTGTTGAGTCCAAGTACAATAGCTTTTTCATACAAAAAATATATATTTGTGTTAGATTGTAATATTTGTATAGTATTGAATCACATTTGATAAATGTATAGAAACATGTAGAACAACTTACGCATAGGAAGGTTGCTGGCCCATAAAAGTAGTCACCTATCTTCACCTTTTCCCAATTCTGCTTACTTGTTTGTAAGCAATCCATTATGTATCCACACCAGTCAATATCCGAAATTTCATCACTTTCTTTGAAATGTTTTAACACTGTCTTAAACACCTTTGCACCATTATCAACTTTTCCCATTGTGCTAGCAAAGAGTGTCAAGAAGTTTATTGTGAAGATGAAATCAGCATTGAATGTGCTAGATATCTCCGTTGATATTGCAGCTGGTGTGATTTTGTTCACTTGAGAGTATTTTTTTTCCCATTGTTTGATGAAAGGATCGTCATGATCTCTTTCTTCTAGCTCTTCCAATTTGTTTGCTCCCATTGGCACACCAAGCATGTCATTGATTTTTTGTCTTGTTACCTTTATTGAGCCCTTCTCTAATCTCAATTCCATGCTTGGTGGATGGAATTTATCAACCACGTGGTATATCAAAGCACTTGGAAGTTCAGTTATCGGGAAGTTTATGTATCTCTCGAAACCAATATCTCTGAGACATTTCTTTCTTAGTTCTGTTAAACCAGCCATGGCATCAGACATGGCTTTCGGTGATGACCTTGTAATGCAGGTTGGGTATATCACCTTTTAGGTTGCTTTTCTTTGTTTTTCTTTTTTCGGTTTTTCCTTTTTGGCCTTGACAACCTTGCTTTCCTTCTCCTCCTCGTCCTCGTGCTCTTCGTCTGCATCATCTTGTTTTTCTTTAATTTCTATTTTTCTCTTTTTTGTTCTCTTTTTCTCTTCCTCATGTGTTTCGCTTCCTTCCTCCTCCTCCTCTTCACGCTCTTGACTACTTTCTGCTTCTTCATTTGTTTTTTTAGTGTTTTGCCTTTTCAAACTCTTAGAAGATGTAGCAGGTTTTGCTGCTTCCTTTTTTGTTTTCTGTGCACGCCCTCTTGTCGTACACTTTGTCTTCACATATCTCTTTTTTTCTCTTTGAACAACTTCTCGTTGTTCTTTTTTTATTTCCTTCTTTTTGGCTCTGGATTCTTTTTGTTGTTATCAACTTCCTCCCTTTCTATTTCCATGTCTTCTACATCTTCTATATGTACTGCAAAAAAATATTAAAATTTTATCACATGTGATAAACAAATAATAAATACAAATAAAATCAAGTATCATATGTGATAAAGCATTTTATTTGAAAAAAAAAATGAAATATCATATATGATAAAGCATTTAAAATATACCTTTTGCAGCTTGTCTTTCTTTTGCGGATGACTTTAAGAATGGCAATGTTGTTATTACTTTTTCCACCTCATCTGTTTCCTTTGCTTTACCTTTATGTACATTTTTAAAAGACGCATGTTTAGTAATTATGTTCAAGTAGACCAATTAACATACATTATCAGTTTTTTTTTCGAAGGCTTAGCTGCATTGATAGCCTTCGGCAAAGCCGAAGGCTATCACTGCAGTTAAGACAAGTGTTTTTTTTCAATATCATATGTGATAAAATGCATTCAATATCAACTTAATCTATCTATAGGTGAATATTTTTGATATATCATATGTGATAAAATACAGACTAAGCAGCATCCTATGGCTTTTTCTATTCCAAAGTCGTAGTGTTTGTGTATGCCAAAGGCATTTACATATATGCCGCATCCTATGCCTTTGTCTATGCCAAATGTTTATTCATTTAAGCCGAAGGCGTCTTCTGCGGCTTAGCCGCAGCCAACACCTTTGGCATTGCCGAAGGCGTCTTCTGCGGCTTAGCCGCAGAAGATGCCTTCGGCATTTCCTTCTTCAAATTCTTTAGTTGCAGGGGATACATAAAAATTTTGTTACTGATCGCCGTAGGCTTAGCCGCAGCCAATGCCTTCTTCTGCAGCTTAGCCGCAACGAACGCCTTTGGCATAGCCGAAGGCGTCTTCTGCGGCTTAGCCGCAGAAGATGCCTTCGGCTTTTCCTTCTTCTGCGGCTTAGCCGCATCTGACGCCTTGAGTAAATGCTTCTAATCTATTTTTTTTATTTCAACATCCACTTATTTATTATGTTAACTTTGAAAACCTAATTTCTAGTTACTTATTTCTTCACAGAATCACAATAACTTGCATAAACATTCAATAATCAATGTAAATTCATAACATCTTCAGTATACTCTCTATACATAGTACGCATCAATATTTAAAACATATATGATAGTAAGAGATAGTAATTTTGTTGTTTGAAATGTATAAGTATACCTTTAATCGGTTTTTTAACCGTATTTTTGTTCTTCTTTTTCTCCGCCATTTTCTGTGCTATATCATCTCCGCCGCTTTCCGCCATTTTTTCCGGTGAGATTTTGGTAGATCTGGTGTTTTCTAGGGTTTGATTTTGATCGGTTTGAATATGCATGAGTAGTGTGTGTTTTTAGTGTGTGTTTGGTGAGCGATTTTGTGATGAAATGAAAATGCGTTAGTGGTGTTTGTTGGATGTGTGATTTTACTTAATTGCTCCTCCGTGTTTTTTAGTAGTAGTATCTGTTTTGATCTCAACCATTGATCAAAAGTAAATCAATGGTCCATATTTGTCCCTTGGTATGTGAGTAATGTATGGTTTTTGAAATAACTCAACTCAAACATTAATTGGTAAAAGTTTGAAACATAAACACATTTACACGTAGTGTGTTAAATACAAATGTTAATTAGAAAACTACAAAATTGATTAACAATAAATGACATTTAAAATGAAAGTTAACATGAAAAGAAAATGCGTAGAAAAAAATGAAAGATAGATGCCCAGTTAATGTGCTTCCCATCTCTTTAAATGCAACCTTGGACATTTAATGTGACCGTTGGGAACTAAATACTGCCGTTGCTATTAGCAGTGGGTCCCGGCTGGTCTTTGTGCTTGGTCTCCAAATATTCAAATAGCATGAGCTACTAGAAAATGGCTTATATTGCAGACCGGATCAGTCTTTTATTAGGCTTTGGGCTGGGCCTGAGGCTTCGATTATCTTTACTAATCTTCAATAGTTCTTCTAATCTTCACTTAAATCTTGTCATTTGCTCCACTTTTACTCCAATAATTTTTCAACGGTACCTTGATAAATAAAATAACAATAGATGTAATATTTTCAATAAAAATCATAACTTTGTTATTTATTTAAGCTAAAACGGGGGTATTTTTTGTATTAAAACATGTATAATCGTGATTTCATCAGCCGCATGTTGTAAATGAGATGCGGCGTATTTTGGAGTAAAACAAGTTGATTATCCTTCATTGACCAAAGTTTCATATGTGACGCATGTTGTAATTAGATGCGGCGCATTCTTCAAAGTCAAGCAATGGTCTTCGAATTCATCTAAGTATGATGTTGCAGCGTATCTGTTGAGAGAGATACGTCGTATCTCTTGAATTTCAGTAGACATTTCAAATCTTGATCATTTTGCTCCATAATTCGTCCAATATTATTAACTTTCGCCAATTGCTTGTTTTTACCTGAGAATCACTAAAGTAAACATTAAAGCACCAATTCTCATACAAAACAATATAAAACAAGTCAATTAAATAGGATAAATGATGCTAATAAAATGTACTAATTTGATCTCATCAGATGGAGTGTAGTCCAAAGGTCCATTTGGTGAGAGAGCTAGAGAGGTGTTTGGTGGTGGTGGAAGTGAGCTTCTGGGAGGAGGTGACATGTTTCCAAGAAAGATTGATAGATCTCCTATGGATGTTGAGAGTAGAGATGTACGTTGTGATGTTTGGTGGACTAGGAGAGTTTGAGGTGGTAAACGATGATGAAGAATCACTCACAAATGGTGTGTGTGAGCACCCGAACTAGATTGAGTGAGTAAGAGGGATGAATTTTTGATAAATGATGTGAATAGAGATGAGTTGGGTCTTGATGAGGAAGATGAAGTGCCTCTAATGGAGGGTGTTTTGAGAGGTGCTGATAAGGATTTATTTGATACGCTTTTAGGGGGTCATTTAAGCCCTAAATCGTGTTTTTATGGTCAAATATTACCTCAAATCGTTTCTTTTATCATTTTAGGTACTTGGGACATGAATTCTGTAAAATGGAGCATTTTGGAGCTTTTCAGACATTTTTATGCTCAAGAATGAAGAAAACAAGAAAATCAAGAAAAGTCTGGAAATAACACCAGACGACGTCAGGCTTTGGAGCTGACGCCGTCACCCTTTGTAGTGATACGATGGAATTTTACACTAGGCGCCCCCAAAAAGAAGTTGGAATTTATAACATGACGGTGTTAGGTGCATTTGAAGCAAGGCCGCCTTGCTTTAAGCTTACACGAGACGGTCCAAAACTCTTACAACGGGATGGCGTCAAAAGCGATCTTGAGTGATAAGACACCCTAAAAGCGGCGACCTGACGGCGTCAGGAATTATGACCTGACGCCGTTAGACTTGTAAATCTATATATAGTTTTCGATTTTTCATTCATTGTGTGGAACTTTTGATGTGTAACAAACCCTAGACGAAATTGACAGCAACCTTAGGGTTTCCAAGCCCTCTTTTCTTTAATGTTCAATTAAAAATAAGTCTTTCTTTTAATCATTCAATATGTCTATGTGTTGTTTAGTTAATTGTTTATCTTTTCTTTATATTAACATGCTAGCTTAGATTTCCTAGTGTTTGCTTAGATCTAATGAAACCTGGTTGTTGATTTGTTATTGATTTTTTGGTTGATTGATTAACGTTAGGCTTAAGAAAACTGGCTAAATCTCCTATACGGTAACTAGCTTGAACGTCTTAAGAAACGTAATCGGATGTGTACTATGGTTTTATTGGTTGTATTTAATGCATGAGTGACTATTAATGAGGCTATGTTAGGATACTGAATGTGATAAATCAATAATTCAATAGGAGATAACTAGGGACTATTGAAATCTAAGTAAACATATTTTCCTCATTATTAGAAGTTCACCACCTTTACTTTTCTTGTTATTTATTTTATTTTTGTTTAATAGTAATTTTGGATTAGTTGATTAGCAACTAATTCCGCCACTCTTCCAATACTCGAGATTTTACTTGCTTTCATAAAATATAAAAATACAAAAAGAATCATCCCTCACCCCTAGACCTAGTTCAAGTAGTTTTCAATCCTAACGACACTATTCCCCTAGAGAACGATCAATCCCCCGGTACTTGCCACTCACTATACTACACCGGTCAGGTACACTGCCTGAAGGATTGCAAGCTTCTCAAGATCCCTTGAGAAGTAAAACTTTTACGAGTTTTGTATTCCCGTATCAAAGTTTTTGGCGCCGCTGCCTAGGAATAGTTATTGTTTAGGCTGAATTTTATTTTTATTAGGTCTACTCATTAGATTCCTCTCTAGTGAGATTTTTTTTTCTTTTTATTAGGTTTTCTTTAGTCTATCTTTTCCTATTGATCCTTTGCTTAAAATCATCCTTGGCCATTATGGTAAACGAAGGTCCGGTAGTCTTAGAATCACTAGTAGTCATAGTTCTATCAAACCCCTTGTTCAACCTTACGCAGAACCTGAGAGAGAAATGCGTAGGTTAAGACAAACACTTCTAACATCCGAACCACTCGGGAGTACCATCAACTTTGACGAAGCCCTTTCAGAAGAGGAATCCGATCATCACCATACACCCCTAGTCCCCAATCTAATCATAGTGAGGATATTCCAGAGAATCCTACCCCTAAATTCCTCAAGGATTACTATAACCCTACCCCTCGTGGCTTCTCTAATGCTATCGTTTTTCCAAATGAACAAACCAATGGAGTCTTACACGCTAACGATGTCTGGCTTGTCTAAAGTGTATGCAAGTTACGTGGGTTGAAAACGGAAGACCCAATTCAACACATCAAAGATTTCTTGAAAATAATTGACACCATCCATGCGGATGGGGACACTCATAATACATCTCGGCTAGGGGTGTTAATCGAGTCGGGTTGGTCGGGTTCAGGTCAAACGGGTCGAGTCCAAGTCGGGTCGAGACTAAAAATATTATACCCGAACCCGACCCTATTAGAGGTCGGGTTAGTCAGGTTCGGGTCAAATCGGGTCGGGTCACATCAGGTTCGAGTATGTTCCATTTACCAAATCATAGAATTTGATTTTTCAACCTTAGTAGTTAAAACCACATAATACTAAAACCACATATAATACTTGGAAAATATAATACTTGACAATATACTACTAAAACATCAGTAGGCACTAGGCAACATCAGAACATAAGCTTCCATTCATATTACGATTGGCAACATTTATATTTATGTTGTTGCCTACAACATAAGTACATTAGAATATAAGATTCCATTAGTACATTAGTATGCAACATTCATATTACAATACTAAAACAACATCAGTACTTCAATAGGCAACGTCATAAAAATACAATACTAAAACAACATCAGTAGGCCGTTTGTGCAAAATTGAATGAAATGAGCCAAGTTTACTAAATGGGGAAAAAAGGAAAAAAAGAAAAGAGTAAAGTTTACTAACACAACAGCAGTACTTGCAGGCAATGTCATAAAATACAATACTAAAGATCGAGTAAAGTTACAAAACCAAGGAAAAAAAAACTAACTCGGGTTAGTCGGGTTGACCCGATACCCGACCCTAGTTCTTACTCGGGTTTACCCGAATAACGCAAATTCAAATTTTGACCCGAGTAACCCGACCCGAATAGGCTTAGTCGGGTTCGGGTCTGGGTCGGGTTCATGTCGGGTCAGGTTTTTTGACACCCTTAATCTCGGCTACGATTCTTTCCATTTTCCCTTCAAGAAAAAGCAAAAGACTGGTATGATATACTTCCTTCTGAATCCATTTTTACATGGGAACAACTCATCTCAAAATTCTACGATAAATTCTTCCCACCCGGAAGAACTTCATCAATCAGGGACAAAATCCTTCACTTCCGCATTGGGTAAGACGAACCTATTCACAAATCCTAGATTCGATTTAAGGATCTCATACGACATGTCCTTCATCATGGCATTGAACTTTGGCTCCTTGTCCAAATTTTATATGAAAATGTTTCTCAGAATGACCAGAATGGAATTAACAACTCGATAAAAGGAAGAATAGCCAAATTAAGCGCTGAGGAAGGGTGGAATCGAATTGAAGAATACGCTCAAGACCAAGACGATACCTGGGATGAACCCAATTCGGTCATGAGTGTATCCGAGATCATAAACACTCCCTCCTATGAATGCCGACTGAGAAAGTTGCAAGAAAAAGTGTCATATCTAAAGGGGTCGCGAAGACTTTCAAACCCCTATTTAATTTGTGATCAATGCGCCACATGAAGTGGAAGAATGCGGGAATGAACCAGCCACTGAGCATGTTTGTCTGTCAGGTCACGATATTTTTGATGACCCTTATCTTCTAGTTTTCTATCAAACTGGCGACGACACCTTTTGGGGTAACTATGTAAAAAAGAAGAAAGGAGAGGAAGTACCTGAATTCAAAGTTAGGAGTACTTTTGAAGAATATCTCGGGAATTCACGCATGAAAAGAGCTTGTTACTAAAAGGCCTTGATGGATTCATCGCTGAGCAACAAAGAGAAATTAATGACACATTTGCTAAACTTCATGCTGCCATTGATTGCAAAAGTAAACCACTCCACAATCAACAAGACCGATTGTTCGCCATCACAACTCGGGCTGGAACAACAACTAGGGACCCATCATACCCAACTCAGCATCCCATCACCACTGAGCCCAACGCTTCCCATGAAGAAGATGATAGGAACGAAGAAACCCCCGAGCCTCCTACTCGTGTAATTACCTCTACGCCAACTCCACCCAAGCAACCTGCAAAAGTTCCGTATCTGTCACGCCTTAAGAACCAAAAGGTTGAGAATGATAACAGGAGATTCTTGTCATACTTGAAGGATTCTGTTGTCACCATCCCCCTCATTGATGCATGTTACCATATGCCTAAATATAGTACATACTTCAGGAGGCTTATTTCCAACTGAAAGAAACTTGAGAGTCTGGTAACTTTGGGGGAAGAATGTTCTATGGTAACCCAACGAGGGCTACCGAAAAAGGTGGACGACCCAGGCAGTTTTACCTTACCATGCTCCATAGGATCCTTATCTGTAAAGAAGGCGTTGGCTGATTTAGGAGCAAGCATAAATCTTATGCCGTATTTTATGTTCCTCAAGCTAGGGTATTCAGGGTTGAAGCCTACGCGCATGAACATTCAATTGGCTGATAGATCAGTCAAATACCCCCTGGGAATATGCGAGTGTTGGAGTATGCTCGTGTCATAATAAATAATTGTATGGCTATTCCTATGTGAGCCTATGGGGTCACACACATATACACTTAGGTACCACTTTATATGTCGTGTTTATTGTATTTACGATATATAAATAACCTTACGTAACTCGGGATCGCTATTGGGCTTCTAATGACTAAGTAAAGTACTTAATCCATTGGACTAGAAAAACAAATGGGAAAGCCCATTTGGCCCATACATGGCCGGATTTGAAGAGGAGGTTACAAGGGGATATGGTTTGAAAATTTGGTAAATATATTTGAGAGATATCTCCTCATTTAGGAATAACCAATTACAAAAATTCTCTCCCCCTCTCTCTCCCTCTAACTCACGGCACAAACAAACATCCCTTCTAGGGTTTTTGTTTTCTTGATCTCTTCCTTTGAATCTTGCTTATTCAAAGGCTATAACAAGGTTACGGGTTAAGGACTAGCATCCAAGGGGTATACAAGGAGGTGTAGTGTGTTTCATTCTTAGAGGAGATCAACCTTATTGATCTCTTGGGTTTCTTATTCCAAACGTGGGTTTGGTGTTTGTTGGTGACTCCCGGTGCACGCTACAAAGGTATAAACATGTTGTGTTTATTTTGATTAATCATATTGGCTATATGGATCCTTGTATGGTGATGTTGTTCCCCTGCGTTTTATTTGATTTATATATATTTTATTTTCATACATCACCTATAGTGGTATCACGAGCCATCATATGTGCCATATGATTATCGGGTACGTGTAAAATGGCCTAAAACGCATGTTTTTTGATCGATTTATGAAACGATTTCAAATCAGGCCCTATGGCTTAATTTTCTGTAGTAAAATGATAATTAAAAGGTCCTAACATCAGTGTGTTTTGAACCTAAGGCCATTTGACACAAGTACCAAACGGGGTTTTAATTCTTGTCAATTAATTTCTTCATTTTCGTTGGCTAACAATTTAATTCTTGTTATTATTTTGTTTTCCATGGCAAATACATGCATGTTTGTCCATGGAGTTAGCCAACACCATGTTTCATTCATAATATTATGGTATTATTATGTTTATATGCAAAGCCGATGAAAACCTAGACCACTTATGCATTGATTGGTTGGTTATGTTGTTTAATTTCGTGTTTTGGGGTTTTGCCATTGTTTCGGCATTTATGTAATTACATTCTTTTGGTTGTAGCCATTGTTTGGGCACTTTTACAGTAGATTAAAAGTAGATTAATTGTATTTTACTTTCAATATAATGTAATCGTGGCTTGGTGGTGAAAGGCGAAAGAGTTAAAGACGTTTTTGCCGAAAAATGACAGCTGGAACACCAGTTGGTAAAACGGAGTTTCCCGGTGATTGGTAAGGTCTTTTTGGTTAAATTTTTTTTTCAGGTACCCAAGACATGGGCTTACAACTTTCTAGTTTTGAGCTAAGCCCGAGGAAGCCTCCTCCATGGACTTTTGGGCCCTCTAACACAGAAATTCTGGAAGGACAGAAACTGCTTTTCATGTGCATCATGGGCTTCCAACTTGCTCTTGATTGTCTTGGAGCAAGTGGGAGTCCTACGTTTGGTTGTGTGGTTTGTCCCTAGTTGACTCTTGGTTGTCGTGATGGCTCACGAGACCAAGCATAGGTTTTTTCATCGGTTGAGGCTTTGCATATTGTGGTTGTGTGGTTGTTTTTGCTTTTTATATATCTTGTTTCATATGTAAAATTGCAAATAGTTTTCTATAAACTTAAAACGAATCACAAACCATTTTTCAAAACTAAGTCTTTTGATTTAGTTTTACTAAGTTTATGAAACTTGAAATCATTGTTTTATAATAACACCTTAACTTGTTATGTATGTTATTTTATTTATGTATTGTCCAAACTTTATTATCCACGTAGGCTTAATATTAGTCATGAAAATGGACAACTTGACACACATAAATTAAAACAATGATTAGACTTAAGTTAAGAAATGTTTTTAACTTGTGCTACGAAGGATGAATGCATGCTCTTTTCGTACACCTTTTGATCCACATCAAAAATTTTACCCGTCAAAATTTAAGTCACGCCGTCCAATTTTGAGAACACTTGCAATTACTTTTTGCCTATGCGTGGGACCTAGGTTGAATTGTAACCCAAGGTGACTATTCTCTATGCGTGGGACCTAGACATATTCTCGCACGTTCTAAAATTGGATGACTTAATCGAGTTAAGCGGTGAGACCTTGACCCGAGGCAAAGATGGGACTAAACATGCCAGCTTGACGCTAGTTGCTTGTTCACTAGTGCCATGAGTCCCATAAGATCTAAGAGTTGCACTTGTAATGCAATTGGTCGACGTTACCTACCTATTGAATCCTCCATTGCTAGCAGATCAACTGATGTGATGGTGGAACCTCAATGAGGATCTTAGCCTTTTTCGTAAAATTAATTGTTTAAATATAGTAAACTTGGGTAGTTAATTTTAAAAAGGATTAATTAATGAAAATTACTAAAATTGAACTTTGTTTATTTTGTAGATGACAACTCCAAATTCAACCATGAACAACTCGTCAATCAGATCAATTCTCGAAAAAGAGAAATTGAATGGTAACAACTTTTTGGACTGGTACCGCAACTTGAGGATTGTCCTCAAGGCTGAACAAAAGTTTTACCATCTGGAGGAAGCTTTACCTGAAGCACCTCCTGCTACTGCTACACTTGCTGTTCGTAACGCCCACACTCGTAGGAGTAACGAGAAACAGGAAGTGGCTTGTCTTATGCTGGCTAGCATGATCCCTGAGTTGCAAAAGAACTTAGAGAACTTTTCAGCATTTGACATGCTGCGAGAACTGAAAGTTATGTTCGAGCAGCAAGCAGAGCAAGAATTGTTTGACACGGTCAAATTTTTTCATGCCTGCAAGCAGGAGGAAGGGCAATCGGTCAGTAGCTATGTCATGAAAATGAAAAGCTATCTGGATCAGATGGAGCGACTGGGATACCCCATGCCTCAGATCCTTGGAGTGAGCATGATACTTACCTCACTATCGAAGGATTATGACCAATTTGTGCAGAACTACAACATGCACAGCATGGGGAAAACCATTGCCGAACTGCGTAACATGCTGAAACTTGCAGAGAAAGGCATGCCCAAGAAGGCTCCACTTGTCCTAGCTATCAACCAAGGCAGAATTCAGAAAAAGAACAAGGGAAAACCGCAGGCACCTGGCAAGGGACAAGGGAAAGGCAAGGCTAAGCTTGCTTATGCCCCCAAACCCAAAATCCCCCCACCTGCCAAGAAGGAGCACCCGGCCAAGGACACCCCCTGCCACCATTGTGGAGTGGTGGGGCACTGGAGGCGCAACTGTCACGCCTACCTGGAAGGGCTAAAGAAGAACAAAGCTAGCGTTGCTAGCACATCAGGTATCTTCACTATAGAACTTTATACTTTTCCTAACAAAACCTGGGTATATGATACTGGTTGTGGTACTCACATTTGTAATAATGTGCAGGGGCTTAGGGGAAGTCGAAAGCTGAAGCAAGGAGCTTTACATCTGTACGTTGGTAATGGCGATCGTGCAGCTGTGGAAGCAATTGGGAGCTTTGATCTTATCCTCCCAAATGGACTAGTTATTGTTTTAAATAATTGCCATTTTGCACCTACTATCACTAGAGGTGTTGTTTCACTTTCGCGTTTGAAAGATGATGGTTACATTCATACTTTTACGGATTTTGGCATTTCTGTTTCAAAGGATAATGTGTTTTATTTTAATGCTATTCCTCGTGATGGCATTTTTGAAATTGATATGCGTGATCCTATTTCAAACAATAGTTCTATATATACTGTTAGCAATAAGAAATCCAAACGTAATTTGGATTCTACTTTTTTATGGCATTGTGGTCTTTGCCATATAAACAAGAAACGCATTACGAAGCTACAACACGATGGGCTTTTAGAGTCAATCGACAATGTGTCGTTTGATAAATGCATTTCTTGCATATCTGGAAAGATGGCACGAAAGCCTTTTTCCCATGTTGGAGAAAGAGCTACAGATCTACTTGGACTCATTCATACTGATGTATGTGGCCCATTTAGAACAATGTCTAGAGAAGGAGCTAACTACTTCATCACTTTTACTGATGATTTCAGTATATATGGTTATGTTTACCTGATTAAACATAAACATGAAGCCTTTGAAACGTTTAAGGTCTTCCAAAGTGAGGTAGAAAATCAGCTTGGCAAGACCATTAAGGCTCTTCGATCCGATCGAGGAGGTGAATATATGAGTCAAGAGTTTTTAGATCATCTAAAAAGGTGTGGGATAGTCTCACAATTCACTCCTCCATATACACCACAACATAATGGTGTGTCTGAAAGGAGAAATCGAACCTTGCTAGACATGGTTCGATCTATGATGAGTCTAACAACGTTGCCAGTGTCCTTTTGGGGTTATGCTCTAGAGTCTGCTGCACGCATACTCAATATGGTTCCAACTAAGAAGGTTGATAAGACTCCATACGAAATATGGCATGGGAAGGTCCCAAATCTGTCTTACTTGAAAGTATGGGGTTGTGAGGTTCTCGTTAAACGAGATACGCCAAACAAACTTGAGTCTAGAGCTATCAAGCGTATCTTTGTAGGATACCCAAAGGAAACGATGGGTTACTATTTCTACTACCCAACTGAGAACAAAATATTTGTTGCTCGATGTGCTGAGTTTTTTGAGAACAGTCTCATCTCACAAGAAGCAAGTGGGAGCAAAGTAGACTTTGATGAACTTCAAAGCGAAGATGCACAACCTTCTAGTAACACTAGTGAACATCAAAATGAGACTGAGGATGAAAATGTTGAGCCTCTTCGAGATGTTGCTCCCATTCGTAGATCCGAAAGGATACCTCAAGCACCTGAACGATATGGTTTTTATATCGATGCTGAGGAACATGAGTTAGGGGATCATTGCGAACCCACTAACTATCGAGAAGATATATCGTGTCCTGAACGCGAGAAGTGGAATGAAGCTATGAATGTGGAAATGAAATCCATGGAAGACAATGATGTCTGGGTCGAAGTAGAACTACCTCCCAATGTTAAAACCGTTGGGAGCAAATGGCTCTACAAGATAAAGACCGACGTGGATGTAAATGCACATACCTATAAAGCTCATCTTGTAGCAAAAGGTTTCACTCAAATCTACGGAATTGACTATGAAGAAACCTTCTCGCCTGTTGCAGACATAAAAGCAATTAGGATTCTTATAGCCTTAGCAGCGTATTATGACTATGAGATTTGAAAAATGGATGTCAAGACTGCCTTCTTGAACGACCACCTAAACGAGGACATTTATATGGTGCAACCCGAGGGCTTCGTGAATCCAAAGTATCCTAGCAGAGTATGCAAGCTTAAAAGATCCATTTATGGATTGAAGCAAGCATCTAGAAGCTGGAACAAGAGATTTGATGAGGAAATCAAGAAGATTGGTTTCACTCAAAATATCGATGAGCCATGTGTATACATGAACACTAGTGAAAGTATAGTCGCATTCCTAATCTTATATGTCGATGACATATTACTCATAGGAAACAACATTCCAATGCTAAAAGATGTAAAATCCTGGCTTGGAAAGTGTTTTGATATGAAAGATTTAGGAGAAGCATCGTACATACTTGGAGTCAAGATCTATCGAGATAGATCAAAGCGGTTAATCGGCTTGTGTCAAAGTGCATACATTGAAAAACTCCTGAAGAGATTTAGAATGCAAGATTCCAAACGTGGAAGTCTTCCAATGCAACCAAATACGGAATTGAGCAAGGCTCAAGGACCCTCGACACCCGCCGAGGTGAAGAGGATGAAGGGAATCCCTTATGCTTCGGCTGTGGGATCCATCATGTATGCGGTTAGGTGCACTAGACCTGATGTAGTGTTCTCTCAGAACCTAACGAGTAGATTTCAACAGAATCCAGGAGAATGTCATTGGACTGCTGTTAAGAACATATTGAAGTATCTGCGGAATACTAAAGATATGTTTCTTTTTTATGGTGGTGATGTCGAACGTGAGCTCAGTGTTACTTGTTATACTGATGCAAGCTGGGAGACAGATCGTGATGACATCAAATCCCAAACAGGATATGTTTTCGTCATGAATGGAGGTGCTATTGACTGGAAGAGTGCCAAACAAAGCACACTTGCGATGTCCTCTACAGAAGCTGAATATATAGCTGCTTCAGAAGCTGCAATGGAGGCAGTTTGGATACGGAAATTCATTTATGGGCTTGGCGTTGTTCCCAGCAATGAACGACCTATGGATATGTACTGCGATAATTCCGGTGCCATAATCATAGCTAATGAACCAAGTGTTCTAAAGGGTGCCAAACACTTTCATCAGAAAGTTCACTATATTCGAGAAGTTAACGAAAGTGGTGATATTCGTCTCCTCAAAGTTCACACAGATGACAATTTAGCTGATCCTTTTACTAAACCAATGTCTTGTACCAAACATGTGGAGCATGCTAGGAACATTGGGCTGCGACCTGCTAATAGTCTCATGTAAATCTGTTTTTAGTATTTTAAATAATTGGAATGTTGAACAGTTTATATCTTTAATGAATTGATGTAATGGTTATTGTCGTTTTCATACATATCAACTGTGTTCCATTTTTTCATGTTTAATCCATGAATGATTTAATTATTCAAAATTGTCCATTGTCAGTTGACGATACGGGAGTATCATCGAATTAAGGCAAATGTGAGCGTGTTGGTGATTTATTTGCCAAACTCATATGTTGTTCATTGTGATGAACATTGGACTGACCCAACCTTAGAGATTTCACTGCATGGATCGGCGTCAATAGTGAATCTCGCAAATGGTTATGTCTCTTATCCTTAGACTTGAGATGCAAGTAGGTCTTGCATGTGTGGAATTTCATTCTTTGATATGGTTAAACGCTGTCCTAAATAAGGTAGTTATAAAAACCATTTTCAGGAGTGATTTGAAACACATGAATGACACGTGCAGTCAAAACAGGATTTGTTCCTCCACATGTCATGGAGTTAGATACTATTGGGCCCCTCAATGAATTGAACATATGTTTGTATGGTCGTACCCAAATGAGATTAAGATGAATCTTAATTCACTTGGTAATCTTGTTCAATATCTAGATCGAGAAACAGAATAGTTGAACAAATGGAATGACTTTGATCCATGTCTAGTGTTCAACATAGTATCTGTAACAAAAGGAAAGATGGCATTAAAACCATTTAATTGAGACGTTTAAGAAACGACCCTCACATATTTCTAGGGGCATTGGCGTGTTGCTAGACGCTAACCTTTGCTTGTATAATTACTTGATTATTATGACGTCGCAAGTGGGAGCTGTTGGAGTATGCTCATGTCATAATAAATAATTATATGGCTAGTCCTATGTGAGCCTATGGGGTCACACACATATACACTTAGGTACCACTTTATATGTCGTGTTTATTGTATTTACGATATATAAATAACCTTACGTAACTCGGGATCGCTATTGGGCTTCTAATGACTAAGTAAAGTACTTAATCTATTGGACTAGAAAAACAAATGGGAAAGCCCATTTGGCCCATACATAGCCGGATTTGAAGAGGAGGTTACAAGGGGATATGGTTTGAAAATTTGGTAAATATATTTGAGAGATATCTCCTCATTTAGGAATAACCAATTACCAAAATTCTCTCCCTCTAACTCAAGGCACAAATAAACATCCCTTCTAGGGTTTTTGTTTTCTTGATCTCTTCCTTTGAATCTTGCTTATTCAAAGGCTATAACAAGGTTACGGGTTAAGGACTAGCATCCAAGGGGTATACAAGGAGGTGTAGTGTGTTTCATTCTTAGAGGAGATCAACCTTATTGATCTCTTGGGTTTCTTATTCCAAACGTGGGTTTGGTGTTTGTTGGTGACTCCCGGTGCACGCTACAAAGGTATAAATATGTTGTGTTTATTTTGATTAATCATATTGGCTATATGGATCCTTGTATGGTGATGTTGTTCCGCTGCGTTTTATTTGATTTATATATATTTTATTTTCATACATCACATATAGCGAGAACGTGTTAGTCAAGGTCAGAAAGTTCAAATTCCCGGTTGATTTCGTGATCTTGGAGATGGAAGAAGATGACATAGTGCCTATCATCCTTGGCAGACCATTTCTAGCCACTGGTCGCGATGTCATTGATGTTCATGATGGCAAATTAACATTGCGAGTAGGGACCAAAAGCTTGACCTTTGACATCAAGGATACAATGGATTTTTCTCTCGCACCAGATAACCGACTATACTACATTGGAGAGGTCGATGAGTTCACCGATATCATTGATAAATGTGTTGATGAACAAGTTGAAGCCGGTTGGTTGCGACACGACAACATCCTACCAATTTACGAAGAGAAGGGAGAGACAGAGTTTATCAACGCGGTTTCTTTCTATCCTAGAAAAGAATCAATCGAGCCGCTCGAGCTCCATAAACCTGAAAACAAGCTCAAACCCTCCATTATCGAGCCACCCAAATTAGAACTAAAGGAGATCCCAAATCACTTAGAATATGTTCTCCTTCAAGGAGAGGATCAAATCCCGGTAATCATAAACTCCTCCTTGGGTGATAGGCAGAAAGATTAACTCCTGACTGTCTTAAAAAAGTATAAAGGGGTTATAGGCAGAACTAAATGAGATCCCAAATCACTTAGAATATGTTCTCCTTCAAGGAGAGGATCAAATCCCGGTAATCATAAACTCCTCCTTAGGTGATAGGCAGAAAGATTAACTCCTGACTGTCTTAAAAAAGTATAAAGGGGTTATCGCATGGAGTGTAGCTGATATAAAGGTAATCGACTCAACCTTTTGCACACACAAAATCCTCATGGATGAGGATTATAAACCAACCGTACTACCTCAAAGGCGAGTGAATCCCAACATCAAAGAAGTGGTGAAGAAGGAAGTCATTAAACTCTTGGACGCCGACCTGATTTACCCAATTTCCGACAGTCCTTGGGTTAGTCCTGTACAGGTTGTACCAAAGAAAGGGGGATGACCATTGTAAAAAATGATAAGGACGAATTGGTTCCCCAAAGAATAGTCACCGAGTGGGGCGTATGCATCGATTACAGGAAGTTGAATGATGCAACCCGAAAGGATCACTTCCCACTGCCATTCATTGATCAGATGTTGGAGAGGTTAGCTGGGCACGAATACTACTGTTTCTTGGACGGGTTCTCAGGATAGTTCCAAATCCTATCGCCCTTGAGGACCAAGAGAAGACCACCTTTACATGTCCTTATGGAACATTCGCTTATAAGAGAATGTTGTTTGGACTATGTAATGCACCCGCCACCTTTCAGCGATGTATGATAGCAATCTTTCATGAGTTAATGGATGATTGCATGGATGACTTCTCAGTCTTTGGAGATTATTTTGATCGTTATCTTGCCAACCTCGAGAGAATGCTCAGGCGTAGTGAAGAAACCAATCTAGTTCTAAATTAGGAAAAATGTCATTTCATGGTAAAAGAAGGGATTGTGCTTAGGCACAAAGTTTCTGGGAATGGAATTGAGGTGAATCGAGCAAAAATTGAAGCTATATCTATGTTACCTTACCCCACCATCGTCAAAGCAATACGTAGTTTCTTGGGTCATGCTGGGTTTTATAGGAGGTGTATCAAGGACTTTTCAAAAATAGCCCGACCAATGACTCACTTACTGGTTAAGGATGCTCCATTCGATTGTTTTGCAAGAATGTAGGGAAGCATTCGATCGTTTGAAACAGGATCTCACACAAGCTCCAATTATGGTTACACCTAATTGGGAGCTACCATTCAAAAAGCATGTACGATGCTAGCAATTATGCCGTTGGAGCAGTGCTGGGTCAAAGGTTGAACAAACACTTTCAGCCCATCTACTATGCTAGCAAAACCATGAACACTGCGCAAGAAAACTACACTACCACTGAAAAAGAACTCCTATCAGTGGTATTTGCTTTTGATAAATTTTGCCAATATTTGGTCTTATCAAAGACCATCGTTTTCATAGATCATTCGGCCCTTCGGTACCTTTTCTCAAAACAAGACGCTAAACTACGATTACTTTGTTGGATATTGTTACTACAAGAGTTTGATATCGAGATCCGAGAGAAGAAGGGAGCTGAAAATCTTGCGGCTGACCATCTCTCTCGACTCGAAAACTCCAACCTAGGTCCATTGGATGATAGTGAAATTTAGGATTCATTTTCTGAAGAGCAACTCATGTCCATAAATGATTCTGAACCATGGTACGCAGACTATGCTAATTACTTAGCAAGCCGAGTTATCCCAAAGCACATGAGCAAGCAAGAAAGAAAAAGGTTCTTCACTCAATTGAGATACTACTTCTGGGATGAGCCTTTCCTATTTTATAGGTGTCAATAAGGATCATGAGAGAATGTCATGCTGGTCCTTCTGGAGGCCATCATGGGATAAGCACTATAGCACAAATTTTTTTTGACGCAGGATTCTATTGGCCAACAATATTTCGCAATGTGAAAGGGATGATACACGCTTGTGATGCATGTCAAAGGGCAGGAAATATTTCAAGGAGGGACGAAGCACCTAAAAACTACATACAAGTCTGTGAAATTTTCGATGTTTGGGGAATTGACTTTATGGGTCCTTTTCCGTCATCCGGAAGGAATGAATACATCTTAGTAGCCATCGACTATGTTTCAAAGTGGGTGGAGGCACAAACCCTTAGAACTAATGACGCTAGGGTGGTCATTCATTTCCTAAAGAAGTTATTTGCTAGTTTTGGAATCCTTAAGGCCCTCATCAGTGAGAGAGGTACCCGTTTCTGTAACGCACAAATGGAAAAGGTAATGAAAATATATGGGGTGTCTCATCGGTTCTCTACCGCTTACCATCCTCAAACCAATGGCCAGGTCGAGAATACCAACAGAGTAATAAAACGCATATTAAAGAAAACAGTTAACCAAAACAGGAAGGATTGGTCGTTTAAGCTTGAAGACGCTCTATGGGCATTCAAAACCGCTTATAAGACACCCATTGGGACTACTCCTTTTCACCTAGTATATTGTAAAGCATGCCACCTTCCGGTGGAATTAGAGCACAAAGCATACCGGGCACTTAAAGCTTGCAATTTGGACTATACGGCCGCAGGAGCAAATAGGTTCATAGAACTTCAGGAGCTCGATGAATTGAGGCTCAAAGCCTACGAGTCCTGAATAAAATACAAGGAAAGAGCTAAAAAATGGCATGATCAACGGATTAAGAGTCCTAAGGAATTCTCGGAGGGAGATAAAGTTTTACTATATAATTCTCGCTTAAGATTATTCCCCAGTAAATTAAAATCTAGATTGTATGGGCCCTTTACTGTGAAAAGCTCATAAAAAACTGGAGCTGTGGTTTTAGTAGACAACGATAATAGGGAATTCACAGTAAATATACAACGTATCAAGCATTATCGAGAAGACGGAAATGACATGGTTAATGAAGATGATATTGTCCTGGATGATGGAATCACGTGATAGGGTATGACTTTGAGTCTAGCTACAAGACTCGTAAATAAAGAAAAATGCTTCTTGGGAGGCAACCCAAGCTTTATTTTTATTTTGTTTGTTTGTTTTCTTATTTGTTTTTATTTGTTTCCGTATGTATTTTTCATTCGTATTGTTTATTGTTCATGTCTCAAATAAACTTGTAAAAATGCTTTATTTTTTTTTAACTTGCGTCTTAATTATATATAAAGGTATTTTGCAAAAAAAAGTGTAAGGGAAGCTCATATTTGCTTTAAAAGAACGGATTGAACATGAACAATAATAATAAGATACGAATATACATATTAGTATTTGTTCGAGTCAAATGCTTTTATCGAGTCACAATGAATGTTTTGCAGGAATTCCAAGTCTTAAAATACAGTTTTTTTTAGAAATTTTTCGGAAACAAAATATAAAAATTCTGTCAGGTTCATCCTGACGGCGTCAGGAGTGATAACGTGACGGCATCAGACACTATTTTCTGAATTTTTTTTCCATATTTTGTTTTTCTGTCGGAATTGTAAAGTTTTGTAAAATTTCAAAATTTTGAACTCCAGGAATCTGCAAACATTTATTTTGCAAGCATTATATCTTTATTCGCTTTCTAGGATTTACTTATATATATATAGTTTACCACTGATTTTACGCGAGGTTTCGTGTTTGTTTTCTTTGTTGTTTACAGGTTATATTAAACAAGAAGATGATTATATTTCAGGAGTGAAACTTTACATGTATATTTTCTTGGAGGAAGATTTAACAATGTTACCACATTTTCCATACCGATCGAATCAGGGGAGTACTTGTTTCTTTCATTCTCATTTATTTTTACTTTTAAATCTTTTAATTGAACATTGGGGACAATGTTCGACTTAAGTGTAAGGGGGTAAATTAGGATACCTTAGAAACTACAACTTTGCTTGATTTTTGCTTTGTTTAATAGTAGATGTGTAATAAAACTGAAAGAAATACTTGTTAGGTTAATTTTAGCACCTAATTTAATTTTTTTTTCAACATTTAGGAGTGAAACTTTATTCTTAATAAGCGTCTTATGGATAGGAATTATATGACTAGCACAGAAACCGTACCACTCAAAAATTTCCACCCCAAATATGTGAGGTTCGCCTTTAGATTATCTATACTACTTATAATTCATCTTTGACCCTCTCTCATATTAATTTTTTAAGATTACCAAAAATAGATTTTAAGTAAATACAAGTAAATAAGCATAATTTACAAGTATTTAAAGTAGAAACAAAACTAAAAAAAACACTATTCAACATATATCATTAATGCACTATTAAAAACACCCATTCACTAACATATACAACTATTTAAACACAATGTACAATCTAATTAAGCCTTCAAAACATTAAGATGTACAACTTTTAAGATCCACAACTTTTACAGCAAATCCAATCTATCCTAAATCCCAAACCACAAAACCCGAAATGAAAAAGTAACAATAAATATCTCATTTACGTTTTCTTAGTGTATATCTCATGTGATTACAAGGCCTTTAAAGATCTTTATACTCGAAAACAAAACCATCATTGATCTTTGAAGAGCATAGCTCATTTGATATTCGAAATATTAAAGAAAGAACAAAAAAAAGAATGTCTTATTCTATCTTTACTTCATTCATACAAACACATGAACAAAATTAAAACAATCTAATCGAGGCCTTTTTCAGATCATGAAGCCGTTGTCTGTATGTGTTCGTTTGAGTGATAAACCGTGGTCTCCTAGAGAAGAAACAATGGGTTTGGACTATGTATGGTTCGATTGTGTGAAGACATAATCTTTTAAGGATATATGTTTGGACTTTGGGAGTTCGAGTAGCAAAAATAATGAAGAATGAAGTTTTTGCTGTGTTTGGTTATGTAAATCGTGTAGCACATGCAGTAATAACTAATAATGTTTTGATATAATCTTGATGGGCGTTGCGTACGGAAGAAATGGGATTAGGGTTATTGAATAAAAAAATAGGGCAAGCACTTGTTATATACATCAGTACGGGGTCATAATGGGTCTTTGGTGGATTTGGGCTAGCTTGAATACATGGGCTGGTGCAAGAATTATTTTTTTAGGAGCTCAAAATTTTTATACCAAATTTGGTTATGCCAAAAAAATTTAACAATACTTTAGAGTTTAGAGCTGAAATTAAGTAGTTTTTCGAGCTGCTTTTGCTAATTGCACTAAGGTTGTGTTTGGGCTTTCTAATTTCACGAGGTTAATTTTTTCACATAGTTAAATTTTGTATGTTAACAAAAATATGACTAAGGGAATTATTTGTTTATTACTTATTTCAGGGTATCCGCCGCCGCAACGCGCGGGTACCCTGCTAGTTAGGAAAGAGCATTTATCTTTAGTGCTTATGAGTGTACCGGTTGTATTTGGATTCTAGAACTTGCGTTAGTGATGCATCCCAAGACCGCTAGTGAGACTACATTCGTGTAGTTAGGATTTGCTATATGATAAGAGGCAATAGGATAACCCCTTTTTTAAGCCTGTATTATAATTACATTGACTTCATTGGTCAAGTAATTCTCCCACACCTTTGCAATGTACTCATTTTTAGTACACGATACCCCTAGTACAACCCTCCGAGCCTATCTTTTTCGTTTCGAACTTTAAGCATTTTACTTAAAGGAAGAATTTATTTACAATCCATCCCCAAATGTACACCCAAATTGCCGTAGCCTACCTTGTATGCACTCATCTTTAGTGTATTATTGTCATGTGTTTAAACCCTTAGTTAGTTGTCTAATTGATTACATGGTTGCTAAGTCGAGTCATATCTTGTACATATTGTTTTGGGACGATTGGGACTCATGGGTAAAGTACTAGTGTTATGGAGTAATGGGGAAGAACATCATTTATTACCCCCGTATATGTGTTAATGTTTTAAAGTACTCCTAGTGTTTTGATTATCTTGATTCGAGTCTTTATTTTTATTTATGTAAAAGTTCAAGTGTAAGGGGAGGAAACGAGCCCCCTTGATGTATTATTTTAGATGGTAGGGCAAGAGTGTATGAAAAAATCAAAAAACAAGAAAAATGAAAAAAATAGAAAAAAGAAAAGTAGAAAAGACATACGGACTACTGTCACAACCCACAATTTCAGGTCATTTTTCCAAACCTCAACATATTACTATTCATCGATCACTATTCATCATTTTTTAGGTCAATTTGACATTCCGAGACACATTCAAAATTTTTACTATTCACTTGACACTATTCATTTCTGACAGAAAACCACTATTCACGTGCATTACTCATATCATCGTAAACTTAGTTTACAAGTGTTCAAATTCGCGTAACCGTATTGGTTCAGGAGCGAATTCATGCATTATTATCATTGGGACATTTCTTACGGACTAGAATTAGTCTGCATAGCATCATTAGGGCACTTGCATACTATTCCACTCGTAGGGTATTCAAATTATATTTTTAATATAATTAACGAATTACGTATGTTTATTTTTAAATAAACACTAATACGCAAACTATAAATGTGACTAACACATTCAACACTCCCGACTATGATCCCAATATATTTTTATATTCATTTTTATAATATAAAAATTATAATATTAATTTACCCGGTATTTTGGAAATTTATTTATTTTGTATCGTACGCTTAATTAAATTACGACGGTTATCGTAGAAATTAAACTATAATTATCTAAACACCCAATAAGATTACCCAACCTATTTTTATAATTTTTATAACTTTATTTTATCACGGTTAACTCCGTTAAAATTTATTTTTAGTTAACCCGGTACCCGGTACATTTTAAAACTACAATTAAACACAATAATAATACAAAGTCACCAACAAAAGTCTTACACTCAACCCCCCCTCCTTTTCCGCCCCCCCCCCCCCCCCCCCCCCCCCTTGCCATTTTTCTTACAAAAGTTACTAACTCACTCTTTCTCTTTAAATGCTTATACTAACTTTGTTATATAATAATAATAATACATAAAATACATATAAACCTTACTAGACTTTTTACCTCATTTCACAACTAGCAAAAAAGTTCATCTTTCTCTCTTTTCTCTCTTGATCCCACGGCCACAACAAGGAGGAAGGGCAAGACCAAGTATTTTTATTAAAGATCAAGTGAAATCTTGTTATTATAGTATCCTTGTTAGAGTTTTGAAATAAAAACTCAAGGATTGTTAGGTTTTTATCATCTAATCACACCACATCTCAAAGTAAGTTTACAAAACTCATTTCATAATTTTTACAAAGTTATTACTATGTTTATATATATTCTTACAAGATCTCATACATGCATTAACTTATACCACTCCATTTTTGTATATATGTAACTTTCAAGCCCTAGAAAATGATTTTTGGTTAGATCCTTGTTAGATCTACTTGGTTGTGATGTTTAGGAACCCATGACACCCTAAGAAGGTGTATGGTAGGATTAGATTAGTTTTGTGGTGATTGAAAGTGGTTTGAATGAAGATGGAACTAGATTAGAACCCTAGAAATGGTTTTTTGAAACATTTGAAATACCTACTGTCCCTATTTTCATTTCGTGGGAAAATCAGTGGTTGATGGAAAATTTTTGATCAAAGATTTAGAAAATACTTTTAAAAACGAAACTTTAGGCGAAAGAACGGATTAAAACGAGCTTATAACGAAGGAGATATGATTTTTACAAATTTAACGACGAAAACTATTTTTGTAAAAACTGCTTGCTGTTTGGCAGATTTCAATGGGTAAAAAGAGGTATTAAAAGTAACCTAGTGAAGCCGAGTTGTCAAGAATATATTAATACATACTAAAACGAATCCGTGGACATAAAGAACGAAGGAAATGAACCTATAACGGCCAAGTTATACCCTTTTTAACATCGTCAAAACTATATATACATATATAGTCACAAATAAAAATAATAACTTACGTACTAAATGGTATATTTTTCTAGAAACGTTACTAAGGACTATATTCTTAACAAACGAATACGTACGACCCAAGAGAATATTTATACGACTTAACGACGTCATTCTAAGGTTTTCGATACGATGAATATAACGCTAACTTTTTCGTACGAGTTAATATGACAAGTTATATACTTCTCTAAATGGACTTATTTTTCCTAAGTATGGAAAACTATTTTACCATGACGATAACTAGTATTTCCAAATTACGAGTGGTATGGGTATCATGTGCATGTGCATTCATTACATTACGGCTTGATCTAAATTAGATCACGATTATTCATTTAGGTTGCGGCTAGTGTTCGCGCCTCATTGTCCCGACTACATTTCCATCATTGTACCATCTTTGTACCATCCTTTCGAGGTGAGTTCTCATAGCCCCGTTTTAATTACTTATTTGATTTTAAATCCCACGGGGGAGAATACATTGCACAATTATTTTTGTACATGCCCAAGTATTACAAATTCCATACATTGCTTAAGTTGCCTTACTACCAAGTTAAGTCCCCTTATATATATCATGGACCGTTAGTTATAGCTAAGCGAGAGTGAGTGGATAGATCTATCGAGGGTGACGCCTCCATTCGTGTTTGGGTTGCTCCAACGGGACGAATGCATTTCATGTCTTAACGAATTGAGTGTCTGGTAAACACTCTAGTGGGGCATTACAAAGTCTAGCTTCGGGGTCATGAGCTTAAGAGCCAATGTAGCATTTTTGACGTTTTTGTCGGTTTACTTATTACTTGTGGCTTATGTACTTACGATTTACTTACAAACCTATAATTATTCACCAACTTTATGTTGACCGTTTTTCGCAATGTATTTCTCAGGTAACTAAGGCATATACTCATGGCATGCATGGAGTCATTTTGTGTATTCAAGGATGACGCGTCTCACTTTGGATTTCATGCACTTATGAACTATCGTTTGATTGTACTAAATTATTTCCTTAAACCTTTTCCAACTTTTGGGACCTATGTTTTACAACTCTGAATATTTTGAATGAATCAAACGATGTATTTTCTAAACGACACTTTAGGTCGTTCAATATATCCTTGCTTGTGTGCTATGATCCGTTACACCCTCAGGTATTCCATTCCGCTGCCATTCAGGTATTTTGGGGGTGTGACAGATTGGTACCAGAGCCAAGGTTATAGTGAACTAAGATGTATCATGATAGGGTTCATGATGTATACGATCCCTAGACTATAACCACACCATCATAGCATATCATCATTTCATCATAAGTGCATATTTACTTATTTTTAGGTGACGCCATTGTACGAGTTATTTATTTTTATTTCACCTTGATTATCACAGAGACATGTCTTCGAATCCCAACACTGTCATACTTTACTCCATATCAGACTCTGATGATGAGGGCTCTGTGTCCTCCACTGCTGCATCACCATTTGTTTCTCCTACACCTGAGTTGCCACTTTTGGTGTCAAATGATGATACCGAACCTTTCGAGGAGGAGGAGACAGCTCCTACTCCTCATGTCCATCCTATTGTGCCACTTGATGTCACTCGTGTACCCACAGATATACCATCTCCTACTACTACTATCCATTCAGAGCCGAGACTTATGTTTCCTAGGGATAAGACTATCCAGGTTGCTAGGAAGAGTGTTCGTTATGCTACATCTACTTATAGGAGTCTTCCTAGTCCTACTGTGCCTACACCACCACCACCAGCCATACCCACTACTACTACTATACCTACCTCACTCTTGCCGCTCAGGAAGCGTGCAAGGCTTACCACTTCAGATTCACCTACCACTGAGACTGCTGACCTTTCACCACCACCAGTGTACCACATAGGTGAGAGTTCTAGAGCGGCTGCGGCTAGGGGGCCTACAGCTGCTACATTAGGGGATCAGTTAGATGCTCAGCAGGAGCAAGTTGATAGTTTGGGGTATAGAGTTGATGAGATCATCACTGCTAGACTTGAGACTGTCGAGGAGCAGGTTGAGGATTTGATTCAGGGCAGGGTTGGTATTGATGTGTCTTACCATGGACTCGAGGCACGACAGTTGAGGCACCAGGAGCAGATTGATCTACTTAGGGATGAGTTACCTGAGATTCGAGATAGAGCTCAGGCGACACAGGAGACTCAGTGGGAGCAGGTAGACCAGTTGACATTGCTTCGAGAGAGGTTAGTTGTATTGGAGCGTAGAGATGCTTCTTTCCAGTTACGAGTCCAGCATCTCGAGGAGATCGTGGTTGCGATGGATCGTGAGATTCGCCGCTTGAGGGGAGAGCCTGGACCATCTAGAGCACCTGGAGGAGCCTAGACATAGACTGGTATTATATTAGCTTTTATTATTTTCCTAGTCCCGGGATGTGGGACATAGTTCAAGAACTTGTAGTCTTTTGGTTGTTGTAAAAACAAATATATCAAGTGCGACTCTACTATGTTGGAAATGTTGTGCTATATATTATATCGGTCCATGTAGGCCGAAATTTTCATGTATTATATTCATGTGTTATGATTATATTTATGATGTTTCGTGGTTGCTCTTTATTATTGTATTTATACAGGTTGTGGTTGTATATACTTGTCGTGGTTGTATCTAGACAGATTGTGGTAGTATTCGTACCTGTCGTGGTTGTATTTATACAGATTATGGTTGTAACCGTACATGTCTTGGTTGTGTTATTACTCGTTGTGGTCGTATATATATACGTATTGTGGGTGTATACCTTTGGTACGATGACTATTTCTATTATGATTTTTCTCATGGTTATTTCCATTGTGATTTATCAGAAGTATGGCGCCAAAGAAAGGTAAAGCTACACCAGAAACACCCGCTATGACTCAAGCCGCTATCCGCAAGTTGGTCAGGGATAGTATTGCAGAAGCTCTAGAAGTTGAGAGAGCTGAGGTTGCTGCTAGGGCTGCTGAGACTGCTTCTAATACAGGGGCAGTTGAACCACCCATTACTAGACGTGAATGCACTTGGAAAGATTTCAAGATTAGTGATCCTATCAAGTTTAAGGGCACTGAAGGAGCGGTTGCTTTGATCCGCTGGTTTGAAAAGACTGAGAATGTATTTCTCATGTGCGGATGCCCGGACGTCAGCAAGGTAAAATTTGCTACAGGTATGCTTCTTGATGAAGCTATGTCTTGGTGGAATTCGTATGCTCAGCCGATTGGTATGGAGAATGCTTACAAGCTAACTTGGGAGGAATTCAAGAAACTGATGTCTAAGAAGTTTTGCCCTCGTACCGAGGTGCAAAAGTTGGAAACAGAATTTTATGAGCTTGTGACTAAAGGTGATGACATTGAGACCTACTTCAGGAGGTTTCAGGAGTTGGCTGCACTATGTCCAACTATGGTTCCCGACGATGAGAAAAAGATGGAAAACTTTGTTGGTGGATTGCCTGAAAGTGTTCGAGGAGATGTGATTTCTTTTGATCCTCAATCAATGGAAGAGGCTATTCGTATAACTCAGAAACTCATGGTCCAAGTGGTAAAAGGAAAATCTGTTGTCAACAACAATAACCGTTCAAACAACACCAACTACAACAACACTCGAAACAACAACAACTATAACAACAATCGAAACCGCAACTATCCCAATAACCGAAACAACAACCCAAACAATAACAACAACAACAAGAGAAGGTTTGATTACAACCAAGGTGGGAATGCTGTTCAGCCGCCACCTAAGAGGCAAGAAGTGGCAAAGGTCTATGCTGCAGGACCAACTGAAAGGAAAGGATACGAGGGTAATTTACCCAAGTGTGAAAGGTGTCAGAAGCATCATAACCCATGACGTTGCCCAGATCTATGTGGCAACTGCAAGAAGGCTGGTCACTACACCAAAGATTGCAAGAGTCCAAACTTTGGTGGCAATCAGAAACCACCGGTAACATGCTTTGGCTGTGGAGAACTTGGACACTTTAGGAATGAGTGCCCAAAGAAGAAGAATCAAGGAACTGGAAATCAAAATGGAATGGCTCGAGGAAGGGCTTATGTTATGGGAGGAGAAGATGTCAAAGAAGACCCGAATGTTGTTGCGGGTACGTTCCTCGTTAATAATCGTTATGCATCCATTTTATTTGATTCAGGAGCGGATAGAAGTTTTGTTTCTATTGCATTTGCACCTTTACTTAACATAGAACCAACCCCATTAGATATTTCCTATATCGTTGAATTAGCCGATGGGTCTTTAGTTAACACCAACACCATTGTCCGTGGTTGCACTATAAACTTCCTAAACCATCCATTCAATATAGACCTCATGCCAGTAGAACTTGGAAGTTTCGACGTTGTTATCGGTATGGATTGGTTATCTCGGCATCGAGCGAGAATTATTTGTGATGAGAAAGTTGTTCACCTTCCTTATAACGGTGAAACTTTGGTCGTTCGTGGAGAGCGAAGTGGAACTAGACTCAGTATTATATCATGCATTAAAACCGAGAAGTACATAAAGAAGGGTTGTTATGCATTCTTGGCTCACATCACGGAGAAGAAGTCGGATGAGAAACGACTTGAAGATGTGCCAATTGTTAAGGAATTTCAAGAAGTTTTTCCGGAAGAATTGCCAGGACTTCCGCCTACACGTCAAGTTGAGTTTCAAATTGAATTAGTGCCAGGAGCTGCACCAATTGCGCGAGCACCATATAGACTTGCACCGTCGGAGATGCAAGAATTGTCGAATCAACTACAAGAACTTTTGGACAAAGGATTCATTAGACCGAGTTCATCGCCTTGGGGAGCGCCGGTCTTGTTTGTGAAGAAGAAGGATGGGACTTTAAGAATGTGCATCGACTATCGTGAGCTGAACAAGTTAACGATTAAGAACCGTTATCCACTCCCCAGAATCGACGACTTGTTCGACCAGTTACAAGGTTCATGTTTTTATTCCAAGATTGATTTAAGATCCGGTTACCATCAACTTAGAGTTCGGGAAGAGGATATCCCGAAGACGGCATTCAGAACACGTTATAGTCATTATGAATTTCAAGTAATGCCTTTCGGATTAACCAACGCACCTGCGGTATTCATGGATCTCATGAATAGGGTGTGCAAACCGTATCTTGATAAGTTTGTGATCGTATTCATTGACGATATCTTGATTTATTCCAAGAGTAAGGAAGATCACGAAGAACACCTCAGAACAATCCTGGAACTACTCAAGAAGGAGCAATTGTATGCCAAATTTTCAAAGTGTGATTTTTGGATACGAAGAGTTCAATTTCTTGGCCATGTCATTGATAGCCAAGGTTTACAAGTCGACCCAACAAAGATCGAGGCAGTTAAGGATTGGGCTACGCCCAAGTCTCCTACGGAAATTCGTCAATTTCTAGGACTTGCCGGATATTACAGAAGGTTTATTGAAGGGTTTTCAAAGATAGCGAAGTCGTTGACGAAACTGACACAAAAGAATCAAAAGTACGAGTGGGGAGAGAAACAAGAGTCCGCATTTCAGTTATTGAAACAGAAGCTTTGTAGCGCACCGATTTTGTCACTACCAGAAGGTATTGAGAACTTTGTGGTATATTGCGATGCTTCGCATAAAGGACTTGGAGCTGTGCTAATGCAAAACGAGAAAGTGATAGCTTATGCATCTAGACAGCTTAAGACACACGAGAAGAATTACACTACGCACGACTTGGAGTTGGGTGCAGTAGTTTTTGCACTCAAGATTTGGAGACACTACCTTTATGGTACCAAGTGCGTAAATTTTACCGACCACAATAGCTTACAGCATATACTCGATCAGAAGGAACTTAATATGAGACAACGTCGTTGGCTAGAATTGTTGAGTGATTACGATTGTGAAATCCGATATCACCCAGGAAAAGCGAATGTTGTAGCAGATGCACTTAGCCGAAAAGAACGACTCAAACCTTTGAGAGTTAGGTCATTGGGAATGACAATCATTTCGCCATTACCATCAAAAATTCTAGAAGCTCAGATTGAGGCTCTCAAAGAAGGAAATCGACCACATGAGAAACTTTATGGTATGCCAGAAAGCGAAAATGGCTTTGTTAAGAGCAGACGGAGTGTTATGCTTCAAGGACCGAAGCTGGATACCACTCTATGGTGGAGTACGAGAATTGATTATGCATGAATCACACAAGTCGAAGTACTCTATTCATCCCGATTCTGATAAGATGTATCAGGATCTCAAAAAGCTTTATTGGTGGCCGAACATGAAAGCAGAAATAGCTATGTACGTCAGCAAATGCCTTACTTGTGCTAAAGTGAAAGTCGAATACCAGAAACCGTCAGGGTTACTTCAACAACCAGAAATTCCACAATGGAAGTGGGAACGTATTGCTATGGACTTTGTCACTAAACTTCCAAAGACGTCAGGAGGTTTCGATGCTATTTGGGTAATCGTTGATCGACTTACCAAATCAGCTCATTTCATACCCATTAGAGAGACTTATTCCATGGAACAACTTGCTAGACTTTATGTCAAGGAAATAGTCTCAAGACACGGTGCACCAGTTTCCATCATTTCCGACAGAGATAGTCGTTTTACTTCAAACTTTTGGCGGTCATTACAAGATTCTTTTGGATCCAAGTTAGACATGAGCACCGCTTACCATCCTCAGACCGATGGTCAGAGCGAGAGAACTATTCAAACACTTGAGGACATGCTTAGAGCATGTGTGATTGACTTTGGAAATGGTTGGGCTAACCATTTGCCGTTGATCGAATTTTCCTATAACAACAGCTACCATTCAAGCATTAAGGCTGCACCATTCGAGGCACTATATGGTCGTAAGTGTCGATCTCCAGTTTGTTGGGCCGAAGTCGGTGAAGTACTATGTACTGGCCCAGAAATGGTTCAAGAAACAACGGAAAAGATAATTCTAATTCGAGAGAGACTCGAAACTGCTAGAAGTCGACAGAAAAGCTACGCAGATGTTCGACGCAAACCATTGGAATTTCAGGTCGGAGACAAAGTCATGTTGAAAGTCTCGCCTTGGAAGGGCGTGATACGATTTGGAAAACGCGGGAAGTTGAACCCGAGATACATTGGTCCGTTGAAGATACTGGAAAGGATTGGTCCGGTTGCTTACAAGCTTGAACTTCCATCAGAACTTAGCAACGTACACAACACGTTTCATGTTTCGAACCTCAAGAAATGTCTTTCGGACGAATCTGCCATTATACCATTAGAAGAAATACAACTCGATGACAAGCTTAATTTTGTGGAAGAACCAGTTGAAATTATGGACCGCGAGATCAAACAGTTGAAACAAAGTCGAATTCCGATCGTGAAGGTTCGCTGGAATTCTCGAAGAGGACCCGAGTTTACTTGGGAACGAGAAGACCAAATGCGACGCAAGTATCCACATCTTTTCACCGAGTCAATTTCCGAGACCAACACTAACTGAATTCAGGGACTGAATTCCTTTTTGGATGGGCGACAGTCACAACCCACAATTTCAGGTCATTTTTCCAAACCTCAACATATTACTATTCATCGATCACTATTCATCATTTTACTATTCATCATTTTTGAGGTCAATTTGACATTCCGAGATACATTCAGAAATTTTACTATTCACTTGACACTATTCATTTCTGACAGAAAACCACTATTCACGTGCATTACTCATATCATCGTAAACTTAGTTTACAAGTGTTCAAATTCGCGTAACCGTATTAGTTCAGGAGCGAATTCATGCATTATTATCATTGGGACATTTCTTACGGACTAGAATTAGTCTGCATAGCATCATTAGGGCACTTGCATACTATTCCACTCGTAGGGTATTCAAATTATATTTTTAATATAATTAACGAATTACGTATGTTTATTTTTAAATAAACACTAATACGCAAACTATAAATGTGACTAACACGTCCAACACTCCCGACTATGATCCCAATATATTTTTATATTCATTTTTATAATATAAAAATTATAATATTAATTTACCCGGTATTTTGGAAATTTATTTATTTTGTATCGTACGCTTAATTAAATTACGACGGTTATCGTAGAAATTAAACTATAATTATCTAAACACCCAATAAGATTACCCAACCTATTTTTATAATTTTTATAACTTTATTTTATCCCGGTTAACTCCGTTAAAATTTATTTTTAGTTAACCCGGTACCCGGTACATTTTAAAACTACAATTAAACACAATAATAATACAAAGTCACCAACAAGTGTCTTACACTCAACCCCCCCTCCTTTTCCGCCCCCCCCCCCCCCCCCCTTTCCATTTTTCTTACAAAAGTTACTAACTCACTCTTTCTCTTTAAATGCTTATACTAACTTTGTTATATAATAATAATAATACATAAAATACATATAAACCTTACTAGACTTTTTACCTCATTTCACAACTAGCAAAAAAGTTCATCTTTCTCTCTTTTCTCTCTTGATCCCACGGCCACAACAAGGAGGAAGGGCAAGACCAAATATTTTTATTAAAGATCAAGTGAAATCTTGTTATTATAGTATCCTTGTTAGAGTTTTGAAATAAAAACTCAAGGATTGTTAGGTTTTTATCATCTAATCACACCACATCTCAAAGTAAGTTTACAAAACTCATTTCATAATTTTTACAAAGTTATTACTATGTTTATATATATTCTTACAAGATCTCATACATGCATTAACTTATACCACTCCATTTTTGTATATATTTAACTTTCAAGCCCTAGAAAATGATTTTTGGTTAGATCCTTGTTAGATCTACTTGGTTGTGATGTTTAGGAACCCATGACACCCTAAGAAGGTGTATGGTAGGATTAGATTAGTTTTGTGGTGATTGAAAGTGGTTTGAATGAAGATGGAACTAGATTAGAACCCTAGAAATGGTTTTTTGAAACATTTGAAATACCTACTGTCCCTATTTTCATTTCGTGGGAAAATCAGTGGTTGATGGAAAATTTTTGATCAAAGATTTAGAAAATACTTTTAAAAACGAAACTTTAGGCGAAAGAACGGATTAAAACGAGCTTATAACGAAGGAGATATGATTTTTACAAATTTAACGACGAAAACTATTTTTGTAAAAACTGCTTGCTGTTTGGCAGATTTCAATGGGTAAAAAGAGGTATTAAAAGTAACCTAGTGAAGCCGAGTTGTCAAGAATATATTAATACATACTAAAACGAATCCGTGGACATAAAGAACGAAGGAAATGAACCTATAACGGCCAAGTTATACCCTTTTTAACATCGTCAAAACTATATATACATATATAGTCACAAATAAAAATAATAACTTACGTACTAAATGGTATATTTTTCTAGAAACGTTACTAAGGACTATATTCTTAACAAACGAATACGTACGACCCAAGAGAATATTTATACGACTTAACGACGTCATTCTAAGGTTTTCGATACGATGAATATAACGCTAACTTTTTCGTACGAGTTAATATGACAAGTTATATACTTCTCTAAATGGACTTATTTTTCCTAAGTATGGAAAACTATTTTACCATGACGATAACTAGTATTTCCAAATTACGAGTGGTATGGGTATCATGTGCATGTGCATTCATTACATTACGGCTTGATCTAAATTAGATCACGATTATTCATTTAGGTTGCGGCTAGTGTTCGCGCCTCATTGTCCCGACTACATTTCCATCATTGTACCATCTTTGTACCATCCTTTCGAGGTGAGTTCTCATAGCCCCGTTTTAATTACTTATTTGATTTTAAATACCACGGGGGAGAATACATTGCACAATTATTTTTGTACATGCCCAAGTATTACAAATTCCATACATTGCTTAAGTTGCCTTACTACCAAGTTAAGTCCCCTTATATATATCATGGACCGTTAGTTATAGCTAAGCGAGAGTGAGTGGATAGATCTATCGAGGGTGACGCCTCCATTCGTGTTTGGGTTGCTCCAACGGGACGAATGCATTTCATGTCTTAACGAATTGAGTGTCTGGTAAACACTCTGGTGGGGCATTACAAAGTCTAGCTTCGGGGTCATGAGCTTAAGAGCCGATGTAGCATTTTTGACGTTTTTGTCGGTTTACTTATTACTTGTGGCTTATGTACTTACGATTTACTTACAAACCTATGATTATTCACCAACTTTATGTTGACCGTTTTTCGCAATGTATTTCTCAGGTAACTAAGGCATATACTCATGGCATGCATGGAGTCATTTTGTGTATTCAAGGATGACGCGTCTCACTTTGGATTTCATGCACTTATGAACTATCGTTTGATTGTACTAAATTATTTCCTTAAACCTTTTCCAACTTTTGGGACCTATGTTTTACAACTCTGAATATTTTGAATGAATCAAACGATGTATTTTCTAAACGACACTTTAGGTCGTTCAATATATCCTTGCTTGTGTGCTATGATCCGTTACACCCTCAGGTATTCCATTCCGCTGCCATTCAGGTATTTTGGGGGTGTGACAACTACCATCCCATTTCTTTTATATTTATGTTGGTCATAGTTAGCTTTAGTTGAGTCGAGTCTTGGCTTAGCAACGCCGCATTATACATGTAATTAACTAAGACAATTGACTTGCCACAAGTAAATATCCCCTTATCTAACAAACTATATTTTTCCATATTCCTACACCTAACGTTATAACCCTTTGAAAGACCTCTTTGATAGTTCATCCTAGGTGCTTATGCCAAAGTGGTGGAGGTTTGATCCTTTCCCAAGCCTATGGTAATCTATTTCCTATGACAGGTAGTGAGAGATATTTCTTTCATTTCCATTTATGATATATAAACTTATAACACCCGAGAGATGAGAGTATCAAAACACTATATGTGATGTGCTAGTATATAATTTCCGTGCTTGTTTTGACTAGGGTGGAATGATCATTTGTTGTAATTACTTTTATATTAATGTTAAATGACCCCTAACTTGTATTTTGATTGGTATAAAAGCTCATTTGCTTGAGGACAAGCAAATCCCAAGTGTAAGGGTATTTGATAAGGATTTATTTGATACGCTTTTAGGGGTCATTTAAGCCCTAAATCGTGTTTCTATGGTCAAATATTACCTCAAATCGTTTCTTTGTCATTTTAGGTACTTGGGACATGAATTCTGGAAAATAGAGCATTTTGGACGTTTTTATGCTCAAGAATGAAGAAAACAAGAAAACCAAGAAAAGTCTGGAAATAACACCAGACGGCGTCAGGATTTGGAGCTGACGCTGTTACCCTTTGTAGTGATACGATGGAATTTTATACTAAGCGCCCCAGAAAAGAAGTTGGAATTTATAACTTGATGGCGTCAGGTGCATTTGAAGCAAGACCACCTCGCTTTAAGCTTACACGAGATGGCTCAGAACTCTTACAACGGGATGGCATCAGAAGCTATCTTAGGTGATACGAAACACTAAAAGCGGCGACCTGACGGCATCAGGAATTATAACCTGACGCCGTCAGACTTGTAAATCTATATATAGTTTTTGATTTTCATTCATTGTGTGAAACTTTTGGTGTGTAACAAACCTTAGACAAAATTGACAGCAACCTTAGGGTTTCCAAGCCCTCTTTTCTTTCATGTGCAATTAAAGATAAGTCTTTCTTTAAATCATTCAATATGTCTATGTGTTGTTTGGTTAATTGTTTATCTTTTCTTTATATTAACATGCTAGCTTAGATTTCATAGTTTTTGCTTAGATCTAATGAAACCTAATTGTTGATTATTGATTGTTGATTTGTTATTGATTGTTTGGTTGATTGATTAGCTTTAGGCTTAAGAAAACTTGCTAAATCTCCTATACGGTAACTAGCTTGAACATCTTAAGAAACGTAATCGGATGTGTACTACAGTTTTATTGGTTGTATTTAATGCATGAGTGACTATTAATGAGGCTATGTTAGGATACTAAACGTGTCGACATAAGAAGAGATAGAAACTCATAGAGTTGGGGAAGGCTGTACACACCCCTACAAATGGTATTAAGGAATACAATCCTTTCATCCAAACAATCGTGACAAATCAATAATTCAATAGGAGATAACTAGGGAGTAGTGAAATCTAAGTAAACAAATTTTCCTCATCATAAGAAGTTCACCACCTTTACTTTTTAGTAATTTTTGGTTAGTTGATTAGCAACTAATTCCGCCCACTCTTCCAATACCCGAGATTTTACTTGCTTTCATAAAATATAAAAATACAAAAAGAATCATCCCTCACCCCTAGATCTAGTTCAATTAGTTTTCAATCCTAACGACACTATTCCCCTAAAGAACGATTGATCCCCTGGTACAGCTGGCAAATTGGGTACCTGTTAGGACCTGTTAAGGGAAAAAAATGTACTATGCAATTTTTTTATTTTTTAAAATAATTGTTTTTAGTATTTTAGGGTTAAATATTTAACTTTTTTGATACATAAAACGTATAACTGTCATACTCAAACCACCAATACCAAGTATTAAACGAGTCGTTTTCATGTTTGAAACTTATGTTATTCGCATGCTCCGAACCTGTTAAGACATGATTTGCCAGCTCTGTCCCCCGGTACTTGCCACTCACTATACTACACCGGTCAGGTACACTGCCTGGAGGATTGCAAGGTTCTCAAGATCCCTTGAGAAGTAAAACTTTTGCAAGTTTTGTAATTCCGCATTAGGTGCACTAGGTATTTTAGGAGATGAAGGTTGAGGTTGAGTGGTGTTATCAAAGGTAAGATCAATGAAGGGTGATTTTGGTGGTGTGAGAGTAATTTTGGGCCTTTTGTTTGAGAGAGACAATGAGGTTGAGGGAGAACCCCTTGTAGAAGAAGAGAATGAAGAGAAAGGTGAAGATGAAGATGAAGGAGATGAGTTTAAATAATCAAAATGATTATGAATTGGGCAAAGCATGCATTAGGAAGAATTAAGCATATATATTTATTTAACTAAACATGGAAATGATGGTGATACACATGCAAATTGGTTCTAGGTTTGCTAGATATGAGAAACAGTGCAAAATCCGTGACCTACATAGGACGGTCCGTTAAACACTGGACGGTCCTTTATTGATAAAGGACCGCCATGTCGATAAGGGACCGCCGTCAGTGAATTACAGGATTTTCACTCAGTTTTTCATTTCTCTAATCCTGTAACAGAATACATTAACCAAATATACTATTAATAGTAGAAGATCAATACCGAATGAGTAATCATGCAGTCAAAGTCAAAAGATAGATAATTAAGTCAAAGTATAGCTAACAACAAATATCCATAGTAGCGTTAGAAAACATTTAAACGTTTAACTAATGTGCTACATAGTGATGACATCATCAAATAGATTCATATCTAGTGACTTTAGTCTCTTTCGATGCGTCTCTCATGATATATGACTAGCTTCTCATCGAGAATATCATCAATTGGTAGTCTTTCAAGCTCAAGGAATGATGATATGTGTAACTTGGATATAGGATCCATGACATGACATAAGGGTTGGTATTGGGTGCTTTGTAGGAAAGGATACGTTTTCATAATGTAATAGTAAAAAAGAGTCAAGAGCATCACATAGAAATTAACTTATCGTTACTGTCCTCGAGTTTCATTATTCGCTTTGTGAAGAAATATGCAAGATTGTAAGGTCGTCTATTGATTATGCAATATAGCATGTGAGCACAACATGCTGGTACATACTCATGAACCTTGATTAGACATAAAGCATTTTCACGTAGATTGATGACCATAGCTTGAAGACAAGGACGAAGTTCAGACATACGAATTTTATTTGGGTGGAGAGTGTTAGGATATTGGTAGAGTGACTCAATTCTCTTGGCAGAACAAGGAATGTTTGTCCGATATGGACCTTCATCGTCTCGACTTTCGAGAAGGGGGTTGAGATCAAGTTCTTCCTAATAGGCAAATTGCCCATTACATGAAAGTTCATGAATTTGAGCAAAATGCTCAAGAGACACATGGACATTGTGATGACCTATCCTATACCGAAAATGTATGGAGTAATTTTGGTTTCGTTTGATTTTAACACTAAAGTAGAATTCAAGTATGAAGCGGGGACATATGTGTTCATGAATATTTAGAAGACTATCGAAACCTATGAACTGAAAAGCTCTTTCGATATGTTCCTTGTCAGGATATGAGGGATCGACCATTCGACCCTCATGAAAATGACCTAACTTAAGTTCTTTGAAACTTGGAATAAGTTCAGGTGGTGATAACGCTCTAATTATACATATTTCTCGAGCATTATATTATATGTTTTATGATCATTTAGTGTGAACTTTTGGTACTTAATAGCATAAAATGAATGCAGGTTTACTCTCGGATGCTCTTGAAGCAAGAAACATTACAAAGCCCTACTATTCCACCACTTGAAGTAAATAAATAAGAAGTCTACTATGTTAGTCTTTTAAAGCAAGCAAGTGCACCGGTTTTCTAGCTAAGTGCAACACACTTGTCCTCTCGGTCAAAGAAAGTCAATAAGCAGTATTCAAATAAAGTGCGCCGGTCTTACAATCAATGTGCGCCGTTCTTCCTCTGCATTTATGAAACTTTGGCGCCAAGGAAAAACTAAGTGCGCCGCACTCAAAATCATTGTGCGCCGTACTTCACCTATCAGTAAGCCTATAAATAGAGCTCATTTGCAATCATTTGAACTCTCCACTCAACAACCAATTATCACTAAGTAAAGTTAAGAAGTGCTACGTGATCCTGAGCCATCGGTGGACGTGAACAAATAAAAAACAGGGGGCGTTATATACTTGTTGGTGTCGAACTCTTGGTTACTTGTGACACTTGTGTAATCCATTTGATCAATCCAATCCGTATGTCTCTTGTTTACTATTTAATCATTTTTGTTGTTTTGAACTCATTAGCCATGAGAGGCTAAACCTCTTGTGATTGTTTGGATATGTGAAATAATAAAGTAACTTATGATTATGTTTTGATCTCTATCAATTTCAAGTTTATGTTATGAACTATTTATCTCTAGTCTTATCACGTTTGGTTATTGAAACTGGTTGAATATAATGTGTTGGGATAGGTCGAAAGAACCAACTTATTAAAAGCAATTCTAGGAACTTGTCTGCGTTCCTAGCCTTTGAAAGGAGAAATCCACTTAGGAGAATCAATAATAATCTAGACTTGATTTGGAATACTATTTCGAGAGAAATCACTTGATAGATAAATATGAATCTTGAATTGAACCTACAAATTATGAAATTGCTCTTTTGATGAAAATAGCGAGGTATTAAGTTGTGCACTACTACATTATCAAACTGAGATCATACATGAACATTGTCACAAGATTATATAAGCTATCCAAGAAATCATTAGTTTTATCATTTGAATTCTTCATATTGTCATTATCGTTACTTGTCTTGTTTACTATTCATTTTTACTTAATACGAATGAACTAAGTCCCTGTGGATACGACCTGGTCTTACCTAAATCTTATACTACCAATGAGGGTTATACTTTACCCGTGTGTTTGGTTTATTAAAATTGGTGAAACTAGTATTGTAAATTTAAAGCTTTCCTTACACATCAATGTTTTTGGTGCCGCTGTCGGGGACTTAAATCTGTTCCTTAAGTATTTTCGAAGTGAATTTAGCAAACAAAACTATATTATCTTCAAAACCAAAACACTCTGTTTCTTCTGTTGCAGAAAGCACGCCGCAAAAACAAATCTATGCACCGTACTTTTACGATAAACACACGAATATCGCCGTACTTGTCACCAAGTACGACACACTCATTTCAATCCGTGACGTTTTTCTTAAAAATTTATAAATCTTTTCATAAAAACCAAAAAGAATCATCTTTTCACTATCTTTTGAAGTTAATCTTCTCGGTAAAAATAACACCGCCGTACTTGCACTCAAGTACGTCGAACCTAGCACTTATACACAAGTACGCCGCGCACTTTCCAGTGTACGCCGCACTCACTCAATCAGAAAACGAAATTTATCACACTAATTTAAATTTCTCTCTATATATTGGACGCACACTCGTTCAACTGAAGCTGATCCCATTTCACCTTTATCAGAACCTGAAAGAACCTTAAACAAAAGAAAACGTAACAACAAAAGAGTTCCTTTTTCTAAAAAAGACTAAAGACCCGAACAACCTCGTGTTCACCACACATCTATTGACGATATCTCAAATTTCAGATTTTTCATCAAACTAATCCATTTGTACGATCCAATGGATGATGCTGACAATGAACCTATGTGGGTTAACGATCGTATCGTTGCACCTAATCCTGGATCAACTATTACAATTCCTGAAACCGCAAACGAATTTGCAATCAAAGGAAATCACTTGACTCTTGTTCAAATACGGAGCTACCAAAACTGAAGCGATAAGACTCATGATGTTCCCTTTATCTTTAACGGGAGAAGCTAAAACCTGGCTTGACGAACTCGACAAAGGAACCATTGAATCATGGGATGAACTTCGTATTGCTTTTATTAGTAGATTTTTTCCACCAACATTATTCGATAAACTTCTCAGAGAAATCCGAGGATTCTCACAACATGAACGTGAAAATCTCACCGAAGCCTGGGTTCGAATGAAAGAACTGCTAAGAAACTTTCATGGACACGGTTTGATGAAAAGCAATATAATCAAAATATTTTACCACGGTCTTGATAAAATAACTCAAGAAGCTTTAAATGCTGCGGCCGGAGGTATATTTCTCTATAAAATGCCAAATCAAGCATATCAACTTCTAGAAGACAAAGTCTTGCTTAAACTCGATTGGGCTAAAGAGCAAAAACCAAAAACTTCTCTTCGTAAAACTGTTGCTTTCGCTGATGAAGGCAGTAATAATTCTGATACTGACAGAATTATAGCTAGAATGGATGCCATGGCAATCAAAATGGATGCCCAATATAAAGAAATGAAAGAGAAGCGTGAAAAGTGTAATCATTGTGGCGGAAACCATTCAACCGCAAATTGTAGTGATGATGACACACCTATGTCACGTGAAGAATAAGCTAAATTTATGAATGCATTTAGATGCACTCATTTTTATTATAACTATTGTAATCGTGATCGTGAGAGACGGAGACCTAGTACAAAAAATGAATACAATCGAGAACCTTTCAAACCAACAAATTCTGATCAAAAACCAGACGTACAAACACAGCTGAATGACTTTATTAAAGCACAAAAATCAACAAATCTTTTTGTCAAAGAAACATTCATGGACCTAAAAGACAAACTTGAGTCTTCAACCAGAAACCATCAAGCCTCAATTCAAAATTTGGAAGCTAAATTCGACAGATTCGCTGAGAAGCAATCGGGTCGAGCTTCTGGATCTCTTCCTAGTAACACTCAACCAAATCCTAAGAATAACCAAAACAAACCTTATCGACCACCGCAAGCTCGTCATGAGCATGTGAATGCTATTACCACAAGAAAGGGTACCTCATATGATCCACCACATGAACCTAGTCACACTCAACCTGCTGTTGAAGTGTTCTCTGATGACGAAGAAGAGGATGAACCTGTTCCTCGAATGGAAACAATAACTCCTAAAACACTAGTCCTCAAACCTTTCAAACCTAGAATTCCATACTCTCAACGCTTAAGAAAAGAAAAAATGGAAGCCCAATACGGAAAATTTCTTGATATAATTCGAGCTGTTCGAATTAATGTTTCTCTAGTTGACGTTTTAGCCAGAATGCCTAACTATGGGAAGTTTCTTAAAGAACTTGTTAGTAACAAAAGTAAGCTAGAACAAATTTCCACAACTTTCCTTAATGAAGAATGTTCAGCAATCGTTCAAAACAAAGTTCCACCAAAACTTGGTGACCCTGGAAGTTTCCTTTTTCCTTGTACTTTTAGTAAAACATTCTCGTGCAATGCTTTAGCCGATCTTTGTGGTAGCATTAATCTGATGCCATATTCTCTCTATGCGAAATTATCCATCGAAATGCTTAAACCTACTAAGATGAGTGTAAGGTTAGCTGACCGATCTTTCCAATATCCTATCGGAATTGCTGAAAATATGTTAGTCGAAGTTGGAAAATTTACCTTCCCCGTAGACTTCGTTATCCTAGAAGTGGAAGAAGATAGAAAAGTACCTTTAATCTTAGTTAGACCTTTTCTACATACAACCGATGCAATGATCCGAGTAAAACAAAAACAACTCAATTTAGGAGTTGGTAAAGAAATAATGATTTTCTCTATTGATCAGGCTATGAAACACTCTTACTCTAATGATGATACATGCTTTAGAATCGATGTTATTGATGAAATTCTTGAGGAAGATTTCGATGAACTGCTAAATGAATTTAATCAATTACTCTACTCAGTAGATGGAACAATCCTTGAAGACGAAGTCATTGCTGAATATGATCAATTCATGGCTATGACTATCAAAGATAATAATGAAAGTTCCGACGACGTTGATAATGAAGAACCATCATTCGAGAAAATAATTTTTGACACCGAACACAAAGTTAGAAATTCCATTGAAGAACCACCTACTGATCTCATTCTCAAACCATTTCCAAACCATTTGGAATATGCTTTCTTGGAAGGTGAATCATTACTCCCAGTCATAATCTCATCTAAACTCTCTAAGAGAAAGAAATTAAAATTAATTTTGGTTCTCAAAAATCATAAAAGAGCCTTTGCTTGGAAAACAAGTGACATACCTAGAATTTGTCCATCTTTCTGTAAAAACAAAATTCAGTTAATGGATGATAAGAAACCAGTTGTTCAAAAGCAAAGAAGACTCAATCCAAATATGAAAGAAGTTGTCGAACTCATTGACTCAGGAATTATCTACCCTATAGCAGATAGCCCATGGGTAAGTCCTATTCATTGTGTACCTAAGAAAGGTGGTATCATAGTAGTAACAAATGAAAATGACGAACTTGTCACAACCAGAACTGTCACTGTTTGGCGCGTATGTATTGACTATAGAAAACTGAATGAAAAAACCGCAAAAGATCATTTTCCTCTCCCATTCATGGACCAAATGTTAGAAAGACTAGCGGGAAATGAATATTTCTGTCTTCTTGACAGATTTTTTGGTTATTTCCAAATACCAATCGATCAAATGGATCAAGAAAAAACAACGGTTACTTGTCTTTTCGGAACTTACGCTTATCGACGTATGCCCTTTGGCTTATGTAATGCAACTGCTACTTTTCAAAGGTGTATGATAGCAATTTTTCATGATATGATTGAAGAAACTATGGAAGTTTTCATGGATGATTTTTCTGTCTTTGGAAATTCTTTCGATAAATGCCTAGGTAATTTATATAAAATGCTTCAACGTTGCGAAGATGCAAATCTTGTACTTAATTGGGGAAAATGCCACTTCATGGTAAAAGAAGGAATTGTACTCAGACATAAAGTGTCAGGAGCAGGACTTGAAGCTTTCTAGGACATGCAGGATTCTATCGACGATTTATTAAAGATTTCTAAAAAATTGCACGACCTTTAACTAAACTTCTCAAAAAAGATGTTACATTTGAATTCGATGATGAATGTCACAAAGCTTTTGAAACTCTTAAAGAAAAACTCACATGTACTCCAATCATAATAAGTCCAAATTGGAATTTACCATTTGAATTAATGTGTGATGCAAGCGATTTCGCAGTTGGAGCTATTTTAGGACAAAAAGATGGTAAACATTTCCTTCCTATCTACTTTTCTAGTAAAACACTCAACGCTACTCAACAAAATTATACGGTTACTGAAAAAGAACTCATGGCCATTGTATTTGCATTTGAAAAATTCCGTGCATATCTAGTTCTATCTAAAACTGTGGTCTATACAGATCATTCCGCTCTAAAATATCCATTTAAAAAGTAAGATGCTAAACCACATCTTATTCCTTGGATTTTGCTTTTACAAGAATTTGATATAGAAATCAAAGAAAAAAAAGGTGTTGAAAATGTAGCGGCTGATCATTTGTCTCGTTTAGAAAATGAAGATGAAGAAATAGAAATTGAAATAAATGATAACTTTCCTGATGAAACTCTTAATGCAATTAGTTCTCCAGACTAGCCATGGTTCGCAGACCTTGCAAACTATCTGGCGGGGAATGTATTACCTAAAGGAATGACTCACCAAGAGAAAAATAAATTCTTTTCAGATTTAAAGAAATATTTTTGGAATGAACCATACTTATTCAAAATATGTAACACCCCCAAAATACCGCAGCGGAAGACTGTGTCACTTGGGGTGCTACTTCATAATACAAAGTACAAGTTATAGAAAACGACCTCTAAATGAGACGTTTTGAAAAGTTACCATTCGATTAATGAATTCAAAGTTACAAACATGAGATTCCAAAGTATGATACATAAATGTATACAAAATGTTTGAATGGTAAATGACAAAAGCGTAAGTCTTCAGAATATGCAGCTTGACTCTAAGTTCCACGCACTAGCTATCGCCTTACTAACCTGAGATAAACATGCTCAAGTGTCAACACAATGGTTGGTGAGTTCATAGAGTTTATCTTAAAACAGTTGAAAAGCCTTAAAGAATGTTCACACAGCAAAGGCATTGTGAATCCACTCAGTTGCAAGTCCCGCCATAAGAGACTTGCAACCTGTGTGTCCACAACCCACTGCTACAATATAATATGAGTAAGACATGTGTGTATACGATATATGCACTCTTAATGTAAAGTATAAAATGTCTACTGAACCTTATGACAAGAATAAGCTCAAAAGCTTCGTAAGAATAAGCACAAATGCTTCATGACAAGAATAAGCTCAAAAGCTTCGTAAGAATAAGCACAAATGCTTCATGACAAGAATAAGCTCAAAAGCTTCGTAAGAATAAGCACAAATGCTTCATGACATGAATAGATTTACACATAAAGACTACACATCAAGTATAAACAGAATCAAGTATAATGAAATCAAGTATAAGACAATCAAGTATAAAAGAATCAAGTATAAATGTTTTGAGTATTTGTACAAGTAAGCAAGTAGTTGAGCATGTATCCCCCCCAAAGAGTTAAAACAAGTATGAAAAGAGTAGGGGCTATGACTCACCTTGAACTAATGATATCAAAACGTATAACGGAATCGATGGATTAAGCCAGGAAGTCTCTACGCGCAACCTAGAATATGACGTTGCGACTTAGGTTTGAGTAATGCCTAAGAATACGAAGAATTGCCTATATATGTCTTGCATATAGTTCATGATGTAGTACTTAGTATATAGTGTAAGTTGTTGAATACAAATGGTTTATGAAATGTGTATAGTTTGTATATCTCCTACTACCGTTCGGGCCGTCATAATTCAGAAGTCATGTAGTAAATGTTCGAGGAGCCAGGACACTTTAATTCGTAAATCCACAACTCATCTCGACGGTTTACCCATATGAACTCCTCACATGAAGCTCCCTACTATTGTTGTGTTCAATATGTAAAACATGTATAATAGTTATAATGATTTCGGTTTAGAAAGTATTAAGGTCTTAGCCGTGGCTTTGGTCATGGCTACCATGGTCTTGAGACTCAGCCTTGGCCTTGCCGTGGCTTTGGTCTCGGCTTTAAGGTCATTAGACCCCTTGGTTATACTTAGCCATGACCAATAATATAATAACTTGGGTATATGAAATAGCTGTTTAAGAAATTGAAGATATCTCATTCATTATTGGTTTCCTGGATACGTGACCCTGAGTTTCTGAAGAAAACATCATTCTGAACAACTTTCATGTTTTAACTTTTTGATGAAACGGACCAGAAGTGCATCTTTTTGCGTGTTTAGTGTTCTGTCACAGAAAGTTTTAGGCAGTTTTGCCGCAAAGTTTTGGTAATTTCAAATGGTCATAACTTTTGACTCGTATACTTGTTTTGGGTGATTCAAATTGCTATGTTTTCCTTTTGAAGTCCTCTCTAACAGTAGGTAAATGTTCAATATCATAGTTATACTATTTTGGTCGTGGTTCTCAAAGAAAGTTACTAGTTTACTTGTTTAAATAACATAAGTTAACATATATGTATCATAACTTGTTTTACTAGTTTTTATACATCATGAACCTAATAACAAGAACATATATAGCATGAATGAAACACAAAGAGCATGAAAGTGATAATTAAGCAAGGAGTATGTTAGGGTTTGCTTACAACTTGTGAAGAAACTAACTAGAACCAAGATCAAAACCAAGAACCACTACTTAATCTTCCTAAACCTTTCCAACCATAGCCATGCTTCCAATTTTTAACCACCCTTGCTAATCTTGTATTCTTGAATGATTTGTGATGAGGTTTAGGTGACTTGAGTAGATCTAAACTCAAGAGAATCACCAAAGTTTCTAAGGTTTGGAAGTGTTTGATGAATGAAAACCTAACTAGGGTTTCTATGTATGGATATTGCACTTGAATCTTGCTTGAAACTTGGAAGAGAATTAGCTAAGTGTTTGGTGATGGTGAGGGCTGATATGGGACGGCAACAAGGGCAAGGAGAGGCTTTATAGTGAGTTGAGGAGGTTAGTTTTGTTGACTTGTCAACCCTTGGAGAGCAAGGGTAACACATGTATGCAATCTAAGGCCTCCTAGCATGAGATCAAGCCACATGGGTGCTGAATCCCCCCCTAAGTTGGTTTGCTATGGATGAGATAGGATGACTTGGTCTTGGTGATATAATCCTAAGTATGTAGCTAGTTTTGACTCCGTAAACTGCTAACCGTAAACTGTTAAGCCTTAAAACGTAAAACCGGGTATCGTAAAAATGTGAAACTTTGAAGAATGATTAAACTTGTCAAAATACTCCATAATAAAATATAAAATGAGTGGTAGGTCCTATTGGGTTGCTCAAACCCTGCTAAAACTGGAAACACGGGTCTAAAACGCGTAATACATAAAATGTACGAATATTGGGTAAAATTGAGAAAAGTAAAGTGTTACTTTTCTTATAGGATAAAAATGATCTAAAATGACTTATAATGTCTAGGCTGGGCTCAGTCTAGTTTCGGTTGGTATTTAATGTCTTTTAGACCTAAAACCGGAAGCCTAAAAATCAAGGAATGACTTGTAAAATCAAAGAATGATTTTTGGTCAAAGGAGGAGGGAAAAATATGTTGAATTTACCAAATAATTTGAAAACTCAAATTGTCTTAGAAACGCGGTGCAGGTATAGGCTAAGGTTACGGCTAAGTAAAAGTGCTTGAAAACGTAAATTTCTGATTCTTGCGGTCCAGGGTCTAAATGGTAACATTTTTCTTCGTCATGATTAATTCTCAAATTAATCATGAGAGTACTAAACATTTTTCTGATGCGGGGTCACTTAACGCGGTCGAGTTTCGTTGTGCGTAGAATTTTTGAATGACGTTTTACCCTAAAACGTGTAATTCCTTAATAACTTTCACGAAAATGATCTGATGAGTGTCAAACTTTTAATTTGCTATAGAAATGATTTATCACTCGAGGCCATGAAACAAAAATCAAATTTCGGGAAAATTTCGGGAAAATGAATAGTAAAAGTCCGAAAATGCGAGTTGTTACAAAATATGTCCTGACGGAATAATCCATATGTAACACCCCCAAAATACCGCAGCGGAAGACTGTGTCACTGGGGTGCTACTTCATAATACAAAGTACAAGTTATAGAAAACGAACTCTAAATGAGACGTTTTGAAAAGTTACCATTCGATTAATGAATTCAAAGTTACAAACATGAGATTCCAAAGTATGATACATAAATGTATACAAGTGTTTTGAATGGTAAATGATAAAAGCGTAAGTCTTCAAAACATGCAGCTTGACTCTAAGTTCCATGCACTAGCTATCGCCTTACTAACCTGAGATAACATGCTAAAGTGTCAACACAATGGTTGGTGAGTTCATAGAGTTTGTCTTAAAACAGTTGAAAAGCCTTAAAAGAATGTTCACACAGCAAAGGCATCGTGAATCCACTCAGTTACAAGTCCCGCCATAAGAGACTTGTAACCTGTGTGTTCACAACCCACTGCTACAATATAGTATGATAAAGACATGTATAAGTTCATCAAAACAATTAAGCAATTAGTCGTGAGTCTACACTTCATCTCCGAAGACCTCACGTTTATGATGTATCCAACATTCGCAAATGTTAGGATGTATCAATAGCCTCAATGGTCATCCAAGGTCTTAATTTGGAGCCACCGGAAGTCTCAATGGTCATCCAGCAACTTAATCTGGAGCCACTGGCAGTAACACAATCAAGTATAATGCAGTTATGTATATATGAAATCAAGTATAATGCGATCAAGTATAAGAAAATCAAGTATAGGACAATCAAGTATAATGCGATCAAGTATTTGTACAAGTAAGCAAGTAGTTGAGCATGTATCCCCCCCAGGAGTTAAAACAATTATAAAAAGAGTAGGGGCTATGACTCACCTTAAGTCTATGTAATGAGAAATGAAAGTGGTAGTCGAATCGCGAAAGTCTCTAAGAGCAGCCTATAATAGAACGTTGCGACTTAGGTTTGGAGTAACGTCTAAGAATACGAAGAATTGCCTATATATGTCTTGCATAATGTTCATGATGTAGTACTTAGTATATAGTGTAAGTCTTTGAATATAAGTCGTTTATGAAACATGTATAGGTTGTAAATCTCTTACTACCGTTCGGGCCGACATAATTCAGAAGTCATGGAGTAAACGTTCGAGGAGCCAGGACACTTTAACTCGTAAATCCACAACTCGTCTCGACGGCTTACTTAATGAACTCCTCACATGAGGCTCCCTACTATTGTAGTATTTGATAACATATGTATATAAGCTTTTTGATCTTTAATAGTTATATGGTCTTTAGCCGTGGCTTTGCCGTGACCTTGGTCATTGTTACCATGGTCTTGAGACTCAACCTTGGCTTTAGCCATGGTTGTGGTCTCGGCTTTAGGTCATTAGACCTCTTGGTCTCATCTAATTATAATGATTATATAGTAACTTTGGTCTAAAAATGGGCTGTTAAGAATTTGAAGAAAATATCACTCGGAAAGCCTTTTCAGGGCTCGAGCTTCTTTGTTCCTGAACGAAAACGTCGTTCCGGACAACTTTCGTGTTTTAACTTTTTGATGAATCAGAGCAGAAGTGGGACTTTCAAATTGGCAGAATGCAAACAGGAGGTTATGGGCAGTTTCGGCGTTTTGGTGTCGCTAACTTCTTATGGTCATAACTTTTGACTCGTGTACTCGTTTTGGGTGATTCAAATTGCTATGTTTTCCTTATTAAGTCCTCTTTAACAGTAAGTAAGTGTCAAATATCAAAGTTATACTATTGTGGTCGTGGTTTTCCATAAAAATCACTAGTTTGCTTGTTTACTTGTCATAAGTTAACATATGTATACCAATACTTGTTTTATCCATTTTTAAACATCATGAACACAATACAAAGACCATATATAGCATGAAAGAAACATAATAAGCATGAAATGATATTGAGCAAGAAAGTGTATAAGGGTTTGCTTACAACTTTTGGCTTTCTAAAGAAAGGAAGTCAAGTATAGAACTAGGACACTAAACCTAAGCTTGTAAACCCTTCACCATAACTCTTGTAACCATTGCTAGCCTTGATCTAACCCTTGTGAAAACCATTTAACTTCAGCCCTAGTAACCTTGTGTAGCTCCTAATTCAACCATGGAATCACCAAACAAACTTAAGAACTAGGTAGAGAATACTAAGACATTGAACTTTGTAGTGTAACTTGTATATTGAAGATCAAAGGATCATGGTGCTAGGTATGGAGGTTGTGGCGTTTTTATTGATGAAGAATGAAAGGAATGAGCTCTCTATTTATAGCAAGAATGAGGAGGTTAGGAAGGTTACTAGGAAAGTGCTAAAACTTGGAGACAAAGTTGTGATTAAATATGATCCAATGGCTAAAGTCATGAGATGATGCCACAAGTGTGAATGCCCCCCCCCTAGTGGCGGTTTGAAGAACTTGGAGAACAAGGTGTGGACTTTTGATGGTATTATCCTAAGTATGTAGCTAGTTTTGACTCCGTAAATCGCTAACCGTAAATGATTAAGCCTCAAAACGTAAAACCGGGTATCCTAAAAATATGAAACTTATAAATATGGTTAAACATGTCAATATAGTCCATAATAAAATATAAAATGAGTGGTAGGTTCTATCGGGTGCTAAAACCCTGCTAAAAACTGGAAATACGGGTCTAAAACGCGTAATACGTAAAACGTACGAAAGTTGCGTAAAATTGAGAAAAGTAAAATGTAACTTTTCTAATAGGATAATAATGACTTAAAATGACTTATAATGTCTAGGCTGGGCTCAGTCTAGTGTCGGTTGGTGTTAAATGTCTTTTAGACCTAAAACCGCAAGCCTAAAAATCAAGGAATGACTTATAAAATCAAAGAATGATTTTTGGTCAAAGGAGGAGGGAAAAATATGTTGACTTTTTCTAATAAGTTGAAAACTCAAATTGTCTTAGAAACGCGTTTTGTGGTCTAACGGTTAATCGCCCATACAGTTAAGCGTGCTCATGCGAGAGTAGTACAGGCTTGGGTGACCTGCCGGGAATAGTAATTAATCTGAAAATGCGAATTGTTACAGTCTCTACCCCTTCAGGAAACTTCGTCCCGAAGTTTAGTTGATGTTAACTACTTATGGTGTGTCTAAGAGAATTCGGGATCTCTAATATAGTGGTGTTCACTCTGATTCGTCTAAGGTTCTGGTTAAGGAGTCGTATCGGCTACAATTAAGCCCACTTATTTATAACACATTACTTACATAAAGAAGCGTCCAAATTTATGTAAGTAAGGTCTCATAAACTTATGGTTCGGTGATTTACAATTTCTTTATTTAACTGAAGAGGCGTCCCAATCCATTTAAATAAGGAGATTCTAAATCATCCTACTTAAGAATTTCCGACACAAAAATCCGCCTTCTGAGGCCGATAGTAAGATAATCAAGTCATCAAATCCCTAAAGCTAAGCAATAATATTATTTAACTCAAATCTTGTGTCTAATCAAACAAGAACTGTCACAAGATCAAGTTAACTAATTAGTTATTACTGAGCTCCATGTTTTTAATGACTCGGCTAATCTCTGGGGCTCCTTATAATACTAAAGTCACATCATCTAACAGCGTGGAACTAAGCAAACCTCTAACCAAAAAGCATATGTGTATGTATTGTGTGTAAGGCAAATAAAGAGGAATGTCCCAACGTATATAGCAGTTATAGTCTAGGCACTAAATGCAACCTAGTTCTCTATAACCAAGGCTCTGATACCAATCTGTAACACCCCCAAAATACCGCAGCGGAAGACTGTGTCACTGGGGTGCTACTTCATAATACAAAGTACAAGTTATAGAAAACGAACTCTAAATGAGACGTTTTGAAAAGTTACCATTCGATTAATGAATTCAAAGTTACAAACATGAGATTCCAAAGTATGATACATAAATGTATACAAGTGTATTGAATGGTAAATGATAAAAGCGTAAGTCTTCAAAACATGCAGCTTGACTCTAAGTTCCATGCACTAGCTATCGCCTTACTAACCTGAGATAACATGCTAAAGTGTCAACACAATGGTTGGTGAGTTCATAGAGTTTGTCTTAAAACAGTTGAAAAGCCTTAAAAGAATGTTCACACAGCAAAGGCATCGTGAATCCACTCAGTTACAAGTCCCGCCATAAGAGACTTGTAACCTGTGTGTTCACAACCCACTGCTACAATATAGTATGATAAAGACATGTATAAGTTCATCAAAACAATTAAGCAATTAGTCGTGAGTCTACACTTCATCTCCGAAGACCTCACGTTTATGATGTATCCAACATTCGCAAATGTTAGGATGTATCAATAGCCTCAATGGTCATCCAAGGTCTTAATTTGGAGCCACCGGAAGTCTCAATGGTCATCCAGCAACTTAATCTGGAGCCACTGGCAGTAACACAATCAAGTATAATGCAGTTATGTATATATGAAATCAAGTATAATGCGATCAAGTATAAGAAAATCAAGTATAGGACAATCAAGTATAATGCGATCAAGTATTTGTACAAGTAAGCAAGTAGTTGAGCATGTATCCCCCCCAGGAGTTAAAACAATTATGAAAAGAGTAGGGGCTATGACTCACCTTAAGTCTATGTAATGAGAAATGAAAGTGGTAGTCGAATCGCGAAAGTCTCTAAGAGCAGCCTATAATAGAACGTTGCGACTTAGGTTTGGAGTAACGTCTAAGAATACGAAGAATTGCCTATATATGTCTTGCATAATGTTCATGATGTAGTACTTAGTATATAGTGTAAGTCTTTGAATATAAGTCGTTTATGAAACATGTATAGGTTGTAAATCTCTTACTACCGTTCGGGCCGACATAATTCAGAAGTCATGGAGTAAACGTTCGAGGAGCCAGGACACTTTAACTCGTAAATCCACAACTCGTCTCGACGGCTTACTTAATGAACTCCTCACATGAGGCTCCCTACTATTGTAGTATTTGATAACATATGTATATAAGCTTTTTGATCTTTAATAGTTATATGGTCTTTAGCCGTGGCTTTGCCGTGACCTTGGTCATTGTTACCATGGTCTTGAGACTCAACCTTGGCTTTAGCCATGGTTGTGGTCTCGGCTTTAGGTCATTAGACCTCTTGGTCTCATCTAATTATAATGATTATATAGTAACTTTGGTCTAAAAATGGGCTGTTAAGAATTTGAAGAAAATATCACTCGGAAAGCCTTTTCAGGGCTCGAGCTTCTTTGTTCCTGAACGAAAACATCGTTCCGGACAACTTTCGTGTTTTAACTTTTTGATGAATCGGACCAGAAGTGGGACTTTCAAATTGGCAGAATGCAAACAGGAGGTTATGGGCAGTTTCGGCGTTTTGGTGTCGCTAACTTCTTATGGTCATAACTTTTGACTCGTGTACTCGTTTTGGGTGATTCAAATTGCTATGTTTTCCTTATTAAGTCCTCTTTAACAGTAAGTAAGTGTCAAATATCAAAGTTATACTATTGTGGTCGTGGTTTTCCATAAAAATCACTAGTTTGCTTGTTTACTTGTCATAAGTTAACATATGTATACCAATACTTGTTTTATCCATTTTTAAACATCATGAACACAATACAAAGACCATATATAGCATGAAAGAAACATAATAAGCATGAAATGATATTGAGCAAGAAAGTGTATAAGGGTTTGCTTACAACTTTTGGCTTTCTAAAGAAAGGAAGTCAAGTATAGAACTAGGACACTAAACCTAAGCTTGTAAACCCTTCACCATAACTCTTGTAACCATTGCTAGCCTTGATCTAACCCTTGTGAAAACCATTTAACTTCAGCCCTAGTAACCTTGTGTAGCTCCTAATTCAACCATGGAATCACCAAACAAACTTAAGAACTAGGTAGAGAATACTAAGACATTGAACTTTGTAGTGTAACTTGTATATTGAAGATCAAAGGATCATGGTGCTAGGTATGGAGGTTGTGGCGTTTTTATTGATGAAGAATGAAAGGAATGAGCTCTCTATTTATAGCAAGAATGAGGAGGTTAGGAAGGTTACTAGGAAAGTGCTAAAACTTGGAGACAAAGTTGTAATTAAATATGATCCAATGGCTAAAGTCATGAGATGATGCCACAAGTGTGAATGCCCCCCCCTAGTGGCGGTTTGAAGAACTTGGAGAACAAGGTGTGGACTTTTGATGGTATTATCCTAAGTATGTAGCTAGTTTTGACTCCGTAAATCGCTAACCGTAAATGATTAAGCCTCAAAACGTAAAACCGGGTATCCTAAAAATATGAAACTTATAAATATGGTTAAACATGTCAATATAGTCCATAATAAAATATAAAATGAGTGGTAGGTTCTATCGGGTGCTAAAACCCTGCTAAAAACTGGAAATACGGGTCTAAAACGCGTAATACGTAAAACGTACGAAAGTTGCGTAAAATTGAGAAAAGTAAAATGTAACTTTTCTAATAGGATAATAATGACTTAAAATGACTTATAATGTCTAGGCTGGGCTCAGTCTAGTGTCGGTTGGTGTTAAATGTCTTTTAGACCTAAAACCGCAAGCCTAAAAATCAAGGAATGACTTATAAAATCAAAGAATGATTTTTGGTCAAAGGAGGAGGGAAAAATATGTTGACTTTTTCTAATAAGTTGAAAACTCAAATTGTCTTAGAAACGCGTTTTGTGGTCTAACGGTTAATCGCCCATACAGTTAAGCGTGCTCATGCGAGAGTAGTACAGGCTTGGGTGACCTGCCGGGAATAGTAATTAATCTGAAAATGCGAATTGTTACACCATAGATGTGTATATGGACCAGAAACTCATGCCATTCTTGATAAATGTCACCATGGACCTACCGGTGGACATTATGGTGTCACCACTACTGCTAAAAAAGTATTTGAATCAGGATTCTATTGGCCAACAATTCTAAAAGAAACACATACTCTAGTTCGCCTTTGCGAAGCATGTCAGAAAACTGGAACCATTTCTAAAAGGGATGAAATGCCCATGAATTACATTCAAGTATGTGAAATTTTTGACATCTGGGGTATAGACTTTATGGGACCTTTTCCTAAATCATCAAAATTCGAATACATCTAAGTCGCTGTCGACTATGTCTCAAAATGGGCAGAAGCCCAAGCTCTTCAAACAAATGATGCCAAAGTTGTTATAACATTTCTCAAGAAACTATTTTGTCGTTTTGGCATGCCAAAAGCTCTCATTAGCGACAGAGGCACTCATTTTTGCAATAAAATGATGGAAAAAGCTATGAAAAGATATGGAGTCAACCATCGATTCTCTACATCCTATCACCCTCAAACGAGTGGTCAAGTTGAAAATACTAATAGAGATCTTAAAAGAATACTTGAAAAAACAGTTAAAGACAACCCTGCTATTTGGTCAAGGAAACTTGACGATGCTCTATGGGCTTTTAGAGCTGCTTACAAAACACCAACTGGAACAACCCCATACAAACTTATATATGGCAAAGCATGTCACCTACCTTTTGAAATAGAACACCGTGCATACTGGGCACTTAAAAACTGTATGAATTAGATGAACTACGCTTTCATGCTTATGAAAACTCTCGCCTTTATAAAGCTAGAAATAAGGTTTGGCATGATAGGAAATTAAAAATGAGAAAAGAATTCAAGAAAGGATATAAAGTCTTCCTATTCCAATCGAAGTTCAAAATCAAACAACAGAAAATTACAAGCCTTTGGGTTGGACCTTATGCTGTTAAACACCAATATCCATCCAGATATGTTGAACTGTACGGACTTGACGATCAAAGTTTTATAGTCAACGGTAACAGACTAAAATTATACCATGAGGAAGAAAGTTTCAACGATAGAAGGGAAGAATCAACACCATTCTTTCCAAACAAATAAATCACCTTAATCACATGAGTCGAGCTATAGACTCTGAAATTAGCGCTTTGCGGGAGGCAACCCATTCCATTTCTTTTTTCTTTTTCTTTCTTTCTTTTCCTTCTTATTTACTTTGTTTAAACCACACTGTAAAACTTAAGTGTAGATGTATGATTAATATATATATATATATATATATATATATATATATATATATATATATATATATATATATATATATATATATATATATATATATATATATATTTCCATTTTTTTTGTTTGTTTGATATTATTTAGCAGATTATTATGAAGAAAAAGACCGAATTTGGGATAGCTCAGCTCTTCATGCTTTCTCATACGGCCCAGGAAGTTTCTTTCTCTTTTAAATAGTTATATTTTACCTATTTTTATATCCAATTATAAACATTGAGGGCAATGTTCAACTTTAGTATGGGGGGGAGTCAAATAGTAAAAATATCTATCCCATAAAAACTGATTATATGATACAAACATTGCTTTCTAATAAAAAATATATGTTTTTGTGGAAAGCTAGAATGGGGGTTGAATAGTTTTACGTCTTTTTAATTTTATTATGAAAACTTAGTTTAGTTTTAAAACCTTGTTTGCTTTTAAAACTTTGATTCGATCTTATGTGAACTTAAATCTTGAACAATATGAACAACTATATCTAAGTATGAACAATAATAATAATGTAAGCTAAGTATGTGAAATCAACACATGCATAATATAAACAATTATAGCTATATACGAGAGATAAGTAAGTAAACGTCTATTTTATAATCCTTAGTTATATTTTGAATGAAAACTATACTTGATCGAAATGATCAATTATATGTATGTTACCTTTTTAGTTTGATTGTAAAAACTTTGTTTTGTGAATGAAACTTTTGTTTGATCTTTAAGTAAAATCAATACTAGCACTATATGAGCAACTATATATATACGTCTACGTCTACAAAAGTAATAACGATATAAGCAAGATAAGAAGTAAGATATGGAAAGATCTAACCGCGAGACAAAGGATTTATAGTGGTTCGGCTACAAGGACACCTTCCTTGCCCTACTCCACTCCTCGAGTCACCTACTCGAGAGTTTTCTTCACTATGTCAACAAGCTCCCTTATAGCGGAGAAAACCTTACACACCAATATACACACCACAACTTCGTCACAACTTATTCACACCTTCTACACAACTTCTTCACATCTAGTCACTACTTAATCACAACACTACTTCTTCACACCTATCTATCTTCACAACTATCTACTTCACAACAATATTCTTCACAACTATCTACTTCCCAACTGCTCTACTTCACAACTATCTACTACACACTCACTCTATCTACACACCTTGCTAATCTATCTTCTATCAAATATTCACAACTAGTTACACAAAGAAATAGATATAATGGATGATGCTCTAACAACTTAGATGTGGAGGTCACAACAAGTTGTAATACTTCTTCTCTTGAAGGATTGAAGTATTCTTCTCTTGCACTTGAAAGGTAGAGGTTTGGATCACTTTGAAACAAAGATTTATGTATGTATGATCAAAGGATTTAGAAAATAGAGATGGAGATCTAAAACAGAAAGTTTTGGAGTGCAAAAGGTGAGACAAATCTGTGGAATGAACCAGTATTTAAAGGGAGAAAAATACTGTTTGGGAGCATGGCCGGTCCCCTTAATTAGGGGCCGGTCCCCTTAATAATTAAGGAGGTCGCCCATACAATTAAGGGGGCCGCCCTCCAAAAATGGCCAGAAAGCTTGTCTCTTTCTGGGGAAAGTTTATCTAGTGAAATTTTAACTATTTTTTATTAAAATTTTGAATTCATATATTTATTATGATTTAAACATATTCTTTTATTTCCAAAAATAATTTTGTAAAAGATATAAAATGTTTTGTGACATTTTATAAAAAGTCTAGTGTTTAAGAAAAATGTTCCTTTAATCATAAAATGCAATAAACACTTTGTTTATTCATACCTTAAGTGATTTGAATGTAAAGAGAATATTTATTTCTAAATACTTGTTTACGTCATAATTTTTAGCTCAATGGGTTTACGTTTTGTGATTATCAAAACATAGAGATATCGATAAATGTTAATAATGTTTTTAGGCATTATTTATATCAACAATCTCCCCCTTTTTGATGATTACAAAATCTTAAACTCTTTAAATCTAAAAATTAATTTTTAGACAAGTATTTAGAGTTTTATATTCACTTCTCCCCCTTTTTGTAAAATAAAAAAGGTTATGCCGATTAAGCTTCATAAAAGAAGTTAAACGGGTAGAAAGCTCCCCCTTGATGTGTGCTCCCCCTCATTTGAGAGCACCAAGGAAATGAGCTATGGAATCTTGGCTGCAAAAATATTAGAAGCACAAGCATACATAGAAAAATATGCAATATACAGATAACAAGCATAGCAAACAAATATTAAGGATGCATAACAATTAATTCAAAGTGATTATGATAAAGATCCTAATTTGCCAAAGAGAGCCATCAGACTTGCTTGCAACAAAAGGTTGGTTGACTCTTATTTGAAAGTGAAAATCATAAGCATATAGTATGCTTAGATGGTTTATGATGGAGTGTTTGGAATGAAGATGGTTGAGTTAGGGTAAGGTTGTTGGATTAATGGAGGTATATGTTTGGGTCATGAATGTGGGATAGTTTGGTGGTGGAGTGTTTGTAGCGGAAGAGGTTGATTGAGGTTTTGGATGTTGTTCAAGTGAGGGTATTGGATGAGATCTAGTGAGAAGATAATCAATCCAAGTGAAGTGTTCATTCAATGAAATGGTTTGTTTTTGGAGAAAGATGCAACAAGGACAATTGTTGATATGCTTCTCAAGTTGATTTATGTTGTGTGGTGATGAGGGTGATCTAGATGAAGGTGGATCCAAATTGCGTTGAGCAAGATGTAAGGCTAAAAGAGCACTAAGCTCATGGGCTTCTTTTAGCGCCTCAACGAACTTCAAGTGTTCGGAGGAGGGTGATGGTGGTGGAGCATGATAGTTGTCTTGGGTGAGGGTTTGAACATGCAACATAGGAATGGCATGTGAAGTTGTAGGATGTGGTAGTGATACTCTTGGTGGTGGAGACATGTTTGAGCTTGGGTAATCATGAAAACATGATATGGGTGGAAGAGATGCTTCATGAGTGGATGGTGTTTTTGTTGAATGAGCAACATGTGAAGTGTTGGTAATGAGGTTGGGATTATTTTTTTGGGATTGTGCATGCTCATCATAAGAAGGAGCATTAGTGGAAGCACGAATGGATGATTGGTTGTTAAAAGGATCATTTGTGTGAGAGTGAGGTTTAGGTATGTAATATTGAAGACATAGGAGGAATTTGGTGTTGGATATTTAACAACATCATTTGGTTTAATGGGAGAGGACATGGTGAGATGAGTAGAGATTGAGAGGAATGAGAGTGTTTATAATGTAGGATTGGTGGGATTAAGGATGTATAAACTTTGATAGAAGGTTTAGGATAAAATAGGTTTGTGAATTTTGGGAAGTGTAGGATGAAATGGGCTAAAAAGTAGAAAATGAAAACAACACCTTCGACCATCAGATGGCCGGTCCCCTTAATAATTAAGGGGGCCGCCTTATGATTTAAGGGGGCCGCCCATCTGGTGATTCTCAGATTGCCAGAAAAGGGTTTTTAGTAGTGAATTGCAGAAAGGTTGTGTTTTTGTTTTCAAACAAGTCCAACTCTTTGAGGCAAGCATATACTAATTATGTAGGCAAATATGTAGCCAAAGCATGTTAACCAAAGAGATTAAGTAAACAAGCAATTTCATATATCATGCAAACATACTCATCAAGCAAGTAAAATATAAGTGCTAGGAAACAATAAGCAATCATCAAGTATTTCATAACTACATAACTAGGAGGATTAATCCTAATGTGTATCAATGTGCAATAAGTGGGTAGTTATGATAGCATGGATTTCTAGACTTGTTACAAACAAAGTCTTAATAGACAAACCATGGTCCTCTTGATTTGATTTAGTTCACTTATAAGTGTCATTTATATAAATATAAATGACAAATATGAGATCACCATGCATGATTTAAAGAGATGTTTTTAGCATTATTCAACAATGCTTGAAAGTAGGTTTTCACGTAGATGTAAGAGTTATTTGAATAAAATAGATTGGGTTTTACTTCAAAATGTGTTAATGAAAGGTAAAGAGAATTTTCCCAATCTTTGATTTTGATCAAAATAAAATTGTGGATATTGATAGTGAAAACATGTTATTGAAAAGTGGGATAGTCATTTGAAAAACTATTTTCCAAAATGTGACTGAGGTTTTTGCATATTTTGAGAGATATTAGATTTTTGACAAGAAATATCATTAATCATAGATTTTAAAAGATGTTTATTAAGGATCTCATGCTCAAGAGGATTGGTTAAGCCTATTTTCATATGCTATCCTTTTCTTCATAACATATGATCTTAAGTGAGTGATGATGTTATTCTACATGTTTGATGCAAGGGTGTTGAATGGGGTATATCCTAACATCTATAGCTCCTTTGTTATTGCACACTTATCTAACTTAATGCCATAGTCTACGAGAGCTTGTTTCATCCATAGTTTTCTTGCGCAAGGGATCTAATCCTACTTCTATATTAACGATTAATCCACTTAACTCATTTCACTTCATCACCATGAGTTTGCTATTAGTGGATATAGAAGATTTCCATTTTCTATTTTGTTCGATAATGAACAATTTCATTTTATTCCTAGGAAAGTCAACTAATGATGTTTCTAGGTTATAAGTATATAAGCTATTATGTACATATATATGTATAAGAGTTACAAACAATATATATGTATAGCTAAGAATTAATCTAACTAATCATTTATCTAAGCATGCAAATTATAGCGATGAACTTAAAAGAGACGCGTACCTTTTAGTCTTCAGTGGATTTTCTTCAAGCACTTCAAGTGACTATGTTGACTTATAGAAATCATTTGTAGATGAGATTCCAACTTCTTCGAAGATTGAGAACTTAGCCACTTGGTCCCCATTGTCTCATAGGTCCAAAGTTGTTTGGTCCAAAGTTGTTTGGTCCAAACATATTTAACATTTGGCTTGGATGCATGTATGGTGGTAATATTCCCCAAGGATTGTAACTAGGTTGATAATTCCACATTTGATGACTAGTATTATTGTAGTTTTGTCTATTTTGGTTTCTTCTAGGTTGAGGAATTTTAGACCGAGGATGGGGATTATTTGGTCTATTTGGAGGTGGAGTTTTAGATCTTAATTTTGGTTTAGAAAATCCGGTTTTGGCTTTTAATGATGGTTTATAAAAAGTTTTTACTTTTTCATCATTCGCAATGGGTATTTTTCTATCTTTTGTTAGTATAAACTTATGTTTTGATTCTAATGATTTTTGTTTACTAGATTCACATTCAAACTTTATACTTTTATTTTCACTAGTTGAAACATTAGTTGAGGTTAATCCTAGATCGGTTTTATCTCCCGACGTTTCTTGCACACTTATTATTTTTTTAAGTGGGTTACTACTATTTTTAAACTTGTCAAGTTTGAAAATTTCATCTTTATGTTTTTCGTTTTCATTTTTAACCTCTAAGCATGTTTTACATTCTATAAAAACTTCTTTTCCTTTTTCCAAATGTTGTAGTTTAATTTTTAATTCGAGTACTTCATTTTCTAATAGATTATTAATATGTTTTAGTGACTTATTTTTAGCTATAACCTTTTGACCTAATTTGCATTTTCTATTATATTCACTATCTAGGTCTTTTTCGTCTAATGATAAATTTTCGTCACTAAAGTATTCGGTTTCGGAATGTACCTCACTTGATGTATTGGCAATAAGACACCTTTCTTCCTTTGTGGTTTCTTTCTCATCTTCATCGCTATCACTCCATGCTCCTCCAATGAACGCCTTTTGATTTTGATTCCTTGACATCATTGGACATTTTCCGATAAGATGATTTGGATCTCCGCATTTAAAGCACTTCCTTTCGCTCTTGCTACTTTCGTCGTTTTTGTTTCTTTGAAATGCCTTTCTTTCATCATGTGGTTGTCTAACGAATCTTCCTCGTCTTTTGAAGAATTTCTTGAAGTCTCTTACGGCCATGGCATTTTCTTCGTCATTACTTTCGGAGGTTGAGCTATGCTCGTCACTAGATTCCTTCCTAGCTTTCAACGCAATTGAGTTGATTCGCTCTCTTTTTCCTTTGACCATCTTGGAGTCTTTCTTTATTATTGCTTCGTAGACTTTCAAGTTGTCGATCAACTCGTCAAGTTGAAGAGTTGACAAGTTCTTTGATTCTTCAATCTCCGTAACTTTAGCTCGCCATTTTGGATGAAGAGCCCTAAGAAATTTCCTAACAAAATTCTTACTAGAAAAATTCTCATCAAGTGCTTTTAAACTTGTGATGATAGTGTTAAACCTAGCAAAAGCATTATCTATTGATTCCTCCTCCGGAATCGTAAATTGTTCATATTGTTGAACAAGAAGATCTATTTTGTTATCTTTAACTTGACTATTACCTTGGTGAGTGATTAGTAAAGAATCCCAAATTTCTTTTGCGGTTTTACACATAAAAATTCTTTCATATTCTTTGCGTGGTAAAGCATTATAAATAACCATTTTAGCCTCATTATTTTTTGCTAGTTTCTTTTTAAAATCATTATTTTGTTTTTCAAAAGATATAATTTCATCCTTTTTAGTTTCAAGATTATATTGAATAGGGGGAAAATCACCAAAGGCAATAACTTGCCAAAGATCAAGATCTTTTGATTTCACATAAGTTTCGAATCAATTTTTCCAATATAAAAATCTATCACTTTCAAATAGTGGTGGTCTTTGTATAGATTGCCCTTCTAAATATTTTTCAGATTCCATAGATCGTTGCAAGTTTTAAAATACAATATATTTTAAAAATCTCGCTTGACGTGGCTCCTGATACCAATTATGGAAAAATAGAAGGGGGGTTGAATAGTTTTACGTCTTTTTAATTTTATTATGAAAACTTAGTTTAGTTTTAAAACCTTGTTTGCTTTTAAAACTTTGATTCGATCTTATGTGAACTTAAATCTTGAACAATATGAACAACTATATCTAAGTATGAACAATAATAATAATGTAAGCTAAGTATGTGAAATCAACACATGCATAATATAAACAATTATAGCTATATACGAGAGATAAGTAAGTAAACGTCTATTTTATAATCCTTAGTTATATTTTGTATGAAAACTATATTTGATCGAAATGATCAATTATATGTATGTTACCTTTTTAGTTTGATTGTAAAAACTTTGTTTTGTGAATGAAACTTTTGTTTGATCTGTAAGTAAAATCAATACTAGCACTATATGAGCAACTATATATATACGTCTACGTCTACAAAAGTAATAACGATATAAGCAAGATAATAATTAAGATATGGAAAGATCTAACCGCGAGACAAAGGATTTATAGTGGTTCGGCTACAAGGACACCTTCCTTGCCCTACTCCACTCCTCGAGTCACCTACTCGAGAGTTTTCTTCACTATGTCAACAAGCTCCCTTATGGCGGAGAAAACCTTACACACCAATATACACACCACAAATTCGTCACAACTTATTCACACCTTCTACACAACTTCTTCACATCTAGTCACTACTTAATCACAACACTACTTCTTCACACCTATCTATCTTCACAACTATCTACTTCACAACAATCTTCTTCACAACTATCTACTTCCCAACTTCTCTACTTCACAACTATCTACTTGTCACACCCCCAAAATCGGGTCCAGCGGAAGCATGCATGTAGCTAGGGTGTAACTCAATTGGTATTACAACACAAGTTCAAAAATGGTTTTCCACTTCAATCATTTAGAATAAAATAGTTAAATCAAAAATATTGAATTTACATTGTTAAAAGTAGTGCGGAAGTTGGCCCTTAAAATAGTTTTAAACGGTCCCCAAAATGAATATCAGAGTCTTCTATTACCATGCCATGCCCTGCCAAAACCTCCAGTAGCGTGCCGTTGCTTAATACCTGAAAATACATGCTAAAATGTCAGCATAAAGCTGGTGAGTTCATAGAGTTTAGTGTAAAATGAAATACATTGCATTTAAATGAAGATTTCCCGGCAAAGGCATCGTAAATCCACTCAGTTGCAAGTCCCGCCATAAGAGACTTGTAACCTGTGTGTTTACGATCCACTGCCAAATATGAATTGGTTTATGTAAACAAAAGTAATAAGTATTTTGCGGAACACAAGATTTTCAGTAGGGATAACCATTATAACAAATACAACGTTAACCCAAAAATAAAATACAATGCCTTAAGCTCATGACCCCAAAGCTCGACGTAATCGTATGCAATCAAGCATAATAATGCCCCAAGTAAGTGTTTGCCAGACACTCAGAATTAATCCGAATGATACGCGTCCGTTTAACAGGTTGGCGCGACCAACTCGGACGGGGTGTCAACCAAAATAGATCTATCCATAGCATTCGCGCTCACACGCATGTAATTAACGGTTCATGATAAAGGGGACTTCAGTGGCAGTAATAGGTAACTCAGGCAATGTAACAGTTTTGTACTTATGTCCGCAATAAAGTAATGTACTTGTGTCCATAAGAAAGTAATCAAGGATGGAACAGGTAATTCATAATGTATTTAAGTAATCAATCAAGTATTTCAACCATCCAGTAATGTTTGAGAAAATGAATTGCGTTCAAGTAAAACAAGCATTGAATTTAAATAGTATTGAGCATGTATCTTCCCCCAAAACAGTTGTAAAACAAGTAAAAGTAGGGGTTATGAACTCACCTGGTGCGATAGCTACGATAACAAAAGTGAATACACAGAAATGAGACACGATCTTTAACCGTAACCTAACATGAATGGTATGATCTAATGTAAGAAATGAAATAATACTACACATGCAAATACGTATATTATCGATACCACTCGTTAGTTTTGAAAATAATGTTTATCGTCGAAAAATACATTTTTGACGTCTTGTTAAATTAATAACCACTTTCCATGTAAATATGTTGAAAAGGTACTCCACGATCCTCGTTTGGTGTTTTATCGGTAAATATAGTATTTTCGTTGTAAAAATAACATTTTCATTACTTGAAAATATGCCCAAAATGGCCTCGCAAAACAAGTCGCGAAATGTTGTACGTTAAGGGTTAGTGATGAAACTCGGCGTTTTTGAAAACCTTGTAACAATATCTTGAAGTCGTGTCATTTAACTTTTGGCTATACGGGTCTTGATCGATGAGAAAATCGACTCTCATTGTTGTTACTTGAAAGTATTATGTTCAACACTTAGAAAAATTCTATTATAGTAAAAGCTGTCAAAAATATATATAGTTTATCGGGTAAATAGATGAGGTCGTAGTTTATTCGTTACGAGTCCAATGATCAAACGGACAATTGGTTTGAACAGTAGGCTGGGAATACTTGATTTTACTTAACTACGGCTCGGACCCAAACTGATCCGATCATAAAGGAAAACAGCCGTGAATATGGCACTTCGCGAAGACAGTTTTGCGGCAAAAATAATAATAGTGCTGATGGAAATATATATATATCGTCGGATTTCAAACACTTGTATCTTTTTCGTTATAAGCTCGTTTTTTATGTTCTTTATATCCCCGGAATCGTGGGACAACATACTAATATATTTTTGATAAGTCAGGACGGCTAGATCAAGTTTTAGGCCTCAAAACAGTCCATGAAATCTGCCCAACAGCAAGGTATTTTTCATAAAATAGTTTTCGTCGTTAAAATTGAAAATAGCATATCTTTTTCTTCGTAACTCGGATTTTAGTGATTCAAGCGGCCATGGTTTCGTTTTTGAGAGTATTTTCTGAATATCTAACCCAATATTACGCAAAAACCCCTGAAGTTTCCACGTTTGGCAAAGATGGACAGCAACTATATTTGAAAATATTTTTCGTCGTTAAATTTCGGAAAATCATATCTCCTTCGTTATTAACTCGTTTTTATCCCCGTTTTCGGCCATAGTTTCGTCTCGGAATGTATTTTCTAAATCTTTGGTCCAAAGTTACACCCTAGACCCTGAGTTTCCCACGTTTTACAAAAATGGACAGTAGCTTATATATTGTTTCAAAAGTTGATTTTCCTAGTTTGTAACTTGTTCAAATCTTTACCAATCTACTCCAAATCAACTCCACAAGTACTCAATCCTACCATACACCTTCTTAGGGTGTCATGGGTTCCTAGTCTTCACCAAAAATGGTGGATCTCATGAGATTGCTAATAAAAATTATAGATCTATGTTTATTAAGAAGAAAATGAGTAATAAGTGGTATGAAACATAAATACTTGCATGTTTTTCTTACTAGATCATGAAAATATATAAAGTAGATGTTTAAAGGAGTAGGAAAAATTATTAGTAACTTACTTGAGTGATTATTGAAAGATGGTGATGAAACCTAGTTAATCTTTGTGGTTTTTATTTCAAAACCCAAACTAGATCATTACTAAGACTTGATAAACACTTGGATCTTGAAAAATTAGTGATTTCTTGTTGGTGTTCTTGTTGTGGTCGATTGGGTGAAGAAGGGAGGATGATTGTATTTTTTTTCTTTGTAGTGATAAATGGGTACTAAGTGTAGGTATGTATATATATAGCTAGATGGTCAAAAGGGAGGTCAAAAATATCCATGGTTTTGGTCCATGTGGTTGCCGAAATTAAGGAAGGGAGGGGGCAAAATTGTGGCTCTAGCCTCCAAAATTTATTAACTTGTCTCAACATGTGATCAATTGTTGAATTTTGTAGGTTTTGTAGTGTAATTTTTGGTATAATATATAGGGGGGCGGCTCATTAATTAAACTTGGAAGAAAATAGTTTTGATTTGTACAAAATGTATATATTGAAGGTATTGGGTAGTAAAAATATGTATTGGGTATTAGTTTGAAAGTTATACGTAATTAAACGTAAGATGTAAATAATTTAACTTGGACGTCGAAAAATATTCTTGGTACTTTTGTAATAATTTTGGAAGTATAAAAATACCCTAAAAATAATTGTTGCTAGTGTTTCTTGTTATGGAAAGATAAATGGTGAAAATGGAGGTAATAAGATGATATACATGGACAAGCATTAATTATAGTCAAAGTGATCAAGTGTAGATAGACTAGGGGGGGGGGGGGGGGGGGGCATTAGGCGTGATTTAGGGGAGAAATGGGAGGCTTGGTGGCTAATAAAAAATCTTGTCCATAAACATGTGTGCTTGTTTATTTTTAGTTGTGTATTGCGTGTTATCGGGTACCGAGTTAACTAAAATAAATCGTGACGAGTTGAAATAAAATATGACGAGGTTGTAAAAGTTGTAAAATATTATTCCTTGCAAGAATCGGGTGTCGAAATAATTACCTGGTTGAAATAACGCAAACCGAAGGAGTAATAAGCTCCGACCGTAAAATATAGTAATTGATTTGAAAACACCGGGTAATTTAATAATATAATTATTTTTTTTTATATTATTATAATGAGTATGAAAATATGTTAGGATCGTATTCGGGAGTATTGGGTATACGTTCCTAGTAAAAACTGAGTGGTAACGTTAATTACAAATTAAGCATACGTATATAGAAATAATGCATATCCGTGTAGGGCCTAAAGTGTTGATGATGTGTACACTATTCCAGTCTATATGAAGTGTCATTAACGAATGATGCATGAATTTGCAGCTAAACCACATTGGTTACGCGAATTTGAAGACCCGTAAACTCAGTTTACGATGAAATGAACAGCAATCGTGAATAGTGATTTCCTTCCGGAAATGAATAGTGTCATATGAATAGTAAAATTTCTGAAGGCTTCTCGGAATCACAAACTGACTCCGAAAATGATGAATAGTAAAATGATGAATAGTGACCGTTGAATAGTAAATGATGAATAGTAACTGATGAATAGTGAATAGGAGAAATGTCCTGAAAATGCGAGTTGTTACAGTGTCACCCCCTTAAAAGGAACTTCGTCCCGAAGTTCAGTTTGTGTTGGTCTCTAGAGTGGTATTGGTGAAAACATGATGATTTTTATCGTGCATACTACCGAGCTCTAACAAGGTTCAAGTCGGACGGCCACTAGGCCTACTCTGTCAGAAATAGTAAATGGTTCAGTGTGTATCGGGTTTAACTTTATGAAGTTTTCTGAATGGTATCATGCCTTTCCTAGGCAGAACTTTCAACATAATCATGCCACCAACTTGAAATTCTAAGGGTTTACCGCTTATCGAACTTGTAACTGATTCTTGATTTGTAGGAACTTCCTGGTTAGTTCATGAATGCTTACCGGACTAGTGAGTTGGGCTTTTCCAAATTTTGATCCGTCAATGGATGTTGGCACTTCGACCGTTGAGTGCTTCAAATGATGTAGTCTCTAAGCTCGTGTGGTAACTATGGTTGTAAAAGAATCCGATTTATGGCAAATGGTAAGTCCAACCATTTCTAGTGTCAATCACTCATGCTCTGAGCATATCTTCCTATGTTTGAATCGTTCTCTAATTCTGACCATTGGTCTGTAGATGATAGTTGGTGTGGTTCCAAAGGAGTCTTAATGTAATCGCTAGGAGTTTGAGGTGGATCAAATTTCTCTATTAGGAATAACTGAAATGGATATCATGAATCTTGTGGAAAAACTTACAAGGTTAAGTCCGTCAAAGGGTGTTATTAACAAGATTTGGTTAGGATAAGGTTGTGATCCTCCGCAGGATGTCATGAATTGAGTCTTTCTCCACCTACGATGCTTAGTCTCCATTACTAAAATTTTCCCCAAGCTCTATGTCGTCAATTCACAAAATCCTAACTGTATAAGTGATGTAATATAGTGATTGATTTTTCAAAGTTTGTTTTGAGATTGTGTGTTTTGTTCATAAACCTTCCCTGAATAAATGAATTTACAAATTTTTAAGCATACGGTTTTCTAAGTAACATTTTTCTTGCTGTTTCAAAATTTAATAGTTATGCAAGATAGGACTATTTCCAACATTAGATGGATAGTATGGTTTACCAAAGATCGATGTTTAAAATTTCTTAACATCCAATAGATTTGCAAAAGATTAACCAAAAGGAATTTGCTTGTCAAAATAAGTGCCTCAGAAAAGTATTTCTTACAAGATATATGTTTTGTATACTGCAGTTTAGAGAAAAAACCATTTTAAAGTGAAAGTATTAAGAGGATAAAATAGCCAGGTATGTATGTCTGCACAAATGCATAGGTGTTTATCATGTTTGAATAAAGTCTATTGGTGAGGACATGTTCAATTTATAGTCTTGGGTAAGAGGTTGGATTTATCCCTATGGTGTTGATCAGTGAGCACTCGTATCGAAACTAATCCTGTAATTCAGTCAAGCCAATACTTTCTAGATGATGGAATTTTTAGTGATCAGGCCAGTGATAGTGGTTCGAATAGTTTTGTGATATCTTGATATTTCTGTTGAGTCTTGAATGGTCTTAATGTACCGAGGGATCATCCTCATAGAAGGTATGGAAAGTCTTTCCTAAGGAGGTCATTGATAGTATCCACTTATAAATATAGGGAGTAGTGAGTAATGAGTGTCATCGGAATCTATAGAGTGTCACCTAATTCCTTATATATATGGGGGTGGGGAAGGGAAATAATAGTAATGGTGAGAAGGGAAAAGACTGTGACAACTGCGACAAAATGAGATTGTGATAAAAGAAAATACTGTGATGTAAGTGTATCGTGCATAGACGCGAATGTTCATGAGATGAAATGACCAGTTGACGTGCTTCCAGGTGGCGGTTCACGAAGTGATGAAAAATATGAAGGTTCCAACAACGAGAGTATACACACACATGAATGAAACATTTGGAAATTGAGTAGAGGATTCAATCCAGACAAAATTTTATTATAACCATTCTCAGTGTTGCAAAATTCATTTCTGAGTCAGACATAGGTGGTCAGCCTATATCTCACTATCCCGGGTTGAAGATAGATGACCAGTCTATATTCCACCGAGGTTCCATGAATTTTGAAATACTCAGCTCAGTTATACTAAGACTATGTCCTTCACAAATACCAAGACGTTCTGAAAGACAAAAGCAAGTGACCAAACTCGAGGTCAATTGATGAAACTATGCAAGGAAAACATAATGCAGTGACATATACGATAAATGAGCATGCTTATATGAAAGACAATTATAGTAATCAACTAGAATTAATGAATATGATATATCAGATAATGAGATACAAATCTCATCACATATGTCAGTAACAAACCACAAGTGAGGCATCAGCTTGGCAGGCAGGCATGTGACGGTCATAGGGTTAAGTTTTTGTAAAAGTAGATATAGTCTAGGTTTTAAAAACACTTAGTTCGCTATAGCCAAAGCTCTGATACCAATCTTTCACACCCCCAAAATCGGGTCCAGCGGAAGCATGCATGTAGCTGGGGTGTAACTCAATTGGTATTACAACACAAGTTCAAAAATGGTTTTCCACTTCAATCATTTAGAATAAAATAGTTAAATAAAAAATAGTGAATTTACATTGTTAAAAGTAGTGCGGAAGTAGGCCCTTAAAATAGTTTTAAACGGTCCCCAAAATGAATATCAGAGTCTTCTATGACCATGCCATGCCCTGCCAAAACCTCCAGTAGCGTGCCGTTGCTTAATACCTGAAAATACATGCTAAAACGTCAGCATAAAGCTGGTGAGTTCATTGAGTTTAGTGTAAAATGAAATACATTGCATTTAAATGAAGATTTCCCGGCAAAAGCATCGTAAATCCACTCAGTTGCAAGTCCCGCCATAAGAGACTTGTAACCTGTGTGTTTACGACCCACTGCCAAATATGAATTGGTTTATGTAAACAAAAGTAATAAGTATTTTGCGGAACACAAGATTTTCAGTAGGGATAACCATTATAACAAATACAACGTTAACCCAAAAATAAAATACAATTCCTTAAGCTCATGACCCCGAAGCTCGACGTAATCGTATGCAATCAAGCATAATAATGCCCCAAGTAAGTGTTTGCCAGACACTCGGAATTAATCCGAATGATATGCGTCCGTTTAACAGGTTGGCGCGACCAACTCGGACGGGGTGTCAACCCAAATAGATCTATCCATAGCATTCGCGCTCACACGCATGTAATTAACGGTTCATGATAAAGGGGACTTCAGTGACAGTAATAGGTAACTCAGGCAATGTAACAGTTTTGTACTTATGTCCGCAATAAAGTAATGTACTTGTGTCCATAAGAAAGTAATCAATGATGGAACAGGTAATTCATAATGTATTCAAGTAATCAATCAAGTATTTCAACCATCCAGTAATGTTTGAGAAAATGAATCGCGTTCAAGTAAAACAAGAATTGAATTTAAATAGTAATGAGCATGTATCTTCCCCCAAAACAGTTGTAAAACAAGTAAAAGTAGGGGTTATGAACTCACCTGGTGCGATAGCTACGATGACAAAAGTGAATACACAGAAATGAGGCACGATCTCTAACCGTAACCTAACATGAATGGTATGATCTAATATAAGAAATGAAATAATGCTACACATGCAAATACGTATATTATCGATACCACTCGTTAGTTTTGAAAATAATGTTTATCGTCGAAAAATACATTTTTGACGTCTCGTTAAATTAATAACCACTTTCCATGTAAATATGTTGAAAAGGTACTCCACGATCCTCGTTTGGTGTTTTATCGGTAAATATAGTATTTTCGTCGTAAAAATAACATTTTCATTACTTGAAAATATGCCCAAAATGGCCTCGCAAAACAAGTCGCGAATGTTGTACGTTAAGGGTTAGTGATGAAACTCGGCGTTTTTGAAAACCTTGTAACAATATCTTGAAGTCGTGTCATTTAACTTTTGGCTATACGGGTCTTGATCGATGAGAAAATCGACTCTCATTGTTGTTACTTGAAAGTATTATGTTCAACACTTAGAAAAATTCTATTATAGTAAAAGCTGTCAAAAAAATATATAGTTTATCGGGTAAATAGATGAGGTCGTAGTTTATTCGTTACGAGTCCAATGATCAAACGGCCAATTGGTTTGAAAAGTAGGCTGGGAATACTTGATTTTACTTAACTACAGCTCGGACCCAAACTGATCTGATCATAAAGAAAAACAGCCGTGAATATGGCACTTCGCGAAGACAGTTTTGCGGCAAAAATAATAATAGTGCTGATGGAAATATATATATATCGTCGGATTTCAAACACTTGTATCTTTTTCGTTATAAGCTCATTTTCTATGTTCTTTATATCCCCGGAATCGTGGGACAACATACTAATATATTTTTGATAAGTCGGGACGGCTAGATCAAGGTTTAGGCCTCAAAACAGTCCATGAAATCTGCCCAACAGCAAGGTATTTTTCATAAACTAGTTTTCGTCGTTAAAATTGAAAATAACATATCTTTTTCGTCGTAACTCGGATTTTAGTGATTCAAGCGGCCACGGTTTCGTTTTTGAGAGTATTTTCTGAATATCTAACCCAATATTACCCAGAAACCCCTGAAGTTTCCACGTTTGGCAAAGATGGACAGCAACTATATTTGAAAATATTTTTCGTCGTTAAATTTCGGAAAATCATATCTCCTTTGTTATTAACTCGTTTTTATCCCCGTTTTCGGCCATAGTTTCGTCTCGGAATGTATTTTCTAAATCTTTGGTCCAAAGTTACACCCTAGACCCTGAGTTTCCCACGTTTTACAAAAATGGACAGTAGCTTATATATTGTTTCAAAAGTTGATTTTCCTAGTTTGTAACTTGTTCAAATCTTTACCAATCTACTCCAAATCAACTCCACAAGTACTCAATCCTACCATACACCTTCTTAGGGTGTCATGGGTTCCTAGTCTTCACCAAAAATGGTGGATCTCATGAGATTGCTAATAAAAATTATAGATCTATGTTTATTAAGAAGAAAATGAGTAATAAGTGGTATGAAACATAAATACTTGCATGTTTTTCTTACTAGATCATGAAAATATATAAAGTAGATGTTTAAAGGAGTAGGAAAAATTATTAGTAACTTACTTGAGTGATTATTGAAAGATGGTGATGAAACCTAGTTAATCTTTGTGGTTTTTATTTCAAAACCCAAACTAGATCATTACTAAGACTTGATAAACACTTGGATCTTGAAAAATTAGTGATTTCTTGTTGGTGTTCTTGTTTGGTCGATTGGGTGAAGAAGGGAGGATGATTGTATTTTTTTTTTCTTTGTAATGATAAATGGGTACTAAGTGTAGGTATGTATATATATAGCTAGATGGTCAAAAGGGAGGTAAAAAATATCCATGGTTTTGGTCCATGTGGTTGCCGAAATTAAGGAAGGGAGGGGGCAAAATTGTGGCTCTAGCCACCAAAATTTATTAACTTGTCTCAACATGTGATCAATTGTTGAATTTTGTAGGTTTTGTAGTGTAATTTTTGGTATAATATATAGGGGGGCGGCTCGTTAATTAAACTTGGAAGAAAATAGTTTTGATTTGTACAAATTGTATATATTGAAGGTATTGGGTAGTAAAAATATGTATTGGGTATTAGTTTGAAAGTTATACGTAATTAAACGTAAGATGTAAAGAATTTAACTTGGACGTCGAAAAATATTCTTGGGACTTTTGTAATAATTTTGGAAGTATAAAAATACCCTAAAAATAATTGTTGCTAGTGTTTCTTGTTATGGAAAGATAAATGGTGAAAATAGAGGTAATAAGATGATATACATGGACTAGCATTAATTATAGTCAAAGTGATCAAGTGTAGATAGACTTAGGGGGGGGGGGGGGGGGGCATTAGGCGTGATTTAGGGGAGAAATGGGAGGCTTGGTGGCTAATAAATAATCTTGTCAATAAACATGTGTGCTTGTTTATTTTTAGTTGTGTATTGCGTGTTATCGGGTACCGAGTTAACTAAAATAAATCGTGACGAGTTGAAATAAAATATGACGAGGTTGTAAAAGTTGTAAAATATTATTCCTTGCAAGAATCGGGTGTCGAAATAATTACCTAGTTGAAATAACGCAAACTGACGGAGTAACAAGCTCCGACCGTAAAATATAGTAATTGATTTGAAAACACCAGGTAATTTAATAATATAATTATTATTTTTTATATTATTATAATGAGTATGAAAATATGTTAGGATCGTATTCGGGAGTATTGGGTATACGTTCGTAGTAAAAACTGAGAGGTAACGTTAATTACAAATTAAGCATACGTTATAGAAATAATGCATATCCGTGTAGGGCCTAAAGTGTTGATGATGTGTAGACTATTCTAGTCTATATGAAGTGTCATTAATGAATGATGCAT